>JASEVX010000004.1:52073078-52481557 GCA_031761405.1 Serripes groenlandicus
AATTTTATAAAACAAATAGCAACTTTTTATAAATGAAGGAACTATTATTGAATAAAGTTGAAAGCACTTTGTCAAAAGGAGAAATTGCTCATTATGAGAATTTTTTCCTTTTGCCACAAAGTTTTCAAAAGGCATCTGCTGCAAATTTGTCAGAATGTGTCTACATGCGGGAAAGGGTTAAGTCCCATATACAACACATCTGCAGCAGACCACTTTGAAAACTTAGAGGCAAAATTATACAAAACCTCCATAAATGAAAAATGAAATTGTTGAATAGACCAAATATATTTTTGGTAAAAGGATAAATTGCTAATTATGAGCAATTTATCCTTTTGCCTCTTTGTTTTCAAATTTGTCAGCTGCAGATGCGCATAAATGCGTCTGTAGGTGGGAAAGGGCTTAAAGCTAAAATTCAAGGCCAACTTTTTTAGCCTCGATGCATCTACATGTGAGGCCAAAAATGAGATTCCCCCCCCCCCCGCCTTTTTAAATTAAACCTGACCACCTCTGTGGTGTAGTGGTAAAGTGTCCACCTCGAATACTGGAGGTTGCAGGTTCAATCCTCCGGGAAAATGGTAGTAATGGCTGTCCTCCTTGATGCTTAGGGTTACGTGGTTAGCATTGCAACTGACTGGTATCAGGCTCAATCAAAAGCTGTTTGCCTTTGTAGTAATTAGTCGCCGGGCAGAAGCCCGCGACTTCTATTTTTAATAGGTTTTCGGAAATCACATGGGAGGGGGATTATTATTAGAAAGAAACACATTTAGATGTCTTGAACATATTACAATTGTGTTTGTTTAAAAACACTAAGTAATGACACATCTAAAATGAAATAAATATTCCGATGTTTTAGGTATTTTCAGTTTCTTTATTTTGACTCGCATTTATGTTTTGTTGTTTTATTTACGAAGACAAAACAGTCCCTATTAGCTAGACTGGTATACTTTATTTTTACACTATATACTTCATGTACTCAAAAGGCGATAACTACAAACCTTTACGTCGCAGTCTAATTTGTTTACATACGCGCACCTGCTTGAAGCGTGACTCGCAAATACCAACTACGTAGATCAATCTCCTTTGGAGAGGGTTAAAGGCATTGAGGCGTCAGAAATCGTCTATATGAGAGAGAGGGTTAAAGGCCACAACACTAGAGGTGCTGCACTGTTATTTTATTTCCGGCGACATTGATGCGTTGCATCAACTTTCTCTTGTACCTCTTTGTGCTTGGTCCAGCTTGTATAAGGGATGAGATTGGTTTATCCAATCCTTTCAAGTCTTGAACACAACACCATGTCAATACCTTTGCTGTCTTGAAATAGAATTATGACAGTTTATTCAGTTGAATGACTCATACCGATTTATGATGATATTAAACATTCAGAGGACTGTATTGATTACATAAAATGTTACTGTTTTTAATTCAATTGTCTTCCTGTTCTCGACTTGCCACCTGATGTGCTGTTTTTAGACTTGTCTGCTATTTCAACGCTTCCTTTATGCGGTCACTTTTTGGATGAATCTGCAGCAGACAAGTTTTGAAAGCATGGTTCAAAGGGATAAGCCTCCTGGATGCAATTCCTGCTAAGCCAAGCCCCAGCAGCTCAGTCGGTAGCGATGCGGGTTGTCAATTCAGGGGTTGTTAGTTCAAATTCAAGCTCGGCCAACATTCTTTCCGACGTTTGACAAAAGTCAATGCGACAAGCGCCATTCGTCTTTCACCAATTGGCTAACAGTCTATCTGGAAGAGCAGCCAGTGGCTTGGAAAGTATGTTGTGTGGGGTACTGGTGTGAGAAATCCAGGAAACACATGAGAGGGTGGGAAAGGGTGCAGGGTCTGGGGCAGTTTTATGTCAGGAATCCCCATTATTATATACCTTTATCTCATTTGTTCATTAATAATTCAAACTCATTTCATCAGGCTTACCCATTATATTATATACTTATATCAGACACAATCTGTACAAATTCACACTTTCCCTGACATGAAATTTAGATTGTTTCTTCACTGCAGCTGTTTCTTCACTGCAACTTTGAGGAATCTGCCGTGGCCTATTGGTTAGCATCGGGGATTTGGAACCGGGCGTCTCGGTTTCGATCCCCAGTCGCCGCACTGTGGTCATGTTTGAATGCCCCAGGGCAAGGCACATTCCCTAGCCAGGTACTGGTTTGTTTACCCAGGGATCATGAATAAGTAAACTGTTGCCATGATATAACTGAAATAATGTTGAAAATTGCATAAAACCCCCAATAAAACAAGCAAACATAACAGTTTTGAAAACGAATAGCGTAAAATTGTAACATTCGTAAAATTCAATGGACTGATATTTTTGATGCAGAGTTGAAAACATTGTTGAAAAAGAAAAAAATGCTCATCATGGACAGATGATCAAGGTGTGTCAGAATGTAATTTTGCATGGAAAATAAATAAGGGTCATGTCACTTAGATCATTATATAACCCATTCCCACATACAACCATTCTTCAGCAGACAACTTTGAAAACATCCATGCAAAAATATGAAAGTTTAAGCATTGAATATAGTTGAAAAAATTAAGCAAAAGGAGAAAAAAATATGACAATGTTTTTAACAGTCTACTGTTGCAGAGGTGTCAGAAAGGGATAGTTGAACTATTTCTGGAAATGTGATATTAAATTCATATGCAGTGAAGATAAAAATAAGTTGCTTGAGAGTAAACAAACCATTACAACAGACATTCTTAACCCTTTCCCACTAGTTGATGCATTCTGTTACATCTGCAGCAGACGACTTTATGAAAGCATTGTGGCAAAAGAAGAAATTGCTCAAAACAAGCAATTTCTTCTTTTGCCACAATGTTTTCAACTGTTTTTGAAAATTTAACTCTCATTTATGGAGATTGTTCACGTTTTTCTATATAGGTTTTCCAAGTCGTCTGCTGCAGATTTGTTGTAAGTGGAGGAGGGTAAAGGACCACACTTATGTTGTTTACACAGTACCCTTTCACATACCAATATTTTCTAGCACTGCTGCAGCAGAGAAATTTTGAGAACATTGTCGCAAAAGATGAAATTGCTCCTTTTTGTTTTGATGATTTCAACCCTATTCAGTGATTTTACTTCATATATATATATAGATAGATTTTATATGTTTTTGCTTAGATGTGTTTGTTCAAAGTCACCTGCTGCAGATACTTTCTGGTAGCTCTGCAGGAGAAAAGACTTAAGAAAACATTGTAGTAAATGAAGAAATTGCTATTTCACCTCTTTGCCACAATGTTTTCAACCCTATTCAATAATTTTACTTTCATATATAGATATTTTTCATGTTTTTGCCTAGCCGTGTTTGTTCAAAGTCGTCTAATTTTGATTTGTTGTATGTGGGAAAGGATTAATGAATTGGCATGTGGTTGTTTATCATTAATTATGGAATGTTCTAATAAAAGAAGATTAATTTCTATTCCTAATGTTCAGATTGGCTCTTGATATACTGTTTTGATCATACTTTTGACTTCATTGCGCAATATTCTGTGTTGTTTGCCTTGGCACAGTGATATATTAGGATCTTTTCATGGTATCATCCCATCTATCTCATTTGATGACCATTTTCGATGTCAATGCGACATGCATCATTTGTCTTCCACCAATGGGCTGGGTCTATGTGGAAAAGCAGCAAGTTGCTTGGGAAGATTGTTGTGTGGAGTACTGGTGTGAGAAAACCAGGAAACACATGAGTAGGTGAACTAGCAGCCATGATATGACTGAGAAATTGTTAAAACCGGCGTTAAACCCCAAACAATCAATCAATCAATCGATGGTGACATGTATTTCTTCCAAAACTTGTATTCTTTAAAAGGGTCACAAGTTCAAGAAAAGAAAGTTTACCCATTTTATACAATAGTACTAAACGATTTCCAAGAATGTTTTTTTCCAGGTTTTTTCCAGTTTTGTTTATAATGGCAAAGAACCCCTCACACACAGAAATATGAAGTAGAACTCATGAACTTTTTTAAATCTTTCCCTGTATTGTTTTGGTTTTATAGTGGTAGAGGTTCTGGCTTGAGTGTGGTTAGTTGCGGGTTCGATCCATGGCCCTGTCATACCAAGCACTTTGAAATGGTAGTTATGGCTTTCCCTCCTATTTGCTCAGGATTGTGAGGTCAGCATTACGACTGAATTACTGGTGTCATGAAAAATGGTGCAGTAGTACTGGTAACTAACCCAGGAAACATAAATTAAAGAATTAAAGAATTGTTGAAAATGGCATTAAATAATATACAAAATCTTTCCCTTAAACAGATGTCTTTTGATTTCTTTTGATTCCACTGAAGCTGCTTGTATTAAATACACAGGTTATATTCTTGTTTGTGGTAGATATAATGAAATAAGTGAATAAACAAAAATAAAAACCAGATGAAAGAATTAAAATTTAAACCTCAGAAAATCACATAACTTGAAAATATGGAAATCTGTATAAATGAAATTGTGATGAAATTCTCCTTGTACCACAATGTTTTCAAAAGTCATCTGTTGCAATAGTGAAAAGGCCCCTATAGGTGGGAAAGCGTTAATGATTTTTCCAATTTAACATTTAAGTACTTCGCCTATCAAAATTGTCCGCAAGGGAGTTATGGGACCTATGTATTGGGGAAAAGAGAATCACAAGAAAAGGAAAGAAAATGTAGCGTCTGTGATAAAGCATTAGTTTGTCTCGGTATATAACTGTCCTTTCTTAATTTCAGATGCATTTTGACACATCTGCAACAGAACACATTTGAAAACGTTTAGGAAAAAGGAGAAATTGCTTATGATTTCCATTCTATTCAATCGTTTTGCCTTCATTTAAAGAGATTCTCTACATTTTACTTAGAAGATTTAAAATGAAATCTTCCCCATGTATACATAGACACATGTTGACACCTGAAGGAGAAGACATTTGAAAACATTGTGGCAAAAGGAGAAATTGCCCATATACAATGGTTATACATACATTTCTGCAGATTTTTTAGGCATTTTACCTATTTGTTTTCAAAGACATCCACTGTAGATTTGTTGTATGAAGGAAAAAGATAAAGTTACGCACCAACACGGAAATCGTTGAACAGATTACAATCTGATGTCTGAAAACAGAGATTTTGAAAATTGTCTGACGAGTAATTTTGCTAACCCATATAGGGTCTTGTTTTGTATGAGTGTATTACACTTTCCATATTGGAGATCAAGATCAGTCCGGTCATAAAGTCCACCAGTTTATCCTTTTCCCACATGCAGTCACATCTGCAGCAGACTACAAGTTCCTTTGAAAAACAATATGGCAAAAGGTGAAATTGCATATATAATCTGCGAATAAACTTTCAACTCTATTCAATAAATATACTTTTCTTGTTATAGATTTACCATAGTTGAATCTAGAGAACTATTGTCATTGTTGAGTGCTGTATACTTGTTGCCTGTGGGAAACGCTCGATTCAACTTTAATGTATTAATTCAGACGTCTTTATTGATCAGAATATACTGATTAGAAATGAAGAAATTATCGTCTGTAGTTTACAAGCAGAGAAGTTTGATTAATCCTTTCCCTCATACGACAAACATAGTGACAAAAGAAGAAATTACTCAAAACAAGTAATTTCTCCTTTTGCCACAATGTTTTCCATTTTTAGTCATAGGTTATCCATTCAATTATGGAGATTTTCTATCTTTTGACAAATTATGTTCAAAGTCATCTGCTGCAGAATTGTGGTATGAGGGAAAGGGTTAAACGATATGATTTGGCCATTCAGAAATGTTCTCTCTTTGAAACTAAGACTATTATTGAGATCAAGAATTAGAATGAATTGAATTTTAGAATTTTATCAATAAAGGCCCTGTACTCTTCTTACACTTACAGGGTTTGATCCACTACCGAGATCTGTTCAAGGCACCAACATTTGATGAGCTAGAGGTAGTGGCCACAGACCCTTATGGGGAACTGAAGAAGTTGAACGAGGAGCAGCTGAAAGACGTGTGGAATCATGGGTAACTGTTGATCTTATGTCGAACCCTTTCCCACATACATAAACAAAGCGCCGATGGCACAGTAGTGGCAATCGTGTAGAAAATCCTGCAAAGTAACATGCAGTATCTCGGTGTAGGCCTTGTGATTTTCAAGATATATAGGCATATACGATATTGCTCGATCTCCAACTCAATTCGGCTACACTTTCAGCATTGATTGCTAATTGACGCTAGAACATACAGACGTGTCTAAATTGTACACTGCATGAAATCGTACCTTTGTAAACCAGTCTTATCATCTAGACGTTTTCATATATTACAACAACTACAAAATAAAGCATTACAATATTTAGATTTAAGAACAATCGATAACCAGTCTAGATAGCTATTTATAGAACCTTTTGGAATTTCCAGACCTCTTCTACCGCGTCATTGAGGTGTTTTGAGTATCATGAGAGTTATAGAACACACAATGATATCTATTATCTGCCCAACCATGAAGAAAGATAATATTTACATAATTTAACTCTTTGTAGACATTACATGTATCTCAATAAATCTCAAATATTAGTATAAATCCGGTACCAAAGTAGCACTGACATGATTATTATTAATCGTGTCTCTGCATCACTGATGGAACTATATGTTTGGCCGTTTAACGGATGTAGGTTAATTGTTTTGCAGTAAGGAATGAAAAGTCAACGGGCTGTTCAAAACTGACTATGTAATTTTATCATTATTGTTGTTTTTGTTAGCATTGTGGCTATTGTCAAACCAATCGCCACAAAAACATGTGGTAAAGGACTTTTAAAACATGTAGGCTAAGATATGGAAAATCTCTATGAATGAATGGTATTTTTACCAAGCAATATTTCATAGGAAAGGTAAACTGGCTGCAGTGATAAGGATGGAAATTTCTTAAAACAATGTTAAACCCCAATTCATCAATCAAGTTTATATATACTGGAGACTGTTAATCATTGATGAGCAGGTACTAAGGCTACAATGACTCATCTAATTTGTCTATAATGTACAAAGCAAAACCTTTGTGAATTATTTAATCTAAAAGTTAACTTTAATTAAAAACTTTGCTGCAGTAACAAACGCTTGTATAGATCTGATGACTGCCTATTACAGGTCATCTCAGATTGACCTTTGCTTCAGCCAATCAAATTGTTGCCTACAAAATCATTAGGTACATGTATAAACTGGGGAGATACCCCATATAAATAAAAGAGATAGAGAAGAGATGATGGGCAAACATTATATGTAATATGCTTTTCCATTGGACGGAATAACCACAAACCTGCTCATGAATATTTAAATGAATAGGGTCAATTCGGGACGACCTTTTTTGCGTTTTCATTAAATCAAATGTAAGTATTTTGGTCTGATTTTAATATGAAAGATGTCAACTTATGACATCTTTCATCAATTAAGTTAAAATATCAGAGCAGGTAAATGTTAACCCTTTCCCTTATATAGACACTTTCTGACGCCTCTGCAGCAAACAGCTTTTTGAAAACATGGCAACAAAAGAAGAAATTGTTTTCAACTCTATTCAATTAATTTACATTCATTTATTGCTGGTATGTTTTCAAAGTCATCTGCTGCAGAAGTGTTGTATGTGGGAACGGGTTAAGGAGACCATTTAAGTTTAATAGCTTCTACAGTTGCCATGAAATTCCAGTATGAAGTGTTAACCCCCTTCCTACAATGTATATACAACAAATCTGCAGCAAATCTGCAGCAGACGACTTTGAAACATCAAGGCAAAGCTATGGACAATCTCCATAAATGTTTAAATTATTAAATAGAGTCAAAAACATTCTGGCAAAAGATGAAATTGCTCATTATGAGCAATTTCATCTTTTACCAAAATGTTTTCACAAGTTGTCTGCTACTGATGTGTGTCAAAATGGGTTAAATAATATAATAATAATAATAATTTCAGAGAGTTCCAGGTGGCCAGTGTAAACTTCCCCGGTCAGGTTCACAGGTGGAAACTAACTCAACTATTACAGAAGGGTTCAAAGGAAACTCAAAAATCTCTACTAGACGTAAGTTTGTATGTTATCTTAATCCTTTCCCACATGCATCAAATTTTCAGCAGACGTCTTTGAAAAAATATAGTGACAAAAACTTGAAAAATCTTTAAAAAGATAGCTTAATTGTGAAATAAAATGGTAAACATTGTAGCCAGAAGAGAAATTGCTCATTATGAGCAATTTCACCTTTGGCCACAATGTTTTCAAGAGTCGTCTGCTGTTATTGTGTCAAAATGCGTCTGCAGGTGGGGAAGGGTTAAACCCTTTCAATGCTGAATTTTTTAAATGAACATGTCCAGCTTTGCATTTGGAAGAGAACATGGCAAATTCTAGGAATATAGATTCCAGATAAACTGTTGAGCCTGGCAGTCAACAATAAAGAGCCTGGTCAGACGGTGCAGATGCTATGGCTATATACATGTCGCTCAGGTCCAGCTGTCAAAGGTTTAAGCAGGGCTAGGAATCAATAATAGTTATAATAGGCTTATAACTCGCTCCTTTTTGTGTCACCCTGCATAGGGATTACTTTATTTTTTGTCCGGCGCCTGTCCGTCTGTCTGTCTGTCTGTCTGTCCGTCACACTTTTTTGTCACACTTTCAATGAGCAGGTGCAGGTGACACACGTGCTCCGCGGAGCACTCCATTCTAGTTCACTGAAAGATATCAAATATAATACACCTTGGAGCAGAATATTTTTGAAACTATTGTCGCAACCAGAGAAATTGCTTTATAATGAACTATTTGTCCTGTTGCCACAAGTAATAGCTCATCTGTACTATTGAGCTTGCCGATCCGTCTGTCTGTCCATCAATGGCTTTTGGACACTCTAGAGGCCAGAGTTTTCATCTAATATTCATCAAACATTTTCTGTTTGTACATTTTAATGATAGCTAAAATGGGTAAAAAATAAGGTCACTAGGCCAAATTTATCCATTTCCCTCATATAGATGCTTTCCGACGCTTCTACAGCAGACAGCTTTTCGAAAACATGGCGACAAAAGAAGAAATTGCTCAAAATGAGCAATTTCGTCTTTTGTCACCATGCATTCAACTCGATTCACTTATTATACCATCATTTATAGAGATTTTAGCAATTTTTCCAAATACTTTTTCAAAGTCGTCTGCTGCAGATTTGCTGTAAGTGGAAAAGGGTTAATATGTTTAGAAGAAGAATCAAGAGATAGACTGCATGAATGTACAGGCTTAGAAACTCTCTAAAACTGTTTAAAGCAGTGCAGAGGAAGATAAGCCAATGTTGTTTTGAAATAGATATCTTTATTTATAATATCTAGGCCATAATTTAATATACAATGATGTTTTACAGAAGAGAACAGAAAGTGACAATAATATATAAGCAATTATAAATTATGATCGATCACATAATCAAGTTCCCTTATAAATGTTTATGGAACTTTTGACACCTTTGCAGTGGTTTAACTTTTGAAGATGTGTTTTCCTACTTTCCTTTTCCTTCTTTGTCTTCAACTGTACATAAAAAAAAAAGCTCTTTTAACCTGTGGTTTTATAGTGCTTGTTAATCCTTTCCCTCATATAGACGCTTTCTGACGCCTTTGCAGCAGACAGCTTTTTGAAAACATAGTGACAAAAGAAGAAATTGCACAAAACGTGCAATTTCTCCTTTTGCCACAATGTTTTCCACTTTTTGTCATAGGTTATCCATTATGGAGATTTTCTATTTTTTGACAAAGTCATCTGCTGTAGAATTGCCGTATGAGGGAAAGGGTTGAGTGTTTTATATTATTTTGATTTCAGGACACGGCTTTGGCACTACGTCTGCTGATTATCACAGCTAGAAATAGAATTGTTTCCCCTTTCTTCAGTCTGTCGGAGTCGGTGAAAAGTTGGGGAAGAGGACTTTGGAAAATACTAGGTAGTTAACCATTTCCCACATACCAATGCCTTTTGATGCTTTTGCAATATCTATTACAAATATTGTGGTAAAAGGAGCTATGCTCTCAATGAGCAATTTCTCAACTGCTATCACTAACTGTACTTTCATTTAGCGAGATTTTCCATAATTTGGCCAATATATTTTCAAAGTCGTCTGCTGCAGAATTGTTGTATGTGGGAAAAAGTTCATGATTTTATCAAGCATACTTTTGGCCTGAGAAGGGACATCAACCATTTCCTTCTTAAAAGCTCATTCTTTTATGTTATGATACCTATGAAGCAGATGACTTTTAAAATCATTACGGCAAAAGGAGAAATTGCTCAAAATGACCAACTTTTCCTTCTGTCACAATGTTTTCAACTATATTCAATAATTATGCTAACATTTATGAGATTTAAGTTTCCTGCGATGTATCTTTTTTTCCATAATGTTTTCAAAAATAATTATCAAAGGATGTATCCATATCCTTCTGCATTTGAATTTCACTGCAAGTATCTGTCGTACCAAGGTTTCCTTGGGAAAAGCTGTTATATTTATGAAATTTATAAGATGTAAATATTTTTTTACTCTTTCTTTCATAATCAACTTAAAATTTTGTATTGGGTAATCAAATTCCTCATATCCAGAAAAAAACCTTGAGAAAAAGACTTATTTGAAAATTATGTAACAAGTCTACACAGAATAAAAAACAGAAAGATACAAAAAACAAAAGTAAGTTTTGAGCATCTTCCCCTTGTTCCAGTATGTATTTTAGATTTCATTAAATTATTTAGAATGTCAGAAAGAGATTGTCCTTTTTCCAAATACTACAAATCTACAGCAGACGACTTTGAACATATCTAGGTAAAAATATGGTAACTCTCTACAAAGTAGAGTTTAAAACATTTTGACAAAAGTAGAAATTGCTCATCCTGATCAATAATTACTTTTGCCACAATGTTTTTTTCACCTGAGCACTTATTGCTCAAGGTGAGTTATTATACCCCCAAAAAACAAGTTTTGGGGGGGTATATAGGAGTCATTGTCGGTCGGAAGCCATATTTTGTCCAGCCTATTTCTTACAAACCACTGGGTGGAATTCAATAAAATTTTACATGAAGCTTCTATACCAAGAGGAGTTGTGCATACCCTAAAGGTCACACAATTGCATGTTATTTTACAGAGTTATAGCCCTTTTACGCCTGTGTTCTGTCTGTCAGTCCCACCTAACCTTGTCCGGCCCGCATCTTAACATATGTTCTCCATGATGAGGCGGCGTGTCACGCACAAGACCTAGGCCTGTACCTCAAATACCAAGGTCACACTTAGAGGTCAAAGGTCAAAATAAGTACTATTTGATAGAACTACCTTGTCCGGCCTGCATTTCAACCATGCATGATAGGATTTCAAAGAAACTTGGCACAAACGTTCACCATGATGAGGCGACGTGTTGCGCACAAGATAGCCTGTACCCCAAATGTCAAGGTCACACTTACATGTCAAAGGTTGAAATGAGTACTATTTGAAAGGACTGTACCTTGTCTGGCCCACATTTCAACCATGCATGATAGGATTTCAAAGAAACTTGGCACAAACGTTCACCATGATGAGGCGGCATGTCATGCCGAAGACCTAGGACTGTACCTCAAATGTCAAGGTCACACTTAGAGGTCAAACGTCAAAATGAGTACTGTTTGATAGGACTACCTTGTCCGGCCCGCATGGTCACAATGATGAGATGGCTTGTACCCCAAAGGTGAAGGTCACACTCAGAGGTTAAAGGTCAAAAGAGTACTGTTTGATAGGACTACCTTGTCCGGTCCGCATCTCAACCATGCATCATAGGATTCTCAAGTTACCGGACACACATGGTCACCATGATGAGGTGGCTTGTACCTCAAAGGTCAAGGACACACTCAGAGGTCAAATGTCAAAATGAGTACTGTTTGATAGGACTACCTTGTCCGGTCCGCATCTCAACCATGCATCATAGGATTCTCAAGTTACTGGGCACACATGTTCACTGGCTTGTACCTCAAAGGTCAAGGTCGTGGTCAAAGGTTAAAATGAGTACTGTTTGATAGGACTACCTATCAGTCGGTCAGTCGGAAGCCATATTTTGAGTCAAAGTGCTGTTTTGGGAGTATTTATCATCTTCAGTGATAGTTCTAGTTATGATTGCCCTATGTTCGGAGTGTGGCCTCTGTTTGTGCGTCAGTATCTTCTCCTCTGTAACAAGTGGGTCAATTAGGATTAAACTCCACAGAAAGCATCATCTCAGTTTGTTACCAATTTTTTTAAAAATTCTTATGATCCATGCAGAATTCTGGTTTCCATGGCAATCCGAAGAAATAAACTAAATAATTTTGTAGAAATATTCATTGGGAAACTCTATCAGATTCCTTCAGGTTGAATGGTCAATAAACACGGCTGATAGGAGATGGGGTTGTTATGCCTTATATGGCTATAGCGACACTTTAAAAATCTACTTCTTTCCAAATAGTACAAAGAATTATTCCTTGGGTGACCATCACACTGATCCCTTCAAACCAGTTTGATTGGTCGAAAAACGTAGTCACCAGAGGGCGGGGCTGTTTTGTCTTGTATGGCTATAGTAAAATTTCTTGCCATTTTCCAAATAATTTAGTAAAATCAGATTCAGATTCCTTCAGGCCATGTTGATTGATTGATTGGTAGTAAAACATGTGTCATCTGTCAAGGGTGGGGCTGTATTGCTGTATACGGCTATAGTGAAAACTTTAACCCTTTCCCTCATATAGACGCTTTCTGACGCATCTGCAGCAGATGGCTTTTTGAAAACATAGTGACAAAAGAAGAAATTGCACAAAACATGCAATTTCTCCTTTTGCCACAATGTTTTTTCACTTTTTGTCATAGGTTATCCATTCAATTATGGAGATTTTCTATGTTTTGACAAAATACGTTCAAAGTCGTCTGCTGCAGAATTGCTGTATGAGGGAAAGGGTTAAGTCTTTTTCTAAAGTATCTGGCCAATTTCCAAATAGTTTTAAAGAATTGTTCCTTGGGTGACATTCTACGAGATTACTTCAAGCAATTTTGAAATGGAGTTATTGTGGTTGGCATGAAGAAAGATCTAATTGCAGTAGTCAGGTGAGCAATCTATGGCGAGCACGACTTTGAAAACATACCTGAAAGAAATTGGAAACTGCCTTTAAATGAAAGAACAATAAATTAACGCTTTTCCACATACAACGAATCTGCAGCAGACGCCTTCGAAAGCATATTGCCAAAAAGGTGAAATATCTCCAAAAATCATTAAATAGAGTTGAAAACATTGTGGCAAAAGAGGAAATTGCTCATCATGAGCAATTTGAGCAATTTGAGCAATTTCTCCTTCTGCCACAATGTTTTCAGAAGTCGTCTGCTGCAAATGCGTCGTAATGCGTCTGCAAGTGGGAAAGGGTTAATAGAGTTGATAACATGGTGACAAAAGAGGAAATTGCTTGTATTAAGCAATTTATTCTTTTGTTGTCATGTTTTCCAAAAGCTGTCTGCTGCAGAGGCATCAGAAAGCATGTATAAGAGGGAAAGGGTTAAAAGTCGTCTGCTGCAGATGCATCAAAATGTGTCAGCTTTTGAGAACTGCGTTAAGAATTCCCTTATTCCTACATAATGTAGAGAGTTACTTGTATCTACTGTTAGTGAGCCAAGCTCAGTGGGAAAGGATGCAGGCTTTAAATCCAGGGGTTATAATTCCAGCTCCGCTAACTTCCTATCTGATGTTTGACAAAAGTCAAAGAAACTTTCACCAGTGGACTAACAGTTT
The DNA here is from genome assembly GCA_031761405.1 of Serripes groenlandicus. Lineage (NCBI taxonomy): Eukaryota > Metazoa > Mollusca > Bivalvia > Cardiida > Cardiidae > Serripes > Serripes groenlandicus. The sequence goes on from JASEVX010000004.1 coordinate 52,086,801, forward strand.
ATGTGGAAAAACATTTGAAAACATAGTGACAAAAGAAGAAATTGCACAAAACGTGCAATTTCTCCTTTTGCCACAATGTTTTACATCCAGTTGCTTCGAAAAGACTTGTGTGGAGTACTGTACTGGTGCTAGAAAGCCAGGATACACTTGGTTAGGTAAACTGGACGCCATGATTTGACAAAAGGATTGTTTAACCCTTTCCCTCATACGACAGTTCTGCAGCAGACGACTTTGAACGTATTTTGTCAAAACATAGAAAATCTCCATAATTGAATGGATAACCTATGACAAAAAGTGGAAAACATTGTGGCAAAAGGAGAAATTGCACGTTTTGTGCAATTTCTTCTTTTGTCACTATGTTTTCAAAAAGCCGTCTGCTGCAGAGGCGTCAGAAAGCGTCTATATGAGGGAAAGGGTTAACCCTTTCCCACATGGAACAAATCTGCAGCAAACATTTGAAAAATTCTATAAAAGAAGGTATAATTACTGAAAAATAAATGGTGAAATTGCTTGTTTTCAGCAATTTCTCCTTTTGCCACAATGTTTTCAAAAGTCATCTGCTGCAGATGTGTCAAAATGCATCTACAGGTGGGAAAGGGTTAAAAAGGCAATAATCCCTTTTCCACATACACACGCTGACTGACGCACGCCTCTGCAGTATGACTTTTAGCACAATGCATTAAACTCCTATCAATAATTAAACTTGTTTTCAAAGTCGTCTGCTTCATTCAGATTTATTGTATGTGAGAAAGGGTTAAACCTCAATCAATCAATGTATCTACTGTACAGATATAATGTTTGGAATGCCCTCGACAAATCCAGGAGAGCTGGAGTCCAAGATACAGATGGAACATATGAGGTACCTAGTGGCCGAGTTAGATGTCCAGGTCAGTATCAAACAGTTACACTCCTTGGCCGCGTGACACATAGGGATCACTTCTCTATTGTTTGTCTGTCAATTATGCTTTTTCTAACTGGCAGAGTTAGATATGTGGAGTTTGTGACAATGGAGGTTTTTAAGGTCAAATAAAGATTATAGAACATGAATGATCTTAACCCTTTCCCTCATACAGCAATTCTGCAGTAGACGACTTTGAACGTATTTTGTCATAAAATAGAAAATCTCCATAATTGAATGGATAACCTATGACAAAAAGTGGAAAACATTGTGGCAAAAGGAGAAATTGCATGTTTTGTGCAATTTCTTCTTTTGTCACTATGTTTTCAAAAAGCTGTCTGCTGCAGAGGCGTCAGAAAGCGTCTATATGAGGGAAAGGGTTAAGCTCTGGTGTTAATGGGATGAACCTTTTCTCACTTGCAGATGCAACTGCAGTAGATTACTTTTGAAAACATTTTGATACAAATGGAGAAAGTGAGGAGCCGGCGTAATTGGTCTGAACGATTGGAGTCAATGTAACTCTTGAGCTCCAGCAGGTGTGGTGGTTTTGGTTTCAAACCTTATATAGTTTTATCTTGATATAAATAAGGTCTGGTACCAATATCATCGTTCCTGTCCGCTGCAATATGATCTTTTGAAAGGGCCTTAACCCCCCTTTCCCACATACAGCAAATCTGTAGCAGACGACTTTGAGATAATCTGGACAAAAACAGGGAGTATTTCTATAACTGATAGTTTGATTATAGAATAGAGTTGAAAACATTGTGGCAATAAGGAGAAATTGCTTGTTTTGAGCAATTTATCCTTTTGTCACAATGTTTTTCAAAAGTTGTCTGCTGCAGATGCGTCAAAATGTGTCTACAGGTGGGAAAGGGTTAAAATTCATAACAAACGAAATCATCTCTATCTAATAATTATACTTTAATTTATTGGAAGCCGTCAGGAGGCGGCTTCCTGTAGGGATGCTTTTAATTTTCGGTCAAGGAGAATATTTAGACCTGCCAGCGTGACCACATATCTTGATTTCTCTTTGTCCTTTCTAAGTACATTAATTTAAGGTAATGACTTTTAAAACATCTCTTTTACACTCTATATACATGTGTGAGTTTTACAAATTAAAAACAAAAGACAATGGCCAGTATATTAATTGAATGTATGTACATTTTTATTTAAGCGAAATTCATACTGTATCTACTCTAGACAGTAAAATAGAGAACCCTTCTATTGAATTTGTAAATGTAGTCTGGTTCCTTAAAATTACATGCTATGATATATTACGCAGTAATTAGATGAAGAAGCCTATTCCCGTATTCACTTAACTTTCAATTTAGATATTTGTCTAAATCTAAATCTTAATATTTAGTCCACGTTTTAGATTTAATCCGTATTCACCAACGCCTTTTAAACCGATCTCAATTTGGTCTAGTGTGTAAATGTCGTAAGCGGCCACGCAGCGACTCTGGTTACCGAATCAAGTTAAGAGCTAAAATAAAAGACAGTACCATTTAGTATATATAGTACCATATAGTCTATTTATAGATTTTCATTTTTATCGCAATTTCACATACATTTTTCATTTGCTTTGCTTTTAATAATCTGACTTTCATGTTCAGTACATACTTGATTCAAAGTTAACTTTGAGTACAATTGTCATCGCAAAATGCAGACATGAAAAGATTTAAACCAGAGAAATATCTGTTTCAAGATCAATTTCGTTCTTTTTCGCTGCAGTTCCACATTTCATGAATATCGCGGTAAACACGATATCGGTGTAGCCAATGTTATCTAGCCAACAACATGTTTATCACGGATGCGATGTAAACATCCAGAATACTTAAATGAAATGAAATCTTCTGGTTCTTACAAACAAAGTGTGATCGGATTAACTGAACTGTATTTAACTTATCACTGTAAATGTAGACAGCATTTCAACTCTTGTATCAACTGGTAAATTTACAGTTTGAGAAATAAATTCAAGTAAATTTTCAAGCACTGGTTTAACGTTTTCAAAAAAATTGAAACTAGTTCCTATGTTAAGCCTTTCCCTTATACGTAGCACATTTAGTAAAAATTGGACCATCTTGCTAATTGAAGGTATAATTTATGGACATAAAGTAGAAAACATTGTAGCAAAAGGATAAATTCCTCGTGATCAATTTCTCTTTTTGTCACAATGTTTTCAAAAGTCACTGCAGCTATTGTCAGTCTTTCGGATTATGTGTACATAGAAATGCGTTTACCTGATTTTCTGAATGCTAATCACGACACGAGTTCACATCAGTTTCGTCAACTCGAGATTGTGCGTTTATAATCCGACAGCTTTGATTTTCAATTGCTCAATTTGCCACAATAATTTCAACTCTTTTCAATTATCTTACTATCATTTATAGAGATTTTCTATGTTTTGTACTTGATGATTTTAAAGTCTGTCAGAGTAAACATCATTGAAATCATTGTGGCAAAAGGAGAAATTGCTCATAATGAGCAATATCTGCATTTGCCACAATAATTCAACACTTTTCAATTATCATACAATCATTTATAGAGATTTTTTTTTACTTGATAATTTCAAAGTCGTCTACTGCAGATTTGTTTTATGTGGGAAACCCTTATCCATTATCATGACTTACTGATACAAACGAAAACCAGATTTTCTGTGTGTCAGCATTATTTGATAAAACATTATCATAACAGGGCGTGTGTTCAATACAAATAGTTGATTGTTTTTGGTACTAGTTTAAATTTATCATAACCTCTTGTCCATTTATCTTTAGTATTATATGTCACTTTTTATGATCAGCTTAACTCTTAATTATCTCATTCACTTAAAACACAGACCCTGCCAGGTTAAATATCCTACATAAAACTTATATCTTCAATAATCGATAACAGCATTACTGACTACAGATTAAATTGTTCTAATGTTTGTGGATTTAAATGATCTTTTTTCTTATTTCTTCATGTGAAACGAAATATTGCGGCTTCTCTTTGATGCTTTGCATCAAACATCCGTCTTGTAGATATCTTGAATTGTTTTGCGCAGATGACTTAGGATTAACCCTTTCCCACATATAGACTCTTTCTGAGGCCTCTGAAGCAGACGTCTTTTGTAAACATTGTGCTAAAAGAAGAAATTGCTCAAAACAAGCCATTTCTCCTTTTGCCACAATCTTTTCAACTCTTTTTAATAGTCATCTGCTGTAGATTTATTGTATGTTGGAAAGGTTAACATCCAAACAAAGTAAGATTCTAATCACATGTATCTATGTACCCACATATTTGCTTTTCAGCCAAGATACAGACAGTCCTTTGGAAAGTTCTGTTCCTTTGTAAAGGAGAAGAGTCGAATGAGTACAGCAGATAGAAACAAAGTGAGTATCATATCTTAACCCTTTCCCTCATACGACAATTCTGCAGCAGACCACTTTGAACATATTTTGTCCAAAAAATGGAAAATCTCTATAATTGAATGAATAACCTATGACTAAAAGTGGAAAACATTGTGGCATAAGGAGAAATTGCACGTTTTGTGCAATTTCTTCTTTTTTCACTATGTTTTCGAAAAGCTGTCTGCTGCAGAGGCATCAGAAAGCGTCTATATGAGGGAAAGGATTAACCCTTTTCCTACATACAACAACTATGCAGCAGGCGACTTTCAAAATATTCCTGAAAAAATTGGAAATTCCCTATAAATGAAAATACAATAATTAAAATAGAGTTGAAAACATGTTGACATAATGCGAAACTGAGCAATTTAATCTTTATTGCATGTTTTCAAAAAGCCGCCTGCTGCAGAGGCATCAGAAAGCCTCTCTATATGAAGGAAAGGCTTAAATCATTTAACTTAGTCAAGTTTTTATTTCAAATGATCTTAAAGTGCCATATTCATCATCATCTGTGTGTCTGATTACATTTTCCTAACAACTTCTCCTAGATTGATGGATCGTCGACTACAGCTATTTCATATTTTTTCTGCCAGTGGGAAAGAGTGATTAAAAGTATAATTATTGAAAAGGGTTGAACACATGGCAAAAGGAAAAATTGATTATTTTGGAAAATTGAGAATTGCACAAATAGACCAACTCTCCTTTTCCCACAATGTTTTACCCTAATATTATTAGACTACCAATATTCCAGTCAAACCTGTGATGAAAACCACCTTTGTTTAGCAATTATTCTGCATAAATGAGCCTGTATTAATCCATTACTTCACACAGACGACATTTGACACCTGCCATTGCACATGACTTTTGAAAACATTGCAATAAAAGGTGAAATTGCTCAAAACCAACAATTTCACCTTTTATTGCAATATTTTGAACTCTTTATCAATATAAATTTTTCAGTTTTCTAAATAGTCGAAATTGTTCGTCTGATGATTGTAAAGCAGACGACCTTTGATAAGTCATGTGAAGTAATGGGTTAAGAGACCACCTTTGAACAAAGACCAGAATGTTTTCTTCTGATGGGTGGTCTTTGAACACAGGTTGATCTGTATTCATGAAATGATGTCAACGGGGATGACACTAAACCCTTTCCTTCATATAGACGCTTTATGATGCCTCTGCAGCAGACAACTTTTTCGGAAAACATTGTGGCAAAAGAAGAAATTGCACGTGTTGTGCAATTTCTCCTTTTGCCACAATGTTTTCCACTTTTTGACATAGGTTACCCATTCAATTATGGAGATTTTCTATGTTTTGACAAAATACGTTCAAAGTGGTCTGCTGCAGAATTGTCGTATGAGGGAAAGGGTTAAGGTATCTTATCAGGTAAACAAAAGGTTTATGAAATGTATTTATTACCCTTGCTTGTAAGCTTCAAATGTACTTTCTACAGTCTACACGTAACTCCTCAGTGGTGTAGTGGTAAAGCATCTGCCTAAGGTGTGGGCGGAAGCTGCGTTGTTCCCGGCCAGGTCATACCAAAGTCTTCAAAAATGGTAGTAATGGCTTTCCCTCCTTGACATTGGTATCTGGGTCACGCATTATGACTGACTCACTGGTGTCGGGATGAATGGATCAGTGGTACTGGTAAAGTACCTAGGAAACGCCGTGACATAACTGAACTGTAAAACACCATACAATCAAGCTAATGCTCTATATCGGAGGACTAGATATCAGAAGAGTAAACTGGTCTTTTTCCCACAATATCTTTCTTATTACTCAACTAAACCCAATGATGTTGGTACTCAAAAGAATTGTCTCAGTGAAAGGATTCTTTTGAGTACCCACAACATAGGGTTGATATGTCAAGTAAAGATTCAAGAAAATGCAAAATGCACCTCATCTTGAGCTCTGTAAATGCTTGATTCCCTTTCAGAATCCTATGTTGCGACCGCCATCAATACCCTATATCTACCAGACACCAAAAGGGACGGATATTGATTTGAGGTTGTTTAATAGTGGTAAGCGGACATGTCATGTTAAAGCTAGAAATATTTCATAATAGTCTTTATTAAACTGCAAACAAAGGATTTTTTATTGAATTTTATTCTTTTATTTTATTTCCATTAATTATTTCTTGATTTATCCTTTACCACATGAGACACTTTCTGATGCTGCTGCAGCAGACGACTGTTGAACATTGTAACTAAAGGAGAAATTGCTCATACTGAGCAATTTCTTCTCTTTGTCACAATGTTTCAGATTTTATTCAATAAATGATCTTTCATTTATAGAGAGTTTCCATATTTTGACTAGATGTTTCCAAAGTCATCAGCTGCAGACTTGTTGCATGTGGGACATTCATGGTTTTAATCCTTTCCCTCATATAGACGCTTTCTGATGCCTCTGCAGCAGACAGCTTCTTGAAAACATAGTGACAAGAGATGAAATTGCTCAAAACGAGCAATTTCTCCTTTTGCCACAATGTTTTCCACTTCTAGTTATAGGTTATCCATTTAATTTGAGAGATTTTCTATTTTTTGACAAAATATATTCAAAGTCGTGTGCTGCATAATTGTTGTATGAGGGAAAGTGCATATAAACAAAATCCATGGTAAAGATAGTAATAGAATGGCTCAGTGTATAGAGCCTTTTCCACATATACAACAAAGCTGTAGTATATGTCATGCCATTGAAATGATAAAGGATGTTCATAGTATAAAATATTAATTTCTTTAAAAAATAGAGATTGAATTGCTCAATCTATTGAGCCCTTCCTACATCAAATTATCTGAAGTAGATGTCCAAGCAAACGTCTAGACAAAAATATGGAAAATCTGTATATTAAAAGTGATCCTTTACTTTTTTGCTACAACATTTTCAAAAGTTGTCTTCTGCAAATGTATCTGAATACTTTTAACGCTTTCCCACATACTACAAATCTGCAGCAGACTACATGTACTTTGAAAACTAAACCCGAACAAAATTGAAAACTCCCTTTAAATGAAAGAACAATACATGAATAGAGTTGAAAACATGGTGTTAAAAGGAGAAATTGCTCATTTCTTGTCTCCATGTTTTCAAAAAGCCATCTGCTGCAGAGGTGTCAGCATGTATTTGAGGAAAAGGGTTAATTAAACTGTTTTGTGTCGCCTACCAAGGGCAGGTAATTCAGGAGGATGGATCAGTCTTTGTCATCTGTCAGTCTGTGTCTCAGTCACACTTTGACCTACTGGTTATTGTCCTATGCTTTCGAACAATCAGATCTTTTTGTCTGTTTTACTGTTTCAACAATTTCAGCTACCTTTATATGAACATTTGTGCACAATCAGAACATGTTTAAAAATAATGAGATTTTTTGTTTATAACAACTTTCAGATTTAATCAACAACTGTATCCCTATACTAAGTAATATTCTTGATAGAGAAACTAAAGGATGGTATATCAACTTCAGACAGAAAATGATACAGGACCTAAAAGGTACACTGAAATGATGAAAAGGGTTTACATATTGAAATGCATTTATTTGTAATTCTTAACCCTTTCCCACATACAATAAATCAGCAGCAGACGACTGAAATTATCAAGTTCAATATCTTTATAAATGATTGTATGATTATTGAATAGAGTTGAAATCAAAGTGGCAAATGGAAAAATTGCTCATAATGAGCAATTTCTCCATTTGCCACTATAATTTTAAAATTCGTCTGCTGCAGAGGCGTCAGAAAGCGTTTACATATGGGAAAGGGTTGAACAGTTCTAATTGTTTACCTGAAAATATCCAGGAGGTAAATATACTATCTTACAAATTTGAAGTTAAATTTTTTTATTCAAAAATGAAAACATAATTGGAAAAGGAGAAATTGCTTGTTTTGAGCAAGATGTGGTTTTTTTTTACCAAGATGTTTTCAAATGTTTCAAATGTGGTCTGCTACAGACAAGTCCATGTAATGGGGAGACATATTGTTTTTGCTCCTGTTGTCTGTCTGTCCATCGATCCGTCATAAATGCTGTCCGCTCCATAACTTATGAACCCCTTGAAAATTTTGAAATAATTCACAACAACACCACAAAATTTAATACTCACCATATTGAGATGAATTACAGAGCGAATGTTGCAACCAGCTGATTTCAAGGTCAAGATCACAATCATAGGTCAAAGTTCATATGACTGTATTTTGTGTCTGCTCGATAACTGTTTAATCACTTGAAGGATTTAAAAAAACTCACCACAAATGTTCATCTGCAGAGCGAATGTTACAACCAGCTTGGTTCAAGGTCAAGATCACAATTCGAGATCAAAGTTCATATGACTATATTTCATGTCAACTACATAACTGTTGAACCACTTGAAGGATTTTGACATAATTCACCACAAAATTTCGACATATTGAAATAAAGCACAGAGTGTAAGTTACAACCAGCATTGAATCAAGGTCACATTTATAGGTCAAAGGTCATAGGACTATATTTTGTTACTGCTTCATATCTCCTGAACCCCGTAAAGGATTTTGAGGTGAATTGGCACAAATATTCACTATATTGAGACAATGTGCAGAGGTCAAGATCACATACCTTGAAGGTTTTGAAATACTCATCACAAATGTTTACCATTTTGAGACAATGTGCAGAGCGCATGTTTCTGCCAGCTCAGTTGAAGGTCAAGGTAACATTTACAAAACAATCAGTAGACTCAGCCATTGCTACTTTTCTGTTTTGTTTATTTATATGGGTCATCTCCCCTGTTGATAGCTAATGACTTTGTAGGCGGTAATTTGATTGGCTGATGTAAAAGTCAATCTGAGATGACATGTAATAGGTACAGTCACAAGATCTATAAGAAGGTTTGCTACTGTAGCGAAGTCCCTTTCCAACATACAGCAAATCTGCAGCAGACGACTTTGAAAACATCTTGGCAAAAATGTGAAATATCTCGATAAATGAGAGTTTAAATATTAAATAGAGTTGAAAACATTGTTGTAAAAGGGGAAATTGCTCATCATGAGCAATTTCTCCCTTTGCCACAATAGTTTCAAAAGTCTTCTGCTGCAAATGTGTCCGAATGCGTCTGTAAGTAAGAAAGGGTTAAGAGATTCTTTTGAACTATGATGCTGTTAGAAAACTAACCATAGGAAATTATATTGTTTGTTAAATTGTTTCTTTTCATAGGTCAAGGACTGACAACTAAAGATATATCAAAGGTAAGACCTGCTTAGCTCTTATACAAACCTTACATTTTTAATGGCTGTATAGCAAGAAAATACATACAATCTTATTCCTTTCCCCCATACGACAATTCTGCAGCAGACGACTTTGAACATATTTTGTAAAAAAGTAGAAAATCTCTATAATTGAATGGATAACCTATGACTAAAAGTGAAAAACATTGTGGCAAAAGGAGAAATTGCACGTTTTGTGCAATTTCTTCTTTTGTCACTATGTTTTCAAAAAGCTGTCTGCTGCAGAGGCGTCCGAAAGCGTCTATATGAGGGAAAGGGTTAAATGACTCTTATAATAAAAGATAAAGGATTGAAATGATGATGATGATGACGATGGTGACCAGGATGGTGATTATGATAGTAAGGATGATTATGAAATAAGATAATGATTTTTGGAAACTTGAAAGCATGACGGAGAAACGAGAAATTGTTGATTTTTGGTAATTGGTTCATCTAACAAAATACCTGTAAATCATTTACTGCAGAGACATTGATCCATTCTCACAAAAAATAAATCTGCAGCAGACAACTTTGATAGCATCTAGGCCAAATAACGAATTTCAAATAAAAGTATAATAAATTATTAGGATAAATACCTTTGTGGCCAAAGGAGAAATTGTTCATTATAAGCAATTTATCTCTTTGCAGCAATATTTTTAAAAGTCGTCTGCTGCAGAGGCATCAGAAAAGGTCTGTATGAGTGAAAAGGATAAATAAATGGTAGAATCAAAAGAAAAATGTGATTGTTTATATTTTCTTGCTACAGATGACATTTGACACTTTTGCAATAGATAAGATGAAAACTGTGGAAAAAGGAGAAATTCTGTGTCTGAATTCAACCTTTTCCCTTGTACAACAAATCTACAGTAGACGAATTTTAAAACATATAAGCAAAACAGGAAATATCTCTATAAATGAATGTATACTTACTGAAAAAAAGTTGAAAACATTGTGGCAAAAGGAGAAATTGCTCGTTTTGAGCAATTTCTCCTTTTACTACAATGTTTTCAAAAGTTGTCTGTTGCAGAGACCTCATAAAGCGTCTATATGAGGGAAATTTTTCCAGATGACACATCTTTTTCCATTAGATAATCGCAATGCCGAAAATCTTTAATTTATAATATTTATCATTTGGACACATCTGCAGCAGATGACTTTCGAAAACATTGTGGCAAAAGGCAATTTCTCCGTTTAACACAATGTTTTAGACTCTTTTCAATAATGAAGGATTCATTTATGGAGATTTTCGAAATTTTTGTCTTGAAAGTCGTCTGCTGCAGATTTGTTGTATTTGAGAATGGGTTTATTAATTTTGTTACAGGCTGTGAATGTTGCCGTGAAAGAGGAATATCTAAGGCGTGTCTTTAAGGCCATATTAAACAATGGAGAATTACAGGGCATTGAAGCTGGAATAGGTAAACACTGACTGTTGACGTAATTTAGTTTTTTTGCAGGAATCCGCTGTGGTCGAATTAGGTTAGCGTTGGAGCTTTGAAACTGGGCATCCCGGGTTCGATCCGAAGTCGCGGCATGACGGTCATGGTGGGGTGCCCTTGGGCAATGCACATTTTCTAGCCTTGTACTAATTATTTTACCCAGGGATCATGAATAAGTGAACTGTTACAATGATATAACTGAAATAATGTTCATATGTGTTTTTTTAGATGATTTAAAATTGACAATATGCCAAAAAGAGTGTAGTATCAGAACAAATAAATGTATTAGATTTATCCAGTGTAGCAAACAATCTGAACAATTTCTCCTTTTAAGCTTGACTTTTCGAAGAATATGAGAGCTATACTACTCACACTAAAGTCGGCGTCACCGTCGGCATAACCAACACGACTTGGTTAAGGTTTTGCATGCAAGTACTTAAATACTACATGTTTTGCATTGAAACTTTCTACAACCCTACCCAACTATCACACCTATGTAGATTATCAAGTTGGATAACTCTATCCTGAATTTTATGCAAGTTATGGCCCTTTTTTTACATAGAAATTCTGGTTAAAGTTTTTCGTGCAATTAAATTTTAAGAGTCCATATCTCAGGATTTCATGATGCATTGCATTGAAACTTCATACAACCCTACCCAACTATCACACCTATGTAGGTTATCAAGTTAGATAACTCTATCCTGCATTTTATGCATGTTATGGCCCTTTTTTTTAGCTATTGTGATCACATTTTTGTCCTGCATCCGTTGGTCGTGCGTTGTGTGTCGTGTGTCGTCAACATTTGAGCTTTTTAACACTCTACAGGCTACATTTTGCATCCAATCTTCCTTGTTTACTTATAAATTCTGCTTAAAGTTTTGCGTGCAACTACATTAAGAGATCACATCTTAGTAACTACTTGATGCATTGCATTGGAACTTTATACAACCCTTCCCAATGGTAACACCTAAACAATCAAGTATGATAACTCTATCCAGTATATTTTGCAAATTATGGCCCTTTTTTTTACCTAGGAATTTGGTTAAAGTTTTGCATGCAACTACATTAAGAGTTGATATCCTAGTATTTACTTAATGCATTGCTTTGAAACTGTATACAACCCTTCCTAACCATCACACCTATATAAACAATCAAGGACGATAACTCTATTCAGCTTTTTATGCAATTTATAGCCCCTTTTTGGACTTTAAAGTCCATATCTCAGTAACTACTTAAAGCATTGTATTGAAACTTTATACAACCCTTCCCAATTTCACAACTATATACACAACCAATAAAGATAACTCTATCCTTCATATAATGCAAATTATCACCCTTTAAGAAATTCTGGTTAATGTTTTGCAAGCAACTACATTAGAGTCCATATCTCAGTAACTTAAATAAGCGGTGGAATAGTCTATCATGCTGTCCTCCAACAGCTCTTGTTCAATGACATTTTAAGATTTTTTACTTCAGAGGCATCAGTTTAAGGGATAGGATTTACTGTTTACAATATACACACAATTTGCAGCAGTGGACTTGTTAGGTAAAAATATTGAAAATCTCTGTAAATGAAAGAAGTATTATTGGATAGAGTTGAAAACATTTTGACAAAATGGGACATTGCTCCTCATGAGCAATTTCTCCTTTTGCCATGATGTTTCCAAAAGTTATCTGCTTCAAATGCGTCAAAGTGTCTGCAAGTGGGGAAAGGTTAATCAAAATCCATTTTTTTATGAAGGTAATTTTTTATTAACTGTAAATTTCAGCCAATTTGCTAGTAGACCAGGCCAAGTCAGTGATAGCTATGCAACAGGCCACAAGTAGCTTACAGCAGAAGATGGAAAAACATAAAGCAGACGTAAGTGTCAATATCAAATATCTGTAAAACTTCTCTGGTTTGTTATCTTCTTTATCCCTTTCCCACATACAGCATACACTTTGAAAACCTACAAAAACGCGAAAAATCCCAATAATTTAGAGTTTAATTATTAAAAAGCGTTGAGAACATTGTGGCAAAAGGAGAAATTGCTCGCTTGGATACTTTGAGAGTAGAGTTTAATGCTGAATTACCCACAAACACTTTTTGCCCATTAATTGCCTAAACTCTGTCCTAATGCGCATCTGCAGACGATTTTCAAAAACATAACATTGTGGTAAAAGGAGAATTTGATCATTGTGCGCTATTTCTCTATTCAATACGTTTAACTTTCATTCTAAGGAGCTTACCATATTTATGCCTAGATGTTTTCATAGCCGTCTGCTTACCAATTTGTTGTATGTGGGAAAGAGTTTACGAACATACTATGTTCATTTGTTTTGCCGGTTTGATATTGATGAAGGAGTTAACATTTTTGTCAGATATTATGTTCTTGTTCAGGCATTCAGCAGTGTTATCCCTTTCCCACATACGGCAAATCTGCAGCAGAGGACTTTGAAAACATAGTGACAAAAGCCTGAAAAATCTCTTTAAAAGATAGCTTAATTGTTCAATAAAGTTGAAAACATTGTGGCCAAAGGAGAAATTGCTCATCATGAGCAATTTCACCTTTGGCCACACAATGTTTTCAAAAGTCGTCTGCTGCTATTTTTCAAAACGCATCTGCAGGTGGGAAATGGCTATATGAATTCTCAAAAGAATCCTCTCATTTTCACATGTTTTACCTATATCGTTAACCCCTAAATACTCAGCCATAAGACTATTGCACCCAATTAGATCTATTCAGTAGATTTTAAGATGTCTGATATACTGTGTGATTTTTTTGGTATATTTAATATTAATATTGCAGCTATTATCCCACCTTCGTACGGCCTATCCAGTCAAGTCTAGGATAACAGGTTGGATGGATAAACAGACCACGGCCTTTGAGGTGAACTTTAATAACCTTTTACCCCTTCCCACAGACAACAAATCTGAAAACATCTTGACAAAAACACTGAATATCTTTATAATTGAAGGTACAATTACTGAAAAAAGTTGTAAACATTGTGGCAAAAGGAGAAATTTCTCATCATGCGCAAATTCTCCTTATGTCATAATGTTTTCAAAACTTGTCTGCTATAGAGGCATCAGAAAACGTCTATATGTGGGAAAGGGTTTATCAACTTTTACCCTTTCCCACATACAACAAACATGCAGCACAATGTTAAAAATGACTCGGCAAAGATATAAAAAAAAACACTGTAAACAAAAGTTTTATCATTCATTACAGTTGAAAATATTTCAACAAAACAGAAGTTTGCACCTTATGAGGATTTTTTCCTTCTGCCACAATGTTTTCAAAAGTCATCTGCTGCAGAGGCGTAATAAAGACGTATTCTTTATCAGAGGACTTCTGAAAACATAATGAGCAATTTCACCTTTCGCCACAATGTTTTCAACTTTATTCAATAGTTCTTTGGTCATTTATAAAGAAATAACATATTTCCTCCTATTCGTTTTCAAAGTCGTCTGCTGCAGATTTGTTGTTTGTTGGAAAGGGATAAAAGCTGAGAAATAGTTTCAATGTTTAATATTACATTAATCCTTTCCCTCATACGACAATTCTGCGGCAGACGACTTTGAACATATTTTGTCAAAAGATAAAAAATCTCTATAATTGAATGGATAACCTATGACTAAAAGTGGAAAACATTGTGGCAAAAGGAGAAATTGCATGTTTTGTGCAATTTCTTCTTTTGTCACTATGTTTTCAAAAAAGCTGTCTGCTGCAGAGGCGTCAGAAAGCGTCTATATGAGGGAAAGGGTTAAGATAAGTTCATTACAGTTTTCAGAGTATCAAGCATTTTATTCCGCCTGATTTTGTTATTGCTTAACCCTTTCCCACATGTAACAATCTTAAACAGACAAGTTCAATGGATTATCTCTGTGTAAATGAAAGTATGATTGAAAACATTGTGGCAAAAGGAGAAAATTGCTTGTTATGTGCAGTTTCTTCAATTAACACAATGTTTACAAATGTTTTCTGTTGCCTGCAAGTGAGAAAAAAATAAATCACTAAAAACAATTTTCTCATTTTCTCATTTGACACAATGTTCCCAAGTGTTGTCTGCTGCAGACACATCAAAATATGTCTTCAAGTGAGCAAAAGTTAAAGAATAAAAATCATTTAAAAATTTCAGAGGGAGTTTGTACGTCAGAACTACTGGTCCGCCCACGAGGAAGCCATCAGTCTGTGTGAGGATGAAAATCTACATCAGGCCATCTACTTCTTACGGAGAGATCTTAACTTTATCAAAGAGGTCAGGGGACATATTGGCCAACCATTTTTAAATCCATTCTTACTTCTTATTCTGAAGGACATTATGGTTTAGCCAATCCGAAATTGTGTTACTTGAAAATTAATAATTTTCTTCAAATTTAGAATTAGAATGTACTTAACCCTCCCTTTCCCACATACAGCAAATCTGCAGAAAAATCTCCATTAAAGATTGTTAAATAAAGTTGAAAACATTGTGGCCAAAAGGGAAATTGCTCCAATTTCACCTTTGGCCACAATGTTTTCAAAAGTCGTCTACTGCTATTGCTTCTAAATGCGTATGCAGGTGGGAAAGGGTTAAAACGGTTGCTGAATTAAGGTCATGAAGTCATTTTCTTATTTAGCCGAGCCCCGGTAGCTCAGTCGGTAGCGACGCCTGCTGTCAATCCAGGGGTTGTGAGTTCGAATCCTGGCTCGTCAACTTTCTTTCCGACGATTGACAAAAGTCAATGCGACATGCGTCATTCATCTTCCACCAATGGGCTAAGTCTATGTGGAAAAGCAGCCAGTTGCTTGGTAAGATTGTTGTGTGGAGTACTGGTGTGAGAAAACCAGGAAATGCATGAGTAGGTGAACTGGCCGCTGTGATATAACTGAGAAATTGTTAAAAACGGCGTTAAACCCCAATCAATCAATCAATCAATCATTTTCTTATTTACATGATTAAATTATGTCACACATAGACTAATTTTAATTACTGCTGAGCACCATTTTCTACAGTATTTAAGTTATATCACAGCTTCCAGTTCCCCATAGCTTACTTTTTCCTGGCTCTCTCATACCAGTTCTCCACTCAACGTTCTTCCAAGGCAACTGGCTAACTTTCATGTAGACTTTCACAGAGATAATAATCTAGAACATGTAAAACTATCGCATGCTATTTATGGAGTATTACTTGAATTTTAATTTTTGTAAATTTTGTCAATAATTTGTTGATTGACTGACAACATTGGAAAAGAAACCCTTTGGAATTCTTGACCAGCAAAATCTAAGACCAGTCTGCACCAAGCCTTATAAGGGTCTTTTATTTCCTTGAAGCATTTGCACGCTAATTTTTGTAACACAGATAAGACTATCTGAGTATTTGATATTCACAGCTATTGTGATTTAAAAACCTCCAAAAGGTTGTTTTAAGCATATCAGGGCTCAAGTATGTTTTGTGATGTTTATAATCCAGAAGATTCTAAGAATTAACCCTTTCTCACATACAGACACTTTCTGATGCCTCTGCAGCAGATGACTTTTGAAAACTTTGAAAACTTCGACAAAAAAAGAAATTGCTCAAAACGAGCATTTTCTCCTTTTGACACAATGTTTTCAACTCTATTTAATAAGTATGTCTTCATTTTGGGAGATTTTCCATATTATTGTTGAGATGTTTCCAAAGTTGTCTGCTGCAGATTTTTGTTATGTTGGAAAGGGTGAAATATCTTTAACTATAATTCTTGACATTTCAGCTTCCTTATTAGGCATGTATATTTCTTGTGACTTCTCCCTTGTATATATAGCAAATATTGTAATGTTGTAACCTTGACATTGACCTCTGACCTTCTTTAACAAATTAGCTCAGTCGTAGCGACGCTGGTTGTCAATCCAGGGGTTGTGAGTTTGAATCCCGGCTCGGCCAACTTTCTTTCCGACGATTGACAAAAGTCAATGCGACATGCGTCATTTGTCTTCCACCAATGGGCAAAGTCTATGTGGAAAAGCAGCCAGTTGCTTGGGAAGATTGTTGTGTGGAGTACTGCATGGTGTGAGAAAACCAGGAAATGCATGAGTAGGTGAACTGGCCGCCATAACTGAGAAATTGTTAAATATGGCATTAAACCCCAATCAATCAATCAATCAAATTATATCTATCATTGCAAGAATTTGTGGCTGTCGGGAAAACAATTGTTTTCCAAAAGCACATCTAGTTTCGTCCAATCAATGGAAATGAAAAATTGATGATATTCCTTTCAGAGAGAAGAGATCCTTTTGAAGGAACTCGGGCGTGTCAGAACACCCAACAGGATTTTTACTTTTTCTTTGCGAATCTGGTTGCCAAGCAACTGGGTGACCATGAAGACAGTTGAAGGTGAGGAGACCACAGTGCCTACGGTGATTGGAAGACAGAAATTACAGCATGGACCTGCCAGTTCACAGGTACTATGTTTACCTAATACTATAAACCATTCCATGGGAGACTGCACAATGCTGCATTTTTGAAAAGTGTAGGTTCACCCTGTACATTTGGTCTGTTTCATCAGAATTTACAAATGTCCCTGGAATTTTCTGATATGTGAACAGTGTAGAACTTAATGCAACTGCAGATATCACATGGAACAAACCTGCAGCAGGTCCATTTAAATCTTCTAGGCAAAAAATATGGAAAAGGCATATGAATGTTAGTATAATTTTATAATCAAGTAGAAAATATTATGGCAAAAGGAGTGTAAAAATGGGTCTGTTTTTGGGAAAATGTTAAATTTCCAAACCTTTTTGTGACACCCAAACCCTATTTTGTGGGTACTCAAAAGAATCGTCTCAATGAGACGATTCTTTTGAATACCCACAACATAGGGTTCAGTTGTATCATTAGAGAAATATAGGTGGGGAAAAGACAAGTTTACTCCTTCTTATCAAGTCTGCATTGGAGCAATACCAGGTATCCAGTTCTTGTGGTACCTTCATATTGATGGCCTAGGAGTTTCTGTCATTATTTTGGCTTTTTTCTGTGTAGAATTTGTGTGTGTTTACTTTCACTATGTCATAAGTTATAATTGGAAAATATATGGAAATCTTATGTTCCATATCACGAAGTTGCTCAATCCTGTAAGGTCTATATTAACTCGTGTATTTTTATGTGAACTATTGCTACTTCATAATCCCTTTCTAATGTAAAACATATTTACGGGAGATTACCTTACGAAAACATTAACCCTTTCCCTCATATAGACGCTTTCTGACGCCTCTGCAGCAGACAGCTTTTTGAAAACATAGTGACAAAAGAAGAAATTGCACAAAACGTGCAATTTCTCCTTTTGCCACAATGTTTTCCACTTTTTGTCATAGGCCATCCATTCAATTATAGAGATTTTCTATGATTTGACAAAATACGTTCAAAGTCGTCTGCTGCAGAATTGGCATATGAGGGAAAGGGTTAAGGCAAAACTATGGAAACACCCTATGAATGAGATATAAAATTATAATTATTTAATAGAGTTGAAAACAATGTTTTCAAATACAAATTGGTCATTATGTGGACTATTTTCAACATTTGTCTATTATATATGGGTAAAAAATGTATCTTCATGTTGGAAAAGGTTTACTAATATCAATAGTTGTGCCTGCTCCTGATGCTCTGGTTTCCATGTTATGACACTTATGATGCTCTTGTCCATAGAACCGACAATTTCATTATGACTGTTTTGTCAATTAAGATGCTGTTGTTTATATTATACGGAAATGCTCATATGTTTATGTTATGTCACAGGATGTATTTTACCATGTGAACAAATACAGGAGACGAAAGACGAGTACCAGATACCCACTCTGGAGATGGTATAACTATGTACAGAGAACATGGGCCTGGATGTGGAACTCCATCTTCCTATTTGGGGTAAATACCTTTTGAGCTTTCTGTTACCATGTTCCAGGAGATATTATGATGTCGCCATGTTATCGGGATTGTGGTTTACATCCATGTTATTGGGATTGAGCTTAATAAACATGTTATTGGGATTGTGGATGACATCCATGTTATTGGGATTGTGGTTGACATCCATGTTATTGGGATTGTGGTTGATATCCATGTTATTGGGATTTTGGTTGACATCCATGATTTTGGGATTGTGACTGACATCCATGTTATTGGGATTGTGGTTGACATCCATGTTATTGGGATTGTGAATGACATCCATGTTATTGGGATTGTGGCTGACATCCATGTTGTCTGCAATACCTAATTAACCCTTTCCCACAGAGACGACACCTTTTGACGCAGATGACTTTTGAAAACATTGTCGCAAAAACAGAAATTGCTCATAATGAGCAATTTCTACTTTTCCCACAGTGTTTTCAACCTTATTCTTTCATTTATGTAGAATTTCAATATTTTTGCTTACATGTTTTCCAAGTCATCTGCTGCCGAATTGTTGTATGGGGGAAATGTTTAAGTTTTGCCTTTACAATTTATATTGATTGGTTGATTGTGGATTAATGCCTTTTTCAACAATTTATTAGTCATGCCATTGTGGCTAGTTCAGTTACTCATTTGTTTCCTGACTTTTTAACAACGGTACTCCACACAATAGTCTTTCTAAGCAACTGGCTGCTTTTCACATAGAGTGTTAGCCCATTGGTGGAGTATGAACAATGTTTGTCCCATTGACTTTTGTCAAACATCAGAAAGAATGTTGGTCAAGCTTGGGTTTGAACTCACAACCCCTGGATTGACAGCCTGTGTGTGGCTACCGACCAAAGTTCTCTGTCTGGGCTTCACATTTACCCGAATGCAGCATGCCCGTCTTTTTTTTAGAAATAACTAGGGATGCATTGAGATACTGGTAAGTTTTTATGTTAGGCTAAAGGTAGCTCATATCAAATGCAGTAGTGTGACTGACAAACACCTAGTAACTACTCTGCTAGGTATAAGTAAATATAAAATACTTATGTACCCTTTTTTCTTTTTCCAAAACATCTCTATAGACTGGTTATAGTTTCTTGCAAGAAAGTGGAATATTGGTAAATTTTAGCACTAATTTAAGAAAATTATTGTTTTAAAAATTAAAACAAAAGGTGGTGGATTTGACATTTTAAATGAGTAACCAAATAAGTTTACCCTTTCCCACTTGCAGACACATTTTGATGCATTTTCAGTAGACAACTTTTGAAAACATTGTGGTAAAAGGAGAAATTATTTATAGTAAGTGATTTCTCCTTTTCCCTCAATGTTTTCAATACTATAAAAAATTGTGCTTTTATTGAAATAGGTTTTATATACTCTTGCTTAGATGTTATAGAAGTCTCCTGCTGCAGATTTGTTGTATATGGGAAAGGGTTTTAAATTAGAAGCTTCCCATTAAAAGGGGAGAATTCACAGGTCTGCTTCACAGGTCTGCTTCAGAGGAAATAATGAGTTAATTTTTCTCTGAAATGGCTTCTTACATTTGTATGAATTGTTATATTTTCAAAGCAGATGACCCTCAAGGGGTCACGGGGTAAACAATTATTTTCACTTTTGTTGCAGGTTGTGATCCCATGGTGCAGTCCAATCAGTATCAGGGCACTGTTCTTTAGAAGGAAGTTCCTGCCTGACCTGGCCATTTCACAATCTGATGTGAGTTTTCATACCCTCGGTTACCTTACTCTTTGTTAACTGAACAAATCATTGGAAGCCCCTATACAGATTAACCATTTCCATCATACAGACACTTTATGATGCCTCTACAGCAGACAACTTTTTGAAAACATTGTGACAAAAGAAGAAATTTCTCAAAAAGAGCAATTTCTTCTTTTGCCACAATGTTTTCAACTGTTTTCAGGAAATATACCCTCATTTATAGGGTTTTGCTGTATTTTGTCCACATGTTTTCAAAGTCGTCTGCTGCAAATTTGTTGTATGTGGGAAAGGTTTTCAAACAAATATAATATATTAATGAAAGTATAATTATAGATTAAGATTTGAAAACATTGTGGCAAATGAAAACAAGTTGTCTGTTGCATATTTGTCTTAATGTGGGAAAGAAATAATCTTTGTTTTCATGAAATAAAGGACAGGGAGCCCAAATAAGGATTAATTACTAAGAAATCAGCTGTGCCTTAGGATAACCAATCCCCTACCCCCTTTGCAGACACATTTGCAGCAGAAAACATTGTTGCAAAAGGTGTTTCATTTGTGGAGATTTTCAATGTTTTTGCCTAGAAATATTCAAAGTCATCTGCTGCAGATTTTATATATGTGGGAAAGGTTAAAGAGTTATTTTGACAAGTGTAGAAAATTATCAATATTGTGATCTGAATATACACTATATGTATATGGCCTCTTAACCCTTTCCCACATATAGATGCTTTTCAATGCCTCTGCAGCAGACACCTTTTTAAAAACATTGCAACAAAAGAAGAAATTGCTCAAAACAAGCAATTTCTCCTTTTGCCACAATATTTTCACCTCTATTTAATATTTAAACTTTTATTTATAGAGATTTTCTATAGTTTTGCCCATATGATTTTGAAGTTGTCTGCTGCAAGTTTGTTCAATGTGGGAAAAGGTTAAGTACTCCTGTTAGCTGGATATTGCCTGATTTCATTATTTTTGTCTAGATTATTTCAAAGTCATCTGCAGCAGATTTGTTGTTTGAGGAAGGGTTAACATTCTATTTCTTCTGGTATTACTTATTTCAATTAACCCTTTCCCTCATATAAACGCTTTCTGACGCCTCTGCAGCAGACGGCTTTTTGAAAACATAGTGACAAAAGAAGAAATTGCACAAAACGTTTTCCTGTTTTAGTCATAGGTTATCCATTCAATTATAGAGATTATCCATGTTTTGACAAAATATGTTCAAAGTCGTCTGCTGCAAAATTGTCGTATGAGGGAAAGGGTTAAATTAGCTATTTCCTACTTGCAGACACATCTGTGGCAGAAGACTTCTTTGAAAACCACAAATTTGCTCGTTTTTTTCTGAAGTCGTCTGCTGCAGATCAGATTTATTGTATTAAAGAAAATGTTAACCTTTTCTAACGCCTGTGCAGCAGACAACTTTTGAAAATATTGTGGCAAAATGTGAAATTGCTCAATGATTTTTCATAATTTTTCCAAAATGTTTTCAAAGCCGTCTACTGCAGATTTGTTGTATGTGGGAAAGAGTGATGACTGTGAATATTTCATGTTTTTAGGGAGTCTTGTACCCAGATGAACGGTCAGCCACCCAGACCCTGATATCCAGATTGTCGGCAATCTGGTCTAGTGTTAGAAAATCTAGAAAATTATTTGAAACCACTCCTGATAGAGGTAACCATTTATTAAGCTTAGTAGTTATCACTTAATCCCTTTTACAGCTAGCGCTGTCTTTGGTTTATTTCTTTAGTGTGCTGCCCCTAAAGCATATTGTTTTGGTTTGTTGGCCATTTTAAGGGTGACACCTTGTATGAAGAATATGTACCAAGAGTAAGTCACAGTGGCCTTGACCTTTGACCCAACCTTTAGAAACATCTTGGCAAAACTTTATAATTCCATTCTTATCAAAGTTTTTGTAAGATTTCAAGATAATATCGGAAGTGTTCCTTCAGTGACCCTTTACATAAATTGTTTGGTAATAAAAGATAGCGCCGATATAAATCAAACTTTACAGGAATGTTCCTTTGGTGGACCTCTTTCAAATTGTTCAAAGATATAAGGCCTTTTTACAAATGGCCTTTACTGATAAGCTATTTCATTAACAGTGTCCACTCCATGCAGTTTCATTTACACTCCTGATACAAAAATCCCAGATATTTACAATTAAATATTTACTACTATACTGTATATTTATTCATTTATTGGGGTTTTACGCCGCTTTCAACATTATTTCAGTTATATCACAGCGACAGTTCACATATTCATGATCCCTGGGTAAACAAACCAGTACTAGGCTAGAAAATGTGCCTTGCTCAAGGGTACTCCACCATGACCGTAGTGCCGCGACTGGGGATCAAACCTGGGACACCCGGTTTCGAAATCCCCTACGCTAACCACTCGACCACAGCGGATTTCTACTATACTATCACTCAGGTGTTCGATGAAGGTCCATCTTGGCTGTTTTGTTTAAAAGGGTTGAAAGTCGCTGTATGAAGAAATAAAAATCTGTAAACAATTTACGCCTGGGCTAGCGCTGTCTTTGGTTTATTTCTTGAGTGTGCTGCCCCTAAAGCATATTGTTTTGGTTTGTTGGCCATTTTAAGGGTGACACCTTGTATGAAGAATATGTACCAAGAGTAAGTCACAGTGGCCTTGACCTTTGACCCAACCTTTAGAAACATCTTGACAAAACTTTATAATTCCATTCTTATCAAAGTTTTTGTAAGATTTCAAGATAATATCGGAAGTGTTCCTTCAGTGACCCTTTACATAAATTGTTTGGTAATAAAAGATAGCGCCGATATAAATCAAACTTTACAGGAATGTTCCTTTGGTGGACCTCTTTCAAATTGTTCAAAGATATAAGGCCTTTTTACAAATGGCCTTTACTGATAAGC
The DNA here is from genome assembly GCA_031761405.1 of Serripes groenlandicus. Lineage (NCBI taxonomy): Eukaryota > Metazoa > Mollusca > Bivalvia > Cardiida > Cardiidae > Serripes > Serripes groenlandicus. Next base: position 52,110,216 of record JASEVX010000004.1, read on the forward strand.
TATTTCATTAACAGTGTCCACTCCATGCAGTTTCATTTACACTCCTGATACAAAAATCCCAGATATTTACAATTAAATATTTGCTACTATACTGTATATTTATTCATTTATTGGGGTTTTACGCCGCTTTCAACATTATTTCAGTTATATCACAGCGACAGTTCACATATTCATGATCCCTGGGTAAACAAACCAGTACTAGGCTAGAAAATGTGCCTTGCTCAAGGGTACTCCACCATGACCGTAGTGCCGCAACTGGGGATCAAACCTGGGACACCCGGTTTCGAAATCCCCTACGCTAACCACTCGACCACAGCGGATTTCTACTATACTATCACTCAGGTGTTCGATGAAGGTCCATCTTGGCTGTCTTGTTTAAAAGGGTTGAAAGTCGCTGTATGAAGAAATAAAAATCTGTAAACAATTTACGCCTGGGCTAGGGGAGGGGTTGCATGAACCAAAATAAAGTCCCTTTCACATCTCCAACCATAGATAGGAGTCACTGTTGAAGGGGATTACTGATCAACAAATTTATTGTATGATGTTTATCTAAATTGGTCGTTGTTTTTATGTTTGATTCTTCAGGTTTTTTAGGAAAGAGTTTTACTCGCCATCTGAACCGATTCTGGAACTTTGTGATAAAGGGATTTTTTGGCAGTTTTCTGTTGGTGTTAGTCTTCCCAGTCATGTGTGTTACGGGGTCAGCAGTATCACTGACATTAGCTGTCACAGCACCGTTATGGTAAGTCATGTGTGTGACTGTGTCAACAATATCACTGACAGAAGTTGTCACAGCACCGTTATGGTAAGTCATGTGTGTGACTGTGTCAGCAGTATCACTGACATTAGCTGTCACAGCAACTGTTATGGTAAGTTGTCTGTATGAGGGAAAGGGATCAGACCTAATGAGTTTGGCTTCCTGCATGCTACACATTCTATCTAGTGATAAATCATTTACCTCATGCAATGTTTTAGAGGCGTCTGCTTTGAAATCATCCCTTAGAAGAAGAAAAAAGTGTAGATCTTTTTCTGAAATAAAATTGAAAACATTATGGAATAAAAGATAATTAACCCTTTCCTCCACACAAACCCTCTCTGACACCTCTGCAGCAGATAGATGACTTTAAAAAAATTGTGGCAAAAGAAGAAATTGCTTATGATGAGCAATTTCTCCTATTGCCATAATTTTTTCAACTCATTGCAATAATTATATGTTTAGTTATAGAAATTTTTCAAATTTTTGCTCAGATATTTTCAATAGCTTCTGCTGACGATTTGTTGTACGCGGGAAAGGGTTAACTGATAGCCTGTTATGTACAATTATTTTGTTGACTTACATTTTTTTTAAACCGTTCTTATAATTTCACATTTCAGGACACCATTAGTTACGTTCCTAGCTCATCTGTTTGCAATAGTTGTATTTGATATAGATCGCCCAGGTAGGTCTATTTGTTTTGTAACCATGCACCAAACTTTTCCCAGAAGTCTTTTGAGGGCCTGTGCAGCAGACAGCATGCGAAATTGTATGTCGCAGAGATTCATCAATGGCTCATTTTCATTTTCTTACAAAGTTCTGCTCTGTCTCTAGATTATGCTAATATTCATCCAGGTTTTCCAATCTTTTCATCCTGTGGTTTTTACGAAGAAATTAATCTGCAGTGGACGTCCTTTGAAACCATTATGGCAAGAGGAGAAATTGCTCATGATAAGCAATTTTCCCTTTAGGGACAATGGTTTCAACTCAATTGAATAATCTTACTTTTTTGCGTATAGATATTGAAGTTGTCTGCTTCTTATTTATTTTGAAAAGAAAAGGTTAATGATATGAATTTTTTTTATACGCCCATTTTGAAAAAACGAATAGTATTATAGTTTTACCTGTGGCGGGCGGGCGATGTCCAGTATGTTGTCAGCTAAATAACGTGAGAAGCCTTTGTCCAATCATCACCAAATTTGGTCATAATGTTTATTGGCATAATATCTTGGACAAGTTCAATAACTAGCCATATCGTTTTAGTCAATCAAGAGTTATCGCCCTTTAATTATAGAAATTACCTAAAATTGATCTCGTCAGCTAAGTTACTTTAGAAGTCTTTGTCCAATCATCACCTAATTTTATCAGAATGTGTATTGGCATAATATCTTGAACTAGTTCGATAACTAGCCATATGGCTATAGTCAGTCGAGAGTTATGCCCTTTAATTATTGAAGTTACCTTAAATTGGTCTTGTCAGCCCTATAACTTGAGAAGCCTTTGTCCAATCATCACAAAATTTTGTCAAACTGTGAATTGGCATAACATCTCGGACAAGATCGATAACTAGCCATATCACTATATTCATTGTATTTGATCATCACCAATTTAGACAATATGTTGATGGGCAGAATATCTTGGTCAGGTTCGATAACTAACCACGTTATCTTAGTCACTCCAAACTTATATCCCTCGAAATGGCCAAAACCATAGCAACAGTGTCCCCTCTCTAAATTTGCCTAATGTACAACCAATTATCACTATACTTGTTCTCACTTGATTTTCATTTATTACCATTTTCCTTTACTGCAAAATTTTCAAAACTGAATCCAGATTACACCTTTTGATGTTCTGATAAACAATTTTCATCAAAAGTTTTCAAGGAAGATTATTTTAAAGTACAAGTCAGTAAAAAAGTTAAAAATCTTTTGTCAAAAATTATTATTGACCCTTTCCCACATACAAACTCTTTCTGATGCCCATGCAGCAGACAGCTTTTTTAAAAACGTTGTAGCAAAAAGGGGGAAATTGCTTATGATGAGCAATTTCTCTGTATAACCAGGGACGTAGATAAGATCTTATCTACGTCCCTGGTATAACCACAATGTTTTCAGCTCTTTTCAATAATTCAACTACTGGTTATAGAAATGTTCCCTTCTTTTATTGAGATGATTTCAATGTCGTCTGCTGTAGATTTGCCTTAATGTGGGTAAGGGTTAATATATCTTTTTCCATATCTGATAAATCTGCAACATGATTTTGAAAACATCTTGGGGATCATATGGTCAATCTCAATAAATGAAAGTAAAATGATTCAATAGCGCTTTCTGACGCCTCTGCAGCAGACGACTTTTGAAAACATTATGACTAAAGGAGAAATTGCTCATGATGAGCAATTTCTCCTTAAGTCATAATGTTTTTAACTTTATTTAATAATATAGCTCTCATTTATGGAGTTTATCCATGTTTTTGTCAATTAGTTTTCAAAGTTGTCTGCTGCAGATTTGTTGTTTGTGGGAAAGGGTTAATTAACGATATTTGTATGCTTTTCAGATGATTCTTCAAATCGTTTCTTCGCGGTGTTTGAAGCGTTGATATGGAGATTTGTATTTGGTGGAACCATTCAGCCTGTGTTGGCTGCGTTGTTTGGATTCATCTTTTGTCCACTCGGTGCTTTAGTCATTTCTTTATGTAAGTGTTCAATACTAATTAAAACCCCTTTTCAACTTTATTCAATAGTTGTTCTGTCATTTATAGAGAAATTCCATATTTTCACCTTTATGATTTCAAAGTCATCTTTTATTATGTGGGACAGGGTTAAAGTCTAAGCAGAAAACTAATACATGATTCTTTTTAGTAGTATTTCACTTTATAATTAATTTTGTTAAGCTGAAAATGTACACACAAAAAGGTTGACTGGTTAAGTCTACTAATTAAAACTTTTCCAAATAGATGCTTTTTGATGCCTCTGCAGCAGACAACTTTTTATAAACAAAGTGACAAAAAGAGAAATTGCTCATAATGGTCAAATTCCATTTTGCTTTATTCAATATCTATTCTTTCATTAATAGAGAGTTTCCATATTTTTGATTAAATGTTTTCAAAGATGTCTGCTGCAGATCTGTTGTATGTGGGAAAGGGATAACATATTTTGTTATGCATATATATAATCATTTTGAAATCTTTCAAAGTAATTTTAGTAGATAAAGTATGCAGACCAAATACAGTGGATCAATTGTGATGAAATTTCCCAGAAAGCATCGTCTAAATGTCCTCACCGGAATTCCTTTCAAATGTTTGGGATCAATGCAGAATTCTGGTTTCCATGGCAACCAAACGAAAAAAAAAATAAACAAAATTCTTCTCCTAAACTGGTTGGCCAATTTTTAAGGGGGCGGGGCTTTTTTGTCTTATATGGCTAAAGTGGAAATCCTCTTCTCCAAAAGTGTCAAGTCGATTTTCAAATAATTTTTTAGAAATGTTTCTTGGGTGACCCTCTATCAGAATCCTTCAAGCCATGTTGATAGTTCGAAAAACATGGCCACCAGGGTAGGTGGGGCTATTTTGCTTTATATGGCTATAGTGAAAACTGAAAGAATCTTCTCCTCAGAAAGTGTCATTTCAAATAATTTTGTAGAAATGATCCTAGGGTGACCCTCTATCAGATTCCTTCAAGCCATGTTGATAGGTCGAAAACTATGGCTTATAATTATGGCTGAAGTGAAAAAAAAAAAAAAATTGGGTGAGCGATCCTGGGCCATCATGGCCCTCTTGTCCTTATAATGTGCACTCTATTTCTCCTGTTTTAGTTGGGATAACCCGGAGAGGATGCAGAGGACTTTGGGATACCTTCATGTATTATCTTATAATAAGAACAAGGTCAAGAATACCTGCCAACGACAGTTTTCTCGCACGGAGGATCGCTGGACCCGGACTAGCATCCAACTATTTCTTACAGGTTAGTGATACATCTTTTGTGAAACCATTTCACACATAAAACAAATCTGCTGCAGATGACTTTGAAAACATACCCCCAATAAATTGGAAACTCCCTTTATATGAAAGTACAATAATTGAATAGAATTGAAAACATGGTGACAAAAGGAGAAATTGCTTGTTTTGAGCAATTTCTTCTTTTGTCGCCATGTTTTCGAAAAGATGTCTGCTGCAGATTCCTCAGAAAGCATCTATATGAGAGAAACAGTTAACTCATTTCAAATATACAGATGCTTTCTGGTCCTTCTGCAGCAGACGACTTCAGAAACCATTGTGGCATAATGAGCAATTTATCCTTTTGTCACAATGGTTTCAACTTCATCTAATAATAATGCTCTCGTTATTAAGAGATTTTTCACGTTTTTGCCTAGATGTTTTCAAAGTCATATACTGCAGATTTGTTGTGTGTGGGAAAGGATTATGTTTTTACCTGATATGCTATCAAACCTTTCCCACATATGACAAATCTGCAGCAGACGTCTTTAAAAAAATGTCCTGGCTAAAATATGTAAAATCTCTAGTGTTCATTATGAGCAATTATCCGTTTGCCACAATATTTTCAAATGTTGTCTGCTGCAGACATGTCAAATTTTGTCTGCATGTGAGGAAGAATGAATATATATTGTTTTATGGCGCATCGACAGCTAAGGTCATTTAGCGCGCAATTAATTTTAATTATTCATGATCCCTGGGTAAACAAACCAGTACTAGGCTAGAAAATGTGCCTTGCCCAAGGGCACTCCACCATGACCGTAGTGCCGCGACTGGGGATCGAACCCGGGACACCATGTGAGGAAGAGTGAAAAGGGTTTATTGTCTGCCTTTATGAGGAAAAAAGGTATAATTAAGCCCATCCATGAGAAATTGTTGGTTTCTTTTGTGAACAGTGTAGATCCAGATCAGCCTGTGCATCCACAGACTTATCAAGATATCCACTGTCTACATATTTCCAACATATGCTTGTTAGAAGCTTCTGTAAATTTGTGTAGATTCTGAAAGTCTTCAGCAGGTGAACAGGCCGATTAAACCTTCACTTTTCAAAAATGCCAATTTGTACCTTTTCTCATGCACTGGCTCAATCTTGGTATACAAATGACATGTGCAGCGAGCAAGACATGGTTGCCACAAAGTCAGATTCATGTGCCTCTAGCCTTTCACTTCTAAATGCATACATGGATTTCCAAATGGTATAATTGTCCCTTTCGATGAGACGAGAAACGGCGTACAAGAACTAGGACTGTAACTCAAAGGTCGATGCCTATTTTCAAGGTCAAATTTCAGAAGAAGGTTTTAATAGAGTTTGTCTGGGCTATGCTTTCTACGGTCATCCTTAGATTTTCAAATTACTTGTTCTCCTTTGTTGAGATGATGCTTCATGTGATAAATATTGGATTTTACCTAAAGGTCAAAGATCAAAGGTCAAAAACATGTGAAATAAAGCTTGTCCTTCTATAATCCTTATTAGATTTTCAAACAACTTTGCATAATAATTCAACATTGATTGAATGAAAGGTGTACAATACACGTAAGTATAAAGTCAAGGTGACAACTCAATGTGGTAAGTTTCTTGTCTATGTCTCATTTAGGAAAAGCAGCAAATTGCTTAATTAATGATTTAGATAGCAGAAGATTCACAATAAGTTCGTAATTGTCACAGTGATATTTAAAATACTGTTTTAGCAGAAGAGTATTAGACACTTATTAACCCCTTTCCCACATGCAGACGACTTTTGAAAACATTGTGTCAACAGGGGATGATGAGCAATTTCCACTTTTGCACAGTGTTTTCAACTCAATTCAATAAGCATATGCTCTTGTGCTGATATTTTGCTGCACATTTGTTTTATTTGAGAAATTGGAAAAAGTTACATTGTTTTACATTGTAGATTCATCCAGAGCAAGCTCTGGCTGCCTTAGAGGCAACAATGGAGGCCGAGGAACTGGAAGCATGGAAGTCGAAAATCTTGAGGATTATAGAAAAACCTGTAGACAATTACAAGTAAGTCTGCATGAATATAATCCGGACATGCAATATTGGCTGATCTAAGTAAACATGTAAACATAAACAATTAAACCCCCAATTTTTAAAAAAAAGAAAATTATGAAACAAGGATAACCCCTTTCCCTCATACGACAATTCTGCAGCAGACGACTTTGAACATATTTTTTCAAAACATAGAAAATCTCCATAGTTGAATGGATAACCTATGACAAAAAGTGGAAAAACATTGTGGCAAAAGGAGAAATTGCATGTTTTGTGCAATTTCTTCTTTTGTCACTATGTTTTCAAAAAGCCGTCTGCTGCAGAGGCGTCAGAAAGCGTCTATATGAGGGAAAGGGATAAACTACAATTTTCCCTATCCCGCATGCAATAAATCAGCAGCAGATGTCAATGAAACCATCTAGGCAAAAAATGAAAATTCTCTGTTGATGAAAGTAAGATAATTGAATTAAGCAATTTCTCCTTTTGCCATCCTGTTTTCAAAAGTAGTGTGCTGAAGATGCGTAAAAATGGGTCTATATGTGGAAAAGGGTTATACAGAACTCCTTCACTATGTCTTGTGGTGAGAAAGTTGTATTATGATAATAGTTTTACATTCAATAGGGTTGATAACCAATACAAGTTGTTTTGTTTATCAAAAACTGGTCAGCCAAAATACTGTGTCCAAGCTGTAGTTAGTATTTAGACCTGTGATGGTTAGTCTTTTTGAAAGTGAGATATTTTGATTAAACCAATTTAGCAAATCAGCAGCAGACGACTTTGAAATCACTTGGGGAAATATATGGAAACACTTTATGAATGAACACTTAATTTTAGAATAGAGTTGAAAAGTAAGTGTTGAAACATTGTGGAGAAATTTTTCAATGTTTTCAAAAATTTCTATCAGGAAAACAATTAGAGACATAACTTGTCACTGAGATGAATTAACCCGTTCCCACTTACATATATATTTTGATGCATACGCAGAAACAACTTTTCAAAACATAGTACCAAAATGCTCAATCCAATATTTATAATTTTATTCATGTTGATTTTCAATAATGTTTGCTACTTGTTTTCTTAGTTGTCTGCTGGAGATTTGTTGTATGTGGGTAATAAGTGTGAGATTCAAATTTGGTGTACTCCCTGCCCGGAGGTCCAGATAAGGATTCAGTTCTTTTCCCCAAAATTTCTCTCTTATTATTAAAGCAAACCCTATGTTGTGGTACTCAAAAGAATCGTCTCAATGAGATGATTCTTTTGAGTACCCTCAACATAGGGTTAGAGGGTCAAATAAGGATTTAAGAGCATGTAAAACACCCCTTATCCAGAGCTCTGTCCCCGCCAAAGACAGGTTCATCACAGATCTGTATTTTGTTTTGTCCCCAAGCCCATTTTTTACATACAGAAAAAACCGTTTTAACACAACCTTTACCATTGAATGTTTTATACAATAATTCTAACCCCTAATGATTTTAGCCGCCAATGACAAACCCATGCAGAAGTACATTTTTTGTAATAGCTAAAGGAAAGACAGATAATCAAAGGGAGGTAAATTTTGAAAAGTCTGATTAATCCAGTTTTAACCCAGTTACTTCCCTTGATTGACTTTTCACACTCAACTCATATGTATACAAGGAACAAAGGCGACCACAATAAGCAGATAGATGCTTTTCCCACATTTCTATAAATAACTGTATTACTGTCCTGCTGTAAATTTTTTTTTTTTAACTCTTTGCCTAATACAACAAATCTGCAGAAAGACTACTTTGAAAGCATCAAGACATTAATAGAAAATTCTTTATAAATGAAAGTAAAAATGTATTACTTTTGAATAGAGTTGAAAACATTGTCACAAAGTAGGAAATTGCTCCTCATGAGAATTTTGTCCTTTTGTCACAAAGTTTGCAGGGGGAACAAAATTCTTCTGTATTTTGGGAAGACATAATTCTATATTAATTACTGTATTGCTCTGAATTGTTTCCACATCTTTTTATGACTTAATTAACCCTTTCCCTCATATAAACGCTTTTTGACGCCTCTGCAGCAGACGGCTATTTGAAAACATTGTGACAAAAGAAGAAATTGCTCAAAACGAGCAATTTCTCCTTTTGTCACAATGTTTTCCACTTTTAGTCATAGGTTATCCATTCAATTATAGAGATTTTCTATGTTTTGACAAATTATGTTCAAAGTCGTCTGCTGCAGAATTGTTGTATGAGAGAAAGGGTTAATATTGGAGGGCACACATATATAATCTGAAGACTGTGAGTGCCCCATAAATATTTTATTTACTTAGAAACAAACAGTATATACACACTATCTGACATTGAAAATTGTTTTCAGTTACATAAAGAGAATAATTGTTGTCTAAATATTTTAACACTTTCACACATCTGAGGAAGATGGGTTAGGAAAGAATTGCTCACATCAAGCAATTTCTCTTTTTGCCACAATGTTTCAACTCTTATTTAACCCTTTCCCTCATATAAGCGCTTTCTGACGCCTCTGCAGCAGACGGCTTTTTGAAAACATAGTGACAAAAGAAGAAATTGCACAAAACGTGCAATTTCTCCTTTTGCTACAATGTTTGCCACTTTTAGTCATAGGTTATCCATTCAATTATGGAGATTTTCTATTTTTTGACAAAATACGTTCAAAGTCGTCTGCTGCAGAATTGTCGTATGAGGGAAAGGGTTAATATTTATATTTGCAATCAAGATTTCCCCTTTTTTTTGCCCAGATGTTTGCTGCAGATTAGTTGTAGATGGGAAAGGTTAACTCTTTCCAATATGCTACAATTTGCAGCAGACGATTTTGAAAATGTCTAGGCATAAATATTGAAAACCTCTAATTTTAATAAAACTATAATATGGTCATACCAAAGACTTTAACCCTTTCCCTCATACGACAATTCTGCAGCAGACGACTTTGAACGTATTTTGTCAAAACATAGAAAATCTCCATAACTGAATGGATGACCTATGACAAAAAGTGGAAAACATTGTGGCAAAAGGAGAAATTGCACGTTTTATACAATTTCTTCTTTTGTCACTATGTTTTCAAAAACCCGTCTGCTGCAGAGGCGTCAGAAAGCGTCTATATGAGGGAAAGGGTTAAAATGGTAGTAATGGCTGCCCTCCATGGCACTCAGGGTTGCAGGGTTAGCATTATCACTGACTGGCTGGTGTCAGGATAATGGACCAGTACAACTGGTAACTTACCCAGGAAACACTGTGATATTGTGATATAACTGAACATTTGTTGAAAGCTGCCTAAATCACAAATCAATCAATTAAAGAATACAGATTAAAACAGAGTGTTAAAAGGTGAAATTCCTCATAAGTTTTCTGCTGCCATTTCCCTCATATAGACGCTTTCAGACGCCTCTGCAGCAGACAGCTTTTTGAAAACATAGTGACAAAAGAAGAAATTGCTCAGAACGAGCAATTTCTCCTTTTACCACAATGTTTTCCACTTTTAGTCATAGGTAATCCATTCAATTATAGAGATTTTCTATTTTTTGACAAAATATGTTCAAAGTCGTCTGCTGCAGAATTGTCGTATGAGGGAAAGGGTTAAGGGTTTACATTTACATGTTTTCTTCTTATTGGTAAGGAGACCCAAGGGGGGGCAAGTTTCATCTTCTAATAAAGTGTTTTTACTTGGTTTTCAATGCTGTATTGTGATAAAATTATCTCCTGGTTTTGAAAGATTAAAATTCTCATTAAAATCTAATCTGCAAGACAACAGTTTTTATTCATACAGAAACAAGAGACCATTTGAATTCTAATTTTGTATACAAGCATGTTTGTGATATAACCCTTTCCTTCATACAACAAATCTGCATCTGAAAACATCTAGACAAAAAATTGGAAAATCCCCATAAATGTTGGTATAATTACTGAAAAAGTTGTTTCCAAAAGTCGTCTGCTGCAAAGGCTACAGAAAGTGTATATATGGTGGAAAGAATTTACATTTTACCTTGCCTTATGTTTTTTGAGTCATCTACTATAAAAACATCTCAAGAAAAGATTGTTTAACCCATCCCACTTACAGCAAATCTGCTGCAGATGACTTTGAAATCATCTTGGCAAAAAGTATATTAATTAAATAGAGTTGAAAACAGTGTTACAAGCAGAATAATTGCTCATCATGAGCATTTTGCCAAAATCTTTTCAAAAGTCTATTGCAAACGCATTTGAAAGTGTTTGAACGTGGGAAATAGGTTCAGTTGGTCTATTAACCCTTTCCCACATACTACAAACCTGCAGCAGACGACTTTGAAAACCTCCACTCAAGATATGAAAAAACTCCAGAAATGAAGGTATATTTATTGAAATAGAGTTGAAAACATTTTGGCAAAAGGTGAAGTTGCTCATTATGAGCAATTTCATCTGTTGTTACAATGTTTTCAAATGTCGTCTGCTACAGAGGCGCCTGAAAGAGACTACATGTGGGAAAGGGTTAAAGTTTTGATATTTTGTTGAGAACATTGTGAGAAATAAAGAGAAATTGCTCATTCCAACAATGTTTCAAAATATGTCTGTATAAAAGAAAGGGTTATTCAAATATTGCATGAAAGAGAGAAATGACTCATGATGTTTAATTTCTTCTTTCCCAAAAATGTTAACAATTCAGATCAAATATACTTTTTTTTTATATATCATTTATTCCATGATTCTCCTTAGAAGTTTTACAGTTGATAACATTATTTGGTAGATTTGAATTTTGTATACCTTTTAGGGTATATTTCTGGCTAAGTTCTTTGAGCTGGGAGACCAGGTTTCTATCCTCCGCCGGGTAGTACAAAAGACCTTATTAAAAAGGTAGCAATGCTTCCCTCCATGCCACCCAGGGTTGCAGGGATAGCATTACAACTGATACAATTAAACTGTTTGTACTGGTCATTACGGCTGATACAATTATACTGTTTACTGATACAATTATACTGTTTGTACTGGTCATTACAATTATACTGTGTGTACTGATACAATTATACTGTTTGTACTGGTCATTACAACTGATACTGTTTGTACTGGTCATTACAACTGATACAATTGTACTGACCGATACAATTATACTGTTTACTGATACGTTTGTACTGACTGATACAATTATACTGGTCATTACAATTATACTGTTTACTGATACAATTATACTGTTTGTACTGGTCATTTCAACTGATACAATTATACTGTTTGTACTGGTCATTTCAACTGATACAATTATACTGTTTGTACTGGTCATTACAACTGATACAATTATACTGTTTGTACTGGTCATTACAACTGATACAATTATACTGTTTGTACTGGTCATTACAACTGATACAATTGTACTGACCGATACAATTATACTGTTTACTGATACGTTTGTACTGACTGATACAATTATACTGGTCATTACAATTATACTGTTTACTGATACAATTATACTGTTTGTACTGGTCATTTCAACTGATACAATTATACTGTTTGTACTGGTCATTTCAACTGATACAATTATACTGTTTGTACTGGTCATTACAACTGATACAATTATACTGTTTGTACTGGTCATACAGAACATGCTGTGGCATAACTGAAATAATATTTAAAGCAGCAGAAAACACAATGTAAACAAACAAACATATAGGAGGAAAATAATTCTTTGTTATGCATGTCATGTCCCCAGAAAAAATAAAAGTCTGTAAAAACTAGAACACAATGCTTACTTTATGATGCATTCATTACAAGACAACTTTGTCTTTTCTGTATTTAAATGTTTAACCCTTTCTGTTGTACAGATAAATTTAATGAGGTTTTCAACCTTTTTGCAGAAATCTTTTAAAAGTCGTCTGTTATATAGTTTTTATACGCCCGTTTTAAAAAAACGGATCGTATTATAGTTTTACCTGCGGTGTACTGGCGGGCGGGCGGCGTCCAGTATGTTGTCAGCTAAATAACTTTAGAAGCCTTTGTCCAATCATCACCAAATTTGGTCAGAATGTGTATTGGGATAATATCTTGGACAAGATTGATAACTAGCCATATCGCTATAGTCAATCAAGAGTAATCACCCTTTAATTATAGAAATTACCCAAAATTGGTCTTGTCAGCTCAATAACTTTAGAAGCCTTTGTCCAATCATCACCAAATTTAGTCAGAATGTGTATCGGCATAATATCTCGGACAAGTTTGATAACTAGCCATATCGCTTTAGTCAATCAAGAGTAATCACCCTTTAATTATAGAAATTACCTAAAATTGGTCTTGTCAGCTCAATAACTTTAGAAGCCTTTGTCCAATCATCACCAACTTTGGTCAGAATGTGTATTGACATAATATCTCGGACAAGTTTGATAACTAACCATATCGCTTTAGTCAATTGAGAGTTATCGATCTTTAATTATTGAAATTACCTAAAATTGGTCTTGTCAGCTCAATTACTTTAGGAGCCTTTGTCAAATCATCACCAAATTTGGTCAGAATGTGTATTGGCGTAATATCTCGGAAAAGTTTGATAACTAGCCATATTGCTCCAGTCGATTAAGAGGTATTGCCCTTTAATTATAGAAATTACCTAAAATTGGTCTTGTCAGCTAAATAACTTATGAAGCCTTTATCCGATCATCACCAAATTTAGACAATACATGTATGTTTATGGGCAGAATATCTTGGTCAGGTTTTATATCTTACAACGTTATCTTAGTCACTACACAATTATGTCTGTCGAAATGGCCATAACTGCACTAACAGTGTGAGCTCTCTAAGTTTGGCTGATGTACAACCATTTATCACTATACTTGATCTCAAAAAAACAGGATGGACGTATTTTGTGACATTTGGCGCTCTTGTTGTATGTTAGAATAACTTGACAATTTTCTTGGTACAAACCAATTTAAAACAAAAATTTAAAAAAGACAATTTCTCAAAAGAACCAACCTCTCAATTTCCAAAATTGGTAGGGATCCATTAGCCTACAGGATTTTGAACCGGGCATCAAGGGTTTGATCCCCTTTCCTAGATTATGGTACTTGTTTGTTCATTTAGGGAGCATCAATAAGTGTTCTGTCGCTGGATTATAAGTAACAGAAATAATGTGGGAAAAAAGGCGTAACACCCCTATAAAACAAATTTCAAAATGGCTTCAACTCGGTATCAAGATGAAACTACATTTCTTCTAAAGCAGACGACTATATAAAGTATAAAAGTGTCAACAGTAATCTAAATCAAGGAAAGGGTTTACCCTTTCCCACAAACAATAAATCTGCATCAGACGGCTTTGAAAACAGAAGTAAAATCTATGGAAAATCTCTGTTAATGTTGGTATAAATACTGATAAAGTTGAAAACATTCTGGCCAAAGGAGAAATTGCTCATTTTGAGCTATTTCTCCTTTTGTCATAATGTTTTCAAAAGTCGTCTACTGCAGAGGCGTCAGAAAACTTCTATAGGTGGGGAAAGGGTAATCCCTTTCCCTCATACGACAATTCTGCAGCAGAGGACTTTGAACATATTTTATCAAAAAATAGAAAATATCTATAATTGAATGGATAACCTGTGACTAAAAATGGAAAACATTGTGGCAAAGGAAAAAATTGCTTGTTTTGAGCAATTTCTTCTTTTGTCACTATGTTTTCAAAAAAACGTCTGCTGCAGAGGCGTCAGAAAGCTTCTATATGTGGGGAAAGGGTTAATGATCTTCTTTATCTAGAAATTTTGGTTTCTTATATCAAAGCTGATGTTGTCTGCTGTAGCGTGGCTCCCATTGTACAAGGGGTTTATTAGCTGACTACTTGTTTTGAGTACTTGAGACTCACAAATTGAAAACATATTAACCCTTTCCCTCATATAGATGCTTTCTGATGCTTCTGCAGCAGATGACTTTTGAAAACATTGTGACAATGAGCAATTTCCCCTTTTGCCACTTTGTTTTCAACACTATTCGATAATAAAACTATACAAATAGAAGAGATATTCCCTATTTTTGCCTAGATGATTTCAAAGTTGTCTGCTGCAGAGGTGTCACATAGCATTTAAAGCATCTCGAGGGTTTGGCGTGAAACGGTTGTAACTAAAATTCATATTTTTTACGAAGGTTAATCACCTCACCATCAAGTCTTTATAAGCAATAAATCATTTTTCTTGGTAAACAATGGAAATTTAGGTGCCATTGCTCGTTCTGAGCAATATGGCACCTAAATTTGCATTGTTTACAAAGGGGTCAAAATTGCTCCTTAACCAGGGTTTTCAAAATAGGTTTTAAGTTGCAACTGTTTCACGCCAAGCCCTCGATCTGCAGCAGCTGACTTTTGAAAACATTCTTGTGACAGGAGAAATTGCTTATGATGAGCAATTTGGCGTAGGTTGCTGCAATATTTTCAACTCAATACAATAATTATATATCTACTTTTATGTATAGGTATTTATAAAAAATATTTCAACCTCGTCTGCTGCAGATTTGTTTCATGTTGGAAAGTCTTAAAGAAAAGAAGGTTAATATTCACAAAATTGAATTACAATTGAGAGGTAGATTGAAAAAATATTGTGGGAAATGGAGCTATTGCTTATGATTATATTTCCTTAAAAGTTCCAATGTAACTGCTTCGCTGTGAAATGTTATCAATGAACAGGGTTAAAGGTGAAACAGTGACTACCCTGCTGTTAAAACTGATGGATTTAATTATCATATTCTTCACTTCTATTAAAACAAAAATCCTTGTCTTAAGAATAAATTCCTTTTGGTTTATTGATCACATTTTTATAATGTTTTGTTACGGGTGTTAAACCCTACTTGAAGACTGGTATGTGTTTTATTATTCAATGCTGAAACAGAAACATAAAAAGATATGCTTAAGTGTCTCTGGCTCAACTTGCAGGAACACTTTAAGAAATGAGTTCTTTTAAATGTTTTCTTTTTAAACCTTTCTCTCATATAGATGCTTTCTGACGCCTCTGCAGCAGACGGCTTTTTGAAAACATAGCGACTAAAGAAGAAATTGCACAAAACGTGCAATTTCTCCTTTTGTCACAATGTTTTCCACTTTCAGTCATAGGTTATCCATTCAATTATAGAGATTTACCATTATGTCCAAAATATGTTCAATTTCGTCTGCTGCAGAAAGGGTTAATTTCACCCATATTATTTATATTTATTGGTTACATATATATACAAGAGAAAGTTGATGCAAGGCATCAATGTCGCCGGAAAAGACTGCATTGATTTATTTTTTAACACACATGTATTCTTGACTTTCATTAGTCTAAACATACACATAATGTTTTCATAAGGACTAATTCCAGGATTTTTGAAATTCCACATATATCTACAAATTTCAGGATTTCTTTTGGTCAGGATTTTGGATGTTTTGTATTTGTCAATAAAACCACAACAAATTAATACATTTTAAGATTTAAATCTACATGCAATAACAAGGTATTAAATATTTCCATGTCTGAAGCAACAATGAAAACCTTTAAACGCTTAAAACATTGAGAAAACTGTTAAATTGCTGAAGACATGAACTTCCTCCTTTTTAATAATAATTATAATAAATATTTCACAGATGTTAAAATAAATCCTCGTATGTTTAAAAAGTAGACCACACTTGAAACAACATATCAGCTAAATTGTTTATCTAAATCGTTGATGCATACAATATATGTTTGGCGCAAGAGAAATGCCAGTTGCGAGTCCCATTACTATTTAATAGGTGGCAAGTATGAAATTAATTGGGTGCGAAAGAGCAGATTTTCTTTATTTCTAAATCTATTGTTTATCAAAGTTTGTTCTTCTCTCAATTTGTTTCAAGCCAAATAATCATTTAATATCACATATATTTAAACATTTAAGTGTGTAATATTAGCTATCTATCTGTATAAGGTGTTTGAGCATTCTTTCGAAATGTTGACCCTCGTTTCAAAATCGAGTCGTAGTGTCAAACATCGAAGAAAGTGAATAAAAAATCAGGCAAAGCTTTAGTGCATTCGAGAGAAAAAAACATTTCTATAGTATTTGTCTTTCTCCTATATTCGACCCATGCACTCGTTTCGTGACGTTTAAGAAATCAATTTGTCGTGCGACATTTTTTGTATGCATAAAAAAGTCACTTTTCTAAGTTTACATTTTACTTCCGGTTACTTCGCTTTGTTTACATTTTGGCAATATGAAACTAGGTCACAAACTGAGGAAAAGGCGTTTCGACGTTCACGACCGATAAACAGGCTTATATTTGAGACATATTTTCACCAATTATTCTTATTTTTGTTTCTGTTACCAGTTCATGTTGATACTTATCTATTAAAAGGAGAATTCAACGTGATTTTAATATCGATAATCGGCTGCAAGCAGGTGCGCGTATGTAATCAAATTAGACTGTGCGACGTAAAGGTTAGTAGTTATCGCCTTTGGATTACATAGTTTATGAAAATAAAGTATCCCAGTCTAGCTAATAGGGACTATTTGTCTTCGTAAATAAAACACAAAAACGTAAATGCCAGTCAAAATAAAGAAACTATACATACTTAAAACATCGGAATATTTATTTCATTTTAGATGTGTCATAACTTAGTGTTTTTAAACAAACGCAATTGTAATATGTTCAAGACATTTAAACAAAATAAATTCTAATAATAACCCCCCCTCCCATGTCATTTTCGAAAACCTATTAAAAATAGAAGTCGTGGGCTTCTTCCCGGCGACTAATGAATTGCAATCTCATTAAAACCGGTCCTTAGCTTCGTTTGATGGAATATAGATCTATGCAAAGTAGTTAACTCTGATGGCAATGTTATGAATTGTTTTTTTGTGTTGATTTTATGTAATGCGGCATTAACACGGTGCTGATTAATGCTCCCGTTTGAGATCAGACAGCGCTACGACACGAAATTCGAAAAGGTCGGATTACTATCCTCAATGATCTGGAATGTCCTATCATTGTCTGTACGCAGTCGTATACATTCTTCACAGAGTCCCATAGCATTCGAGAAACTCAGCCAATTTTGTCTAGTCGGATTACAATCTTGACTATATTGTGACAGATTCTGCTTTATCGGATCAAAATCTTAACACAGTCATGTGTCGTTTTGACAGTATCCTGTTGAACGGGCATGATCTTGAGAAATTTTTCATTGCCATTTCTTCCCGATTGAGTCCAGATTACGTCCAGATCTTGCCGAATCCGTTCAGGAACAGTCTCATCATAAAAACAAAATTCGGCAATAATACCGGAGTCCCGACAATTAAAGAACACGATATGACTGAGTCCAGACAAAGCTGTTTGCAATGCGGTACAGCAGACTGTGATAGGATTGCGTTCGGACAGTGTCCCGATCATAGCGAATATGGCGACATTTGTAGGATTCCAGATACATGCTTTTTCAAGATTCGGCTGAGCTGCTCACATCTGGAGTATAATGTGTGTGTGTGTGTGTAGAAGTAGGTCCAGTAGTCCCACCTGTGATGACCACTGCAGGTATGGTAATGGGCTCAGTCTCACCACCGTGGACTTACTGGACTTCTTCAACTGGCTCATCATCATCACCAGACTCTTCAGCAGATGAATGCATAGGTGAAATCGAAAAAAGGCTTCCTTTGCCTTGGTTGTCTTGTAGCTTTCTTCATGGCAGGCACAGGCTTCTTCTTAGCAGGCATAATGAAGTAACTTAATCCTTATAAACCCTTTCCCTCATACAACAATTCTGCAGCAGACGTCTTTGAACATATTTTGTCAAAACATAGAAAATCTCTATAATTGAATGGATAACCTATGACTAAAAGTGGAAAACATTGTGGCAAAAGGAGAAATTGCTCGTTTTGAGCAATTTCTTCTTTTGTCACTATGTTTTCAAAAAGCTGTCTGCTGCAGAGGTGTCAGAAAGCATTTATATGAGGGAAAGAGTTAAGATGAAATTGTATAATTTGAATGCAGAAGATCTGCCAATAACTGAGAGCGATGCTCCTTGTATAACTGCTGATGCTGGAGTGAGAATCCATCGTCGCACGATGCGTTGATAGGACACGTGATATAGTTTTCCAACGGATGTCTTCCGTCATCATCGGTTCACTGTCTGATCTCTGTCAGATTGCATTCTTCAGAATCGGGACGATGTCAGGACATATTCGGTCGTTTTTTACCACGCGAATGATACAAATCAGATTAGAATTGGATTGAGAATAAGATAATCAGGACAAATTCGGCTGGAAACGGCTGAATCTGGACGTTTTCTGGACAATATCTGATTGAATGCTGTGAATTGGCTTTTTGTGTTGATTTACTGTAAAGCAGGGACAGATTCTGCAAGCACATAATGTTTCTGTACGCCGAATTTTCTCTTCCTGTAGGCAACTCATGTCAAAACATATTCTATGATATCTCTTTTACTATACGGTCACTGTAGACAAAATGAAACCACTTTCTATCAAACTTTATTATGCCCCCTTCGAAGAAGATGGGTATATTGCTTTGCACATGTCGGTCGGTCCGTCGGTAGACCAAAGCTTGTTGGAGTGATAACTAAACAATGCCTGGACCTATTGTCCTCAAACTTGACTTGGAGGTTGGGACTGACCAGTAGATAACCCTTATTGATTTTGAGGTCATCGGGTCAAAGGTCAGGTTTACGGTGACCTTGAACGTGAAAAGCTTGTCCGAGTGATAGCTCGGTGATAGCTCAACACTGCCAGCACCCAAGGCCCTCAAACTTGACACGGAGGCTGGGGATGACCAGTAGATGACCCCTATTGATTTTGATGTCATGTGGTCGAAGGTCAAAGTCACAGTACATGTTTATCTGCAAATATCAGTCATCATCTCAATGTGATTAAGAACTTTACCTACCATCATTAAACTTTGAATGAACATAATCTTAAAACTGACTCATAGATTATCAATGTGAAAAGACAAATCAGCTGGCATTTCGGTCCATGCATGTTTTATTCAATTATCCAAATATTCCTGACAATATGGCGCTCAGGGGTGCATAATGTTTGACAAATATCTCTTGTTTATACAGTATTTTGAAGGTATTATGAATTGCAATTTCATTAAAACAAGACCTAAGCTTTGCTTGGTCATATATAGATCTGATGTCTATCTCATATGGGTCCTCTCAAATTGACCTTTGCAATCAAATTCTTGCCTACATAATAGTTAGGTTTAAAATACGGGAGAAAATCTATATAAATAAATAAGATAAATAAATTGTCCTTTGTCCGCTGCAAACTTGCTTTATGTTGGAAAGAGAAAAGCCATTTACAAAGGATGTATATATTTATACACCCCCCCCCCCCCCCCCCCCCCACAAACAAGTTTTTTTGGGGGGGTATAATATAGGAATCACCCTGTCCGTCCGTCCGTCTGTCCGTCCATCTGGGCCTACGAAAGGACACTTATTGGGTACTGTTGTTGTCCTAAAGCCTACTCTCCACCCTTATAAGACACTTTAATAACTTTTTTTTTTTATAATTTTATAATGAGTATCTAATTAGCATATTAATGCTATTTATTCCGTAAAAGGGTGATAATTACGGAATAAACCGTATCTTTGTTGGGTAGTACCCAAGAAGAAAATAACAAAGGAAAATACCCAACAAATGGCCATTCGTAGGCATGTCTGTCCATATGTTTTGTAAGCGCAACTCCTCCTTAACGGCTGGACCGATTCTGATGAAACTTTACACAGTTGCAGTACACAACCTGAAGATGTGCATGAAGTAAGATTATCCCGGTCGGAAATATATCTGTCCATCTGTCTGTTCATATGTCTTGTAAGCGCGGGACGGGGGTATCCTTTTGTGAGTTCACTCACAGTTCTACTTTGTACATGTTCCATATATTCACAGAAAGAGAGAAAATCCCTATAAACACTAGGACTAATGAAAAGCATGGCAGAAAGCATGCTGGATTAAGATGGGATTAGTATGTCAGGGCTTTTACATGATCATGCTGTTAACCCTTTCCTCAGTTGAAGACACAACATCTGCAGCGAAGGACTTTTAAAAACATTGTGCCAAAAACAGAAATTGCTCAAAACGAGCAATTTCTCATTTTGCCACACTGTTTTCAACACTTTTTACTAATTGTTTACTCATTTATGGAGATTTTTCACGTTTTTTCTATATAGGTTTTGTATAGGTTGTCGTCTGCTGCAGATTTGTTGTATGAGGGAAAGGATTAACAAGCTGGGGATATTCCACCCTTTCCCAGACATTTTCCGAAGCACTTAACCCTTTCCCTCATATAGACGCTTTCTGACACCTGCAGCAGACGGCTTTTTGAAAACATAGTGACAAAAGTAGAAATTGCTCAAAACGAGCAATTTCTCCTTTTGACACAATGTTTTCCACTTTTAGTCATAGGTTATCCATTCAGTTATGGAGATTTTCCATTTTTTGACAAAATATGTTCAAAGTCGTCTGCTGCAGAATTGTCGTATGAGGGAAAGGGTTAAGCAGTATACAACTTTTGAAAAAATTGTAGCAAAGGTAGTAATTGCTTATGATAAGTAATTTCTTCTTTTGTCACAGTCTTTTCAACTTTATTCAATAAATATATCTTTATATTTGCCTTTTCAAAAAAACGCAACATGGAAAAATTTGGAAACATTTAGTCAAACATAATGGAAACTCTTCAAAAATGAAAATATAATTATTGAATAGATTTGAAAACATTGATGTTTTCACCATTTCCCACGTACAACAAATTTGCAGCAGACGGCTTTGAAAACATCTTACCAAAAATGAGAATAATCTCCATAAATAAGAGTTTAATTATTAAATTGAGTTGAAAACATGGTGACAAATGGTGAAATTACTCATGGTGAGCAATTTCGTCACAATGTTTTTAGAAGTCGCCTGCTGCAGAGGCATCAGAAAGCGTCTGTATGAAAGGGTTAACCCTTTCCCTCATATAATCGCTTTCTGACGCCTCTGCAGCAGACGGCTTTTTAAAAACATAGTGACAAAAGAAGAAATTGCACAGAACGTGCAATTTCTCCTTTTGCCACAATGTTTTCTACTTTTTGTCATAGGTTATCCATTCAATTATGGAGATTTTCCATGTTTTGACAAAATACGTTCAAAGTCGTCTGCTGCAGAATTGTCGTATGAGGGCAAGGGTTAAACCACAGCATATCTGCTCCTGGAACACAAATATTTTATGAGTATTTAATTAATTAACCTGTTTTCTTGTAGAAATGATTTTGTTTAATCAGCAGAAAAAATACATTGACTCATTTGTTGAACCCTTTGCCTAATAAAGATACCCCTGCAGTAGACAACTTTTGAAAACATTGTATCAAGAGAAAAAATTGTTGTAAATTTGTTGTATGTTGGAAATATGAATATTTTATTTTACTTTCTATCAAAAACAATCAATCCCATTATTTCAAGTCATGACCATGCAGGCATTGCAAAAGACAACTTATGTTAACCTATTCCCACATACAGGCTTTCTGAGGCCTCTGAAGCAGACGAATTTTAAAAACATTGAGACAAAAAGAGAAATTGCTCAACTTTATTCAATAAGTGTTCTTTCGTTTTTAGCTCTACTGGCCAAAGGCCAGAAGGGCTTATGTCGTGGCGATGTGTCCGTCGTGCGTGCGTGTGTGCGTGCGTGCGTCCGTCCGTCCGTCCGTAAACAATTTCTTGTTAACACGATACAGTCTTCACTTTTGATTGTATCTCAACCAAACTTATACAGTAGTTAGATATCTATGAGAGCTCGGTTCCTTTCGAAAACCAGCCAGATCTGCCAATGCATGACTGGATTATGGCCCTTGAAATGGTCAAAATTGCTATAAAAGAGCTTGTTAACACGATACAGTCTTCACTTTTGATTGTATCTCAACTAAACTTATACAGTAGTTAGATATCTATGAGATCTCGGTTCCTTTTGAAAACCAGTCAGATCCGCCCATGCAAGACTGGATTATGGCCCTTAAAATGGTCAAAATTGCTATAAAAGAGCTTGTTAACATGATACAGTCTTCACGTTTGATTGTATCTCAACCAAACTTAGAGTTTCCATATTTTCGACTAAATGGACTAATTGGTTTCAAAGTCGTCTGCTGCAGATCTTCTGTATGGGGAAAAGGGTTAACGAGTAAATGGTTCTCATAAATTTGAACAAGACCTCCATTATATTTTTTGGGGGGAGCATCAGTCAGTACATATTTCCATACTTTTTATCCCTTTCTCACATACAACAAATCTGCAGCAGAAGGCTGAAAACAAATGAACATATTTATATGCAGTAGATTTGAAAAAGATTGAGACAAAAGGATAAATTGTTATCCTTTAATCACAATATGTTCAAATGCAGATGCGTCAAAATGCATCTGGTCTAAAGGGTTAACCCTTTCCCTCATACGACAAATCTGCAGCAGACGACTTTGAACATATTTTGTCAAAACATCCATCAGATTTTCTATGACAAAAAGTGGAAAACATTGTGGCAAAAGGAGAAATTGCACGTTTTGTGCAACTTCTTCTTTTGTCACTATGTTTTCAAAAAGCTGTCTGCTGCAGAGGCGTCAGAAAGCGTCTATATGAGGGAAAGGGTTAAAGGTTCAAATTGGAAAAAAGAAGCAAGTAATGACCATCTTTTAGCAAATGTCTTTTTTCCCTCTTTTATAAATAATAAAATTATTCATAACACAGTCAGTGAAAGGCAGAATAATGGAAGATATATGATTTAACCCTTTCCCACCTATAAATGCTTTCTGATGCCTCTGCAGCAGAAGTCTTTTGAAATAATTGTGGCTAAAGGAGAAATTGCTCATCATGAGCAATTTATCCAATTTGCAACAATGATTCCAACTCTATTTAATAATAATTAGTCGCCGGGCAGAAGCCCGCGACTTCTATTTTTAATAGCTTTTCGGAAATCACATGGGAGGGCGGCTTATTATTAGAAAGAAACAAATCTAGATGATTTGAACATATTACAATTGTGGTTGTTTACGAACACTAATAACTGACACATCTAAAATGAAATAAATATTCCGATTTTTTAATGTTTGCATTTTTTTTTTATTTCACTCGCATTTAATTTTTTTGTCTTATTTACGAAGACAAAAGTGGTCCCTTCAAGACGTGAACCAACACCCCCTAATGCAGACTCTTATGTGTCATCATTGAGGTCAATTTCGGATTCTCCTTTTAATAGCAATTTTAACTTACTAAATGTAGTTTTCATGTTCAAAGAGATGTCTTGATTTGTGTAGAATTCATTTAATAATGTTAATCCATGAATATCTAAAGTAGGAACTGTTTCTAAGCTAAATATAGACCCTATTCTGTTGTGTAGTTTCGTGACCTTTAACATCGATATTCGCGCATGCGCATTTCGATATGAAAAAGCGAGTGATATTATTTTATTTTAGACAAGTACAAGACGAATGTTTGACGCAAAGCGTCAAAGAGAAGCCGCAATATTTCGTTGTACTTGTAGAAATAAGAAAAAAAGAACATTTTTAAATCCACAAACAATAGAACAATTTAAACTGTAGACGGTAATGCTGATATATTTCTCCTTTTGAAGACTTTTGTTTTCTTCAAATTACCTCCCTTTAAAGCAATACCAGGATATTTACCTTGTGATTCGAATAAGATTGACAAACATTGAAATTATATGAATGAATACTATTATTTAAATAAGTAACAACAGCAAAAATAAATTTAAGCCAGATAAATGTGTACACATTTCGTTAATTTTGTATAGATACCCTAATGTATAGGTATGTATATAAAATCTATAAGCAAATGTTTTCAATTCTACGTTCCTAATGTTTGAAATGTTTGAATAGACTAAGGAAAGTCAAGAATACATAAATAAATCAATGCAGTCTTTTCCGGCGACATTGATGCCTTGCATCAACTTTCTCTTGTACTATCATTTATATAGATTTTCTATACTTGCTGCTGCAGATTTATTTTATGTTGGAAAAGGGTTAAACAATTTGATTATTTAGTTTTGGAACCAAATCTGATGCCCTCATTTTCACTGGTAACAAATGTTACAGACACAACTCAAAGCTATTGAGAACCATTTTGTCTGTATGAGTGACAAATTAGATATTTGTATGTAATGCAGCAAAAGTGCTTTAAGCGTTATCAGTCCCCAGACATTTGGATTAAATAACAATTTTATGGTACATCCATACACTTACAGAATATGTTAACTCTTTCTCACTAGCAGACACATTCTGATGTCTCTGCATGCAGCAGACGACTTTTTGAAAACATAGTGACAAACGAAGAAATTGCTCAAAACAAGCAATTTCTCCTTTTGCCACAATGTTTTCCACTTTTAGTCATAGGTTATCCATTCAATTATAGAGATTTTCTATTTTTTGACAAAATATATTCAAAGTTGTCTGCTGCAGAATTGTCATATGAGGGAAAGGGATAACTTTTGAAAACTTTGTGGCATAGCAGAAGAAATTGCTCATGATGAACTCTATACAATAATTATAGTTTCATTTGTAAAGAATTTTCAAAGCTTTTGCCTAAATCTGTTGCTGATTTCTTGTATGGGGAAAAAGGTTAACACTTTTCGCTGAAAAGTAATTCTAACCTTTCCATTTTGTTTGTGAAGCCTTTATTCTCAAATTATTCTCAATTGAATAGACAGTTATGAAAATATAAATTTGATATTTGCAACATTTACCATGTTACAGTTTAACCCTTTCCCTCATATAGACGCTTTCTGATGCCTCTGCAGCAGATAGCCTTTTGAAAACATAGTGACAAAAGAAGAAATTGCACAAAACGTGCAATTTCTCCTTTTGCCACAATGTTTTCAACTTTTTGTCATAGGTTATCCATTCAATTATGGAGATTTTCTATGTTTTGACAAAATACGTTCAAAGTCGTCTACTGCATAATTGTCGTATGAGGGAAAGGGATAAGTTTCTTTTTGAGATGAGATGAAAGATTGTGGATAAGGAAATATTGCTGACATTTCTCCATTTTCCAAACAATGTTTTCAAAAATGGCCTGCTTTGAAGATTAAAAGTAATCATAATCAGGCAATGGGTTGATTTGTTGCTTTATGTACAGTTGTTTGTAGTTCTTCCATACTGAACTCATCTGTAAAGAAAATAACCTATAAAATCTACTCAAATGAAAGTATACTTTGAAGACATTGTAGACATTTTTTAGGTGGGGAAAAGTCTCACAATAAGCAATTTGCCTGTCTTTGACGGAAAGAATTACTAAATAGTTTCCACATACAACACTTTTAGAAAACATATAGCCAAATCTATTGTAAATGTCAATAAATATAAATATGATTAAATAATTATTGGATAGTATTGAAAACAATGGCAAAAGGAGAAATTGCTTGTTAATAAGGAGCAATATGTCTTCTATTGCCACAATGTTTTCAAAAGTCATCTGCAGCAGATGGCGTAAAAATGTGTCAGGGATAATCATGATGATAATTTTAGGATCGATCATATGCTCAAAGAATGTCTGCTGCAGAGGTTCCAAAAGTTGTCTGCTGCAGAGGTTCCAAAAGTCGTCTGCGGATAGTGTGTCATAAGTCCTCTGCATCTGGAAGTAGGTTAACCCTTTCCCTTACATAGACGCTTTCTGACGCCTCTGCAGCAGAAGGCTTTTAGAAAACATTGCGACAAAAGAAGAAATTGCTTAAAAGAAGCAATTTCTCCTTTTGCCACAATGTTTACCACTTTTAGTCATAGGTTATCCATTCATTATAGAGATTTTCTACTTTTTGACAAAATATGTTCAAAGTCGTCTGCTGCAGAAATGTTGTATGAGGGAAAGGGTTAATCCCCAAATTTGCATTCCCAAGCGTTCTGCTCTCCAATCTTTTCAATAAGTCCCTTTCCTCACAATGTTCTCAAATATCATCTGCTGCGATGACATTATCTGTCTGTTCTATGATTGAGAACCTAGACCCTTTTCCATATTTCTCTATGACGCATTTTGTCATCAATCTGCAGCAAACCACTTTTGTCACAATGTTTTCAAATCTGGCAAAAAAAGTATACATTCATTTAAAGAGAATATCTGTATTTTTGCCAAGATGTTTTCAAAGTTATCTGCTGCAGCTTTGTTCCATGGAGGAGAGAATTAATCTGCAGATTTGCATTCCCAGACATTCTGTTCATCAATTTTCATTAAACAAAGTTGGAAATATCCCTGGGATAATTGTGTTACGGTAGTCAATAAAAGAGATTTGCCAAGCAAGAACATTTCTTAATGGATTATGTCAACTGTGAAGACTTGGATAAGTCTGTGAACATCCCTACAATCCTTTCACAAATACTATTCATCAACCCTTCTGCAACAGACAACTTTTGAAAATGTAGTGCCTTGCTCATAATGATTTTGAAAGCAAGATGCACAATTTATCCTTTTGTCACAATCTAGAGTTTCCTCTGCTGCAGATTTTTTTGTATTTGGGAAAGTGTTTTGTTCCTGAGTGTGGCCAATATCTCTTTTTACAACACGCTTTAACCCTTTCCCTCATAAGAAAATTCTGCAGCAGACGACTTTGAACATATTTTGTCAAAAAATAGAAAATCTCTATAATTGAATGGATGACCTATGACTCAAAGTGGAAAACATTGTGTCAAAAGGAGAAATTGCTCGTTTTGAGCAATTTCTTCTTCTGTCATTATGTTTTCAAAAAGCCGTCTGCTGCAGAGGCGTCAGAAAGCGTCTATATGAGGGAAAGGGTTAAAGCTTTTCTGATTCCAAGTTGAAGAAAAAAACAACAATCATGCTTTGTTCTCCAGAATAAGCTAGGTAACTCTGTCTAAAGCATGAGCCGTTTGAATGCAACTGATAAATATTTTGCTAAAAAGTGATTAATTGATGATGTTTGTAACATAGACTGTGGTCTTTTCAAACATCTGTTGTTGGCAATGTTATTTTAGACAAACAGAATTAAACAAAGCTTAACATCATTCTATGAAATATTCTGTCCCAAACATTGTTTAATCCTTCAATCAACACGTCTTTGAACATCAACAACAATGAAGCCTCAAGGATTTGGACACATATACCTGTAGTAATTCTGCTGTATGTCTTTGGCAAAAACTTAACATTAGCCATAATTGTATTTTTCTTCAGAGAAAGGACTTTCTTTCATATTTGGCATGACTGACACGATTTTTCTAAATGTTTTATCGTTTGACCTTGAAATTGACCTTCGACCAAATTTTATATAAAATTTGTTGCCACCAGGGAGCATTGGAGTTTCTCAAAAACATCATAAAGAATGTAACCCTTCTCTTGAAAAGTCCCCTGAACAATTTGTATTGTGTATATTTTATCAAGTATTTGACCTGGAGTCATGAAACTTTGTCATCATATTTATTACCAGAATTCTAATTTAATCCTTTTCATGCCAAACTTATAAAATGAATTTGTCTAGCTCTGCATATGGAAGAAGAATCCATTGCCAATTGTAGGAATAACAAGATAAAAATGTTGAAGTGATCAGCAAACATTGAAGAGTTAACCCTTTCCCTCATATAGACGCTTTCTGACACCTCTGCAGCAGACGGCTTTTTGAAAATATAGTGACAAAAGAAGAAATTACTCAAAACGAGCAATTTCTCCTTATGCCTCAATGTTTTCCACTTTTAGTAATAGGTAATCCATTCAATTATAGAGATTTTCCATTTTTTGTCAAATATGTTCAAAGTCGTCTGCTGCAGAATTATCGTATGAGGGCAAGGGTTAAATCAGACGGTGTATGTCCTCTCTGGCCTTGCTAAATACTGGTGACACTGGCTTCTCAAAATCTGTTCCAGCAGTCAAAGGGTTTATGTTTAGATGTTTTTTCAATATTGACGATGCTAAAGCAGCACATGAGGTAATTGGTCTGCAAAGTGGTCTGCTACAATTTTGTTATATGTGGGAAAGGGTTTAATGGCATGCATTCTACCAAGTTTACTTAATCTGTAGTTGATTTTGAGGAAGTATAATCCAATTACAGCATGCATTATTCAGATTAATCAAATTCTAAGATAAATGTAATGTGTTCAGTGTTTTTAACCCTTTCCAACATACAACACATTTACAGAAGACAGCTTTAAAAAACAACAACTCCATTATGCTATGGATTGATTGATTGTCCTACTGCTAATCCTGCAACACTGAGCGCCAAGGAGGGCAGCCATTACCATCTTTTTAGCTCACCTGTGCACGAAGTGCTCAGGGTGAGTTATTGTGAACGCCCTATGTCCGGCGTCCGTAGTCCGTCGTCCGTCGTCCGTCAACATTTTCTCCTCTGTAACCGGTGGGTCAACTGGGATGAAACTTCACAGAAAGCATCCTCGCAATGTCCTCACCAGAATTCCTTAACATTTTTGGGATCCATGCAGAATTCTGGTTTCCATGGCAACGAAATAAAAAAAAAAAAAAATTCTTAAAAATCTTCTCCTCCCAAAGTGTCAAGCCGATTTTCAAATTATTTTGTAGAAATGATCCTTGGGTGACCCTCTATCAGATTCCTTCAAGCCATGTTGATTGGTCGAAAAACATGGCCCCCAGGGGGGGGGGGGGGGCTATTTTGCCAATATGGCTATAGTGCAAACTTAAAAAATCTTCTCCTCCAAAAGTGTCAGGCCGATTTTCAAATAATTTTGTAGAAATGTTCCTTGGGTGACCCTCTATCAGATTCCTTCAAGCCATGTTGATTGGTCGAAAAACATGGCCGCAGGGGGTGCGGGGCTATTTTGCCTTATTAGGCTATAGTGCAAACTTAAAAAATCTTCTCCTCCAAAAGTGTCAGGCCGATTTTCAAATAATTCTGTAGAAATGTTTCTTGGGTGATCCTCTATCAGATTCCTTCAAGCCATGTTGATTGGTCGAAAAACATGGCAGCCAGGGGGCGGGGCTTTTTTGCCTTATATGGCCAAAGTGAAAACTTAAAAAATCTTCTCCTCCGAAAGTGTCAGGCTGATTTTTAAATAATTTTGTAGAAATGTTCCTAGGGTGACCCTTTATCAGATTCCTTCAAGCCAAGTTGATTGGTCGGAAACTATGGCTGCCAGGGGGCGGGGCTTATATAGCTAAAGTGAAAAAAAAAAACAGGTGAGCGATTCCAGGGCCATCATGGCCCTCTTGTTTAAAGTATTTGGTATGACTCGACTGAGTATCAAACCCACGACCCTACGGCACCCTAAGCAGACGCTCAACCACTACTTCACTTACCGTAACGTAAACAGGATTATTGATCCAATTAACTTTGACAATCGTGTAAACTGATAGATAATGCCAATCGGAATGCCTCGGTTAAAATGAATGCTTCACCACTGATGGGGAATCCGCTGTGGTCGAGTGGTTAGCGTCGGGGATTTCGAAACCGAGTGTCCCGGGTTCGATCCCCAGTCGTGGCACTACGGTCAAGGTGGAGTGCCCTTGGGCAAGGCACATTTTCTAGCCTAGTACTGGTTTGTTTACCCAGGGATCATGAATAATTAAATTTAATTGCGCGCTAAATGACCTTAGCTGTTGATGCGCCATAAAACAATATACATTCATTCATTCACCACTGATGGATGACAGAATTAGACGAGAAAATCCCATTGAATGCATGCAGTAATGGTTTCGGGTGCATCTGATTGGCTGTTGGGGTTTTAGGGAATTTCCATAGGTTATGTGACCTTTGTAACCTTTCAAGATGGCGACAGTGGCATGGGAAAAGAGATATTACGAAATGTTTCGTAAAAATAAATATGTCACTGAAAATATAGGGCAGAAGTTTTAATTTAATTCATTTCATTTGTCTTTCCATACATTGGTGAAAGGGCTCTACACAATTTACTTTCAATGTTCAAAAAGTCAAATGACCGGCTTGCATGGCAACCCTAATCATGCAAAGAGAACCGGTTCAAACTAGTTCATAATTACTCAAATGGGTAAATGTACTTACCTAAAAAATGAAATTCTCTAATTATGTCAGAAATATTTCCGTCATGGTTATTCCAAAACAACAAAGACATTTTTTATAATATTTTTAGCTCACCAGAGCACAAAGTGCTCAAGGTGAGTTTTTGTGATCGCCTTTTGTCCGTCGTTCGTCGTCCGTCGTCAACATTTGCTTGTTAACACTCTAGAGGCAACATTTTGCATCCAATCTTCATGAAAGTTTATCAGAACATAATATCTTGATCAAATCTAGGCCAAGTTCGAAACTGGGTCATGTCGGGTCAAAAACTAGGTCACTAGGCCAAATTTAATGAAAATCTTGTTAACACTCTGGAAGAAGCATTTTTGGCTTGAGCATGTTGAAACTTTGTCAGAATGTTTGTCTTAGTGATATCTAGGCCAAGTTTGAATATAGGTCATGTCAGGTCAAAAACTAGGTCACTAGGCCAAATTGAAGGAAAATCTTGTTAACACTGGAAGCCACATTTTAAACTTGAGCATGTTGAAACTTTGTCAGAAAGTTTGTCTTGATGATATCTAGACCAAGTTCAAATACATCCAATCTTCATAAAAGTTTATCAGAACATAATATCTCGATCAAATCTAGGCCAAGTTGGAATATGGGTCATGTCAGGTCAAAAACTAGGTCACTAGGACAAAATTAAGGAAAATCGTGTTAACACTCTTGAAGCCACATTTTAAACTTGAGTATGTTGAAGCTTTATCAGAAAGTTTGTCCGGATGATTTCTAGGACATGTTCGAATATAGGTCATGTCCTGTCAAAAACAAGGACACTAGGCCAACTTAAGGAAAATCTTGTGAACATTCTGAAAGCCACATTTTTGGCTTGAGCATGTTGAAACTTTGTCAGAATGTTTGTCTTAGTGATATCTAGGCCAAGCTGTAGAACAATCTAGTTAACACTACTAGATCACATTTTTGACTTTTTGTGAGAAAGTTTGTCTTGATGATATTACCATTGGCGCTGAAAGAGTTAAGTCTTAAATAGCCCATTCTCAGGTGAGCGATTCCAGGGCCTCATAGCCCTCTTGTTTTTATACCCCCTTCGAAGAAGAGGGGGTATATAGGAGTCACTGTGTTGGTTTGTCTGTCTGTCAGTCGGCCGGAAGCCATATTTTGTGGTGTAGGTCAAGTTGCTGTTGAGGGGGTATTCATCATCTTCAGTGATAGTTCTAGCTTAATTTTATGTAGACAAAACAATGTTAACCGTACAATCATTTTCTAGTAAGTACGGGTCGAACAATTTTAAGTACGAACGAGCAATGTTAACATATATGCGTGGATGTGTTCGTCTGCAAATTTGGGAAAATTATGATTTGTAAAGTACTTCTACATTGACATTAACGAGCGATGACACTGTTATGCAACCATCTATGCAAGGTTACCAGTTTAACATGAAATTTGTGTATATATTTTTTAAAAGAGTTCCAATATCATTTTTTTTTACACGGGGGGAGGTAAAAATTTCACCGGACCGATTTCAAAATCTCTGGAGCCCTGGTATAGAGCCTTGTCAAATGGCGTGGCCTAGCAAGCTGACTCAATAGTGATGGCACACAGACTTCACAGAATCGGTTCCAACAGTCAAATGGTTAATGATGGAGAAAATGGATTTCTGGCTTTATTAAAAGGCTTTTGTAGAATATCTCTGCAATTAGGTGGAAGCAGATTTTAATATTCTTAGGCTGGCAGTTCGAGAACGAAATTTCTGATTCACTAAGTTTTATATCACACATTTTATTACTAGAATTTCTATTGAAATGTTACAGTTTGGGATGAAACTCTTAAAACTTTCCCACATAAAATAAAATTGTCAGCAGACAATTTTGATAACATCAAGGAATATAAAAAATCTGTTCAATTGATGAATTTTTATTCATTGAGAAGAGTTGAAAACATTGTGGCGGAAGGAGAAAGTACACATATATAAGTTTTCTAACACCTGCAGCAGACGACTTTTGAAATCTTTTTGTTGACTATTTTTTCCTCTTGCAAAATGTTTTCAACTCTTTGAGAATTATACTTGCACTTATGGAAAATTTCAAGATGTTTATCTTTATTTATTCTATGACAGAAGGGAGGGGTAAATGATCAATTTCTCCATAAATGGTAATTTTATCAATGCTTTTTTTAGCTCTACTGGCCAAAGGCCAGAAGGGCTTATGTCGTGGCGATTTTCCGTCGTGCGTGCGTCCGTCCGTCCGTAAACTTCTTGTCTTGTTAACACGATACAGTCTTCACTTTTGATTGTATCTCAACCAAACTTATACAGTAGTTAGATATCCATGAGAGCTCAGTTCCTTTCGAAATCAGCCAGATCCGCCCATGCATGACTGGATTATGGCCCTTGAAATGGTCAAAATTGCTATGAAAGAGCTTGTTAACACGATACAGTCTTCACTTTTGATTGTATCTCAACCAAACTTATACAGTAGTTAGATATCTATAAGAGCTCGGTTCCTTTCGAAAACCAGCCAGATCCGCCCATGCATGACTGGATTATGGCCCTTGAAATGGTCAAAATTGCTATAAAAGAGCTTGTTAACACGATACAGTCTTCACTTTTGATTGTATCTCAACCAAACTTATACAGTAGTTAGATATCCATGAGAGCTCGGTTCCTTTCGAAAACCAGCCAGATCCGCCCATGCAAGACTGGATTATGGTCCTTGAAATTGTTCAAATTGCTTTAATTGAGCATGTGAACACAATAGAGGCTCTATTTACTATCTGATCTTCACCAAACTTAGATAGTAGTTAAATATTGATGAGAGCTTTTGAAAACAAGCCAGATCCGCCAAGACTGGATTATGGCCCATGAAATTGTAAAAATTGCTATAATACAGCTTGTGAACACAAAAGAGCCTCCATTTACTATCCGATCTTCACCATACATACATGCTCTGGATTGAAAATGACCAAAGAACCATACCAGTAGAGCATAGGCCCTCATGGGCCTCTTGTTTTTGAAGTAAACAACATTATTTTTACAGAATGATGACCAAACAGACAGCTTTTAAATGGAAATGTTAACCCTTTCCCACATACAATAAATCTGCAGCAGACGAAATTATCAATATTGAAAAACTCTATAAATGACAGTAGTATGATTATTGAATAGAGTTGAAATCATTGCGGCAAATGGAGAAATTGCTCATTATGAGCAATTTCTCCTTTTGCCACAATGATTTTTCAAAAGTCGTCTGCTGGAGAGGCATGACAGAAAGCATCTTCATGTGGGAAAGGGTTAATTCACAGGGGGTTTTGAAAAATGTAGAAAGTTCCTTTTTGATAGATATGTGCAGGTGGGGACACAGACAGACATTTGTCATGCTAAATTAGTCTTTGAATTCCTGTAAACAAAAGAAAATCTTCTTAACCCTTAACCACTTGCTTGACACACTTTGACACCTCGGAAGCCGAAGACCGTTTAAAACATTGTGGAGAAAAGGAGAAAGTGCTCATCATTAATAATTTCTCCTCTTCCCAATTTGTTTTCATCCCTTTCCAATAATCATGCTTAAGTTAAAAGAGATTTTCTCTGTATTTGCCTAGATATTTTCCGACACGGGCATTCCTTTTCATGCATCTGCAGCAGACGACTTTGCTTGCTGCGGCATCAGAAAAGGGGAAAATTGCCAAAACTTGAAAAAAAATCTTCTTGTCCAAAAGTACTGACTTGATTTGAATAAATTTTGCACAAATGTTCCTTGGGGCACCCTCTACCAAGATTGTTCAAATTGTTCCGATCCGTTGAAAAACATGGCCACCAGGGAGCGGAGGTTGTTTTCCTTATATGTGCATTGTAAAATCTCTAAAAAATCTTCTTGTCAAAAAGTACTGGCCCGATTTAAAGATAATTTAGCACAAATCTTCCATGGGTGACCTTCTACCAAGGTTATTCAAATAAATCCGATCCGTTGAAAAACATGGGCACCAAGGGGGTTTATTTGCTTGGTTTTCCTTATATGTATAGAGTAAGAACTTTGAAATCTATTGAAGTTCTATTAAATCAGGTGAGCGATATAGGGCCATCATAGCCCTCTTGTTTGTAAATGTTACCAATTTGGAAGATTCTAAAAAATGTTTTGAAGCCCTGAATGATGTAATGACTAATAGTAGCAAATCACTGTGTGATTTAAGGCCTTGGATTGAAAATAGCCGAGAATAATGAGTATTCTGGTGACTTTTTAATGCGTTTCTCTCCCCATATCTGGAATTTTTGCAATTTTATTGTTACGAGTTAACTGCAAATGATGAGTAAGACTCTTCCCTCGTATTCCAGCATTTTTCTTACAATGCAGCTTGTTTTTAGCTCACCTGAGCTTTGCTCAAGGTGAGTTATTGTGATCGCCTTTTGTCCGGCGTCCGTCGTGCGTCGTGCGTCGTGCGTCGTGCGTCAACTTCTTCTCCTCAGTAACCAGTGGGTCAATTTGGATGAAACTTCACAGAAAGCATCCTCTCAATGACCTCACCAGAATTCCTTCAAATTTTTGGGATCCATGAAAAATTCTGGTTTCCATGGCAACGAAACTGAAAAAACTTCAAAATTCTTCTTCTCCCAAACTGGTTGGCAGATTTTCAAATAATTTTGTAGAAATGTTCCTTAGATGACCCTCTATCAGATTCCTTCAAGCCATGTTGATTGGTCGAAAAACATGGCCGCCAGGGGGGGCGGGGCTATTTTGCCTTATATGGCTATAGTGAAAACTTAAAAAATCTTCTCCTCCGAAAGTGTCAGGCCGATTTTCAAATAATTTTGTAGAAATGTTCCTTGGGTGACCCTCTATCAGATTCCTTCAAGCCATGTTGATTGGTCGAAAAACATGGCCGCCAGGGCGGGGCTATTTTGCCTTATATGGCTATAGTGCAAACTTAAAAAATCTTCTCCTCCAAAAGTGTCAGGCCGATTTTCAAATAATTTTTTAGAAATGTTCCTTGGGTGACCCTCTATCAGATTCCTTCAAGCCATGTTGATTGGTCAAAAAACATGGCCGCCAGGGGGCGGGGCTATTTTGCCTTTTATGGCTATAGTGAACACTTAAAAAATCTTCTCCTCCATAAGTGTCGGGCCGATTTTTAAATAATTTTGTAGAAATGTTCCTTGGGTGACCCTCTATCAGATTCCTGCAAGCCATGTTGATTGGTCGAAAAACTTGGCTGCCAGGGGGCGGGGCTATTTTGCCTTATATGGCCAAAGTGAAAACTTAAAACATCTTCTCCTCCGAAAGTGTTTGGTTGATTTTCAAATAATTTTGTAAAAACGTTCCTTGGATGACCCTCTATCAGATTCCTTCAAGCCATGTTGATTGGTCGAAAAACATGGCCGCCAGGGGGGCGGGGCTATTTTGCCTTATATGGCTATAGTGAAAACTTAAAAAATCTTCTTCTCCGAAAGTGTCAGACCGATTTTCAAATAATTTTGTAGAAATGTTCCTCGGATGACCCACTTTCAGATTCCTTCAAGCCATGTTGATTGGTAAAAAAACATGGCCGCCAGTGGGCAGGGCTATTTTGCCTTATATGGCTATAGTGAAAACTTAAAACATCTTCTCCTCCAAAAGTGTCTGGCCGATTTTCAAATAATTTTGTAGAAATGTTCCTAGGGTGACCCTCTATCAGATTCCTTCAATCCAAGTTGATTGGTCGGAAACTATGGCTGCCAGGGGGCGGGGCTTATATAGCTAAAGTGAAAAAAAAATATTAGGTGAGCGATTCCAGGGCCATCATGGCCCTCTTGTTATTGAAAATGTACTGGCAAAAGTAGCAGCTGCTTGGTATTAGCAATTGTTTTCTAACAGCAATGTATTTGGGTCCAAATTTTTTTTTTGTTAACATGAAACTTTGGTCAATTTTCAAGATAAGGCCTTTTATCTTCCAAGACATTAAAAACAACCGTTTCAGAATCAGGGAGTGAGGAAATGGAAGGAAAGCCATTAACTAGTGTTCTGTTTTAGAGGTAACAAATTTCTAATCAAATTGATAGGTTTTTATGTGCTAGAGTCCCTTTTACATTACCATTTAATTGTTATTAACCCTTTCTCACATGCAAAAACAAATCCGCAGCATACAACGTTTAAAATGTCTATGCAAAATCTATAGATATACTAGATTTTTTTTGTTCAATTTTAAGACTTGGAAACATTGTTTCTATATAAAGGAGAAATTACTCATCATAAGCAATTTCCCCTTTTGCCACAATGTTTTTAAAAGTTATCTGATGCTTAATTATGCGTCAAAATATGTCTGCATTATTGGAAAGGATGAACGCTTCTTACACTTGGACAAAATTTAAATATGTAAAACAGGGGGAAAGAGGCCTTAATATATATAGCCACAAAGTGTGAGTGCTTTGTGTCCCCTCTACATACTTTTAATCCTTTCCCACTTGCATACACATTTTGCCTCATCTACAGCACACAACTTTTGAAAACAATTTCTCCATTTACCACTTTGTTTTCAACTCTATAAAATAATAAAACATATAGATTTTCCATATTTCTGCATTAACATTCTTAAATTCCTCTGCTTAACCCTTTCCCACCTGCAGACGCATTTTGACGCAATAGCAGCAGATAACTTTTGAAAACATTGTGGCCAAAAGTGAAGTTGCTCATGATGAGCAATTTCTCCTTTAGCCACAATGTTTTTAACTTTATCTAACAATAACGCTATCTTTTATGGAGATTTTTCAGGTTTTTGTCACTATATATGTTTTTTATGCGGGAAATTGTTAACTCTATAATACTTAACCTATGTTGTGGTAACACCTGCTGTTGATAAATATTCACATTCAGATTAACCCTTTCCCACAAACAACTATTTTCATCAAATATTATGACATTTAGAAGATTTTCATCATTGATTGTATGTCATTTAATTATTATTCATTTACCATTGAAATTTTGACAAAGGAATTCAATCCCTTCATACCCTCGTCAGAAAGGGGTGGTGTCTTTCCTGCACTGCTACATCGAAGGAAATTGGGCCCAGATCGAGTCAAGGTTGCCATAAGCATGGTGGAAACACCAGATATCGAGCTGTGGTCGCCAATGATCAGTGAAATTCAGATTAAACCTTTCCCACAAACAACTACATGTATTTTCATCAAATATATTACAAGAGAAAGTTGATGCAATGCATCAATGTCGCCGGAAAAGACTGCATTAATTTATTTTTTAACACACATGTATTCTTGACTTTTATTAGTCTAAACATACACATAATGTTTTCATAAGGACTAATTCCAGGATTTTTGAAATTTCGCATAAATCTACAAATTTCAGGATTTCTTTTGGTCACGATTTTTGATGTTATGTATTTGTCAATAAAACCACAACAAATTAATACATTTTGGGATGTAAATCTACATGCAATAAAAAGCTATTAAACCCTTTCCATGTCTGAAGCAACAATGAAAACCTTTAAAAGCTTAAAACATTGAGAAAACGGTTAAATTGCTGAAGACATGAACTTCCTCCTTTTTAATAATAATTATAATAACTATTTCACAGATGTTAAAATTTATCCTCATATGTTTAAAAAGTAGACCACACTTGAAACAACATACCAGCTAAATTGTTTATCTAAATCGTTGATGCATACAATATATGTTTGGCGCAAGAGAAATGCCAATTGCGAGTCCCATTACTATTTAATAGGTGGCAAGAATGAAATTAATTGGGTGCGAAAGAGCAGATTTTCTTTATTTCTAAATCTATTGTTTATCAGAGTTTGTTCTTCTCTTAATTTGTTTCAAGCCAAATAAACATTTAATATCACATATATTTAATCATTCAAGTGTGTAATATTAGCTATCTATCTGTTATAAGGTGTTTGAGCATTCTTTCGAAATGAGTGTCAAATCGAGGCGTAGTGTCAGACATCGAAGAAAGTGAATAAAAAATCAGGCAAAGCTTTAGTGCATGTTTTATTCCACTGCATTCGAGTGAAAAAAAGCATTTCTATATTATCTTTCTTTCTCCTACATTCGACCTATGCACTCGTTTAGTGACGTTTAAGAAATCAATTCGTCGTGCGACATTTTTTGTCTGCATAAACAAGTCACTTTTCTAAGTTTACATTTTACTTACGGTTACTTCGCTTTGTTTACATTTTGGCAATATGAAACTAGGTCATGAACTGAGGAAAATGCGTTTCGACGTTCACGACCGATAAACAGGCTTATATTTGAGACATATTTTCACAAAGTATTTCTTATTTTTGTTTCTGTTACCAGTTTATGTTGATACTTATCTATTAAAAGGAGAATTCGAAGTGATTGTCATATCGATAGTCTTCTGCAAGCAGATGCGCGTATGTAAAAAAATTAGACTGTTCGACGTAAAGGTTTGTAGTTATCGCCTTTTGATTACATAGTTTATGAAAATAAAGTATCGCAGTCTAGCTAATAGGGACTGTTTTGTCTTCGTAAATAAAACACAAAAACGTAAATGCAAGTCAGAATAAAGAAACTGCACATACTTAAAACATCGGAATATTTATTTCATTTTAAATGTGTCATAACTTAGTGTTTTTAAACAAACGCAATTGTAATATGTTCAAGACATTTAAAATATATATATATATATAATAACCCCTCCTCCCATGTGATTTCCGAAAACCTATTAAAAATAGAAGTCGCGGGCTTCTGCCCGGCGACTAATGACATTTAATTAGAAAATTTTCAACATTGATTATATATTATTGAATTATTATTCATTTACCATTGAAATTTTTACAAAGGAATTCAATCCTTTCATACCCTCATCAGACCCTGGTGGCGTCCTTACTGCGCTGCTACAGTGACGGAAAATGGGCCCAGAGTGTGTCAAGGTCACCATAATCATGGTATAAGTGAGGTGGATTGCAAGACGTCGTGTCATGGTCTCAAATGATCGCCGTGTCACGGCGTTTCTTTTGAGCATCAAAACAAATGCCAAGGTTCGGCAATCTGACCTGGAACAAAGTGAAAAAGCTATGGGGTCGCGAAGGTTGTGAGATCATGCGACTTCATGGCATCCTAACCACAACCCTTGCGTGTCTGCCACGACCTCACCACATGTTTGGAATCCCTATGGTGTTGTCAGGGCGATATTATTTTCATGTGTGACCTGCTATAAAAATGCACAATTTTACAGTATGACTACACAATGATTATCTTGAAGTTTCTGAAAATCTGACCAACTTATATAGTCACTGTAACCATGTGGTAGAAACGCCATGAGGTTGCCGTGCAGTCGCGTTACACGTAGAAGACATGTGGTAAAAACCCAATGAGTTTGGTAAGAGCGCCGCTTTATTGCCGGTGATACATGTGGTAAAAACCCAATGAGTTTGGTAAGAGCGCCGCTTTATTGCCGGTGATTACCATTGCCAAGCCCATAAATCTCAATAGAAACACCATAAGAGCGAAGAGGTCGTGGCATGCGTTATGATCACACAGGTTGCAGTAAGAGCGCAGCTTTTTTCAAGTTTGTAATTTTTTGAGACTGTTTCTCGCATTGTTATCACACTTGTCGGCGACCTTGTTCATTTTCTGGTCGCTGTAGGGTAGGGATGGTTACTGTCTTTAAGATAGTTACCCATAAACAACAAACTTGAGCTGAAGCACACATTCTTTATGCTTGTGTATCTATCACTTGGAAAAAAATTCCTGTTAGTATCAAAACTTCAAGGCTGAGTACATGCATAATAAGAATAATAATGTTGGATTGAGCTATCAGCAGTATAGAGCCTGGTCAGACAGTGTAAATGTGTCGTCTGGGCTAGCTATAGTTGGCTCTTTACTGGTGGTACAGGTTTCAACGAATCTGCTCCAGTAGTCAAATGGTTGAATAAAGGTCTTTTCTACATATAGAGCCTGGTCAGATAGTGCGAATGTGTTTTTTTTGTTTGTTTGGAGTTTAACGCCGCTTTCAACAGCTTTGGTCATATCACGGCGGTCAGTGCACCTACCCATGTTTTCCTGGCTTTCCCACACCAGTACTTACACAACATTCTTTCGAAGCCACTGACTACTTTCTCACATAGATCAGAGGTGAGAGGCAATGGAAAACATCGCCCGAAAGAATGTCGCCACAACCGGGTATCGAACCCGTGACCTCCAGATCACGAGTCAGATACGCTACCAATTGAGCTACCCAGCCGGGTCGTGCGAATGTGTTGTCTGGCCTAGCTATAGTTGGCTCTTTACTGGTGGTACAGGTTTTAACGAATCTGCTCCAGTAGTCAAATGGTTGAATAAAGGTCTTTTCTACATATAGAGGGTGGTCAGATAGTGCAAATGTGTCATCTGGCTTAGTTGGTGGCACGGGTTTCATAGAATCTGCTCCAGTAGTCAAATATAGACGCCTCTGCAGCAGACAGCTTTTTGAAAACATAGTGACAAAAGAAGAAATTGTTCAAAACAAGCAATTTCTCCTTTTACCACAATGTTTTCCACTTTTAGTCATAGGTTATCCATTCAATTATAGAGATTTTCTATTCTTTGACTAAATAAAGTCGTCTGCTGCAGAATTTTCGTATGAGGGAAAGGGTTAATAAAGTGTTTTTTTTACATATATTGACAGTGCAGGCCATTTGAAAACAGTATGGGCAATTGAAAAAAATAACTAAGATGAACAATTTGTCCTTTTCCACAAAAGCAGAGGCGTCAGAAAGCGTCTTTGTGCTGGAAAGTGTTAATAAGTTGACTTGTTAAAGCTATCTAGACCAGAGTAGAAAGTAAATAAGTCAGTTTATGATATAAAGGGTTCATAAAACATGAGATGACAAGAAAAAATAGTTTTGTTACTGTCATTACAACGATGGTGGATAGTATTAGGGGCCATTAGGATTGTCACTCACCGAAGCGTGACAACTTGTGTCAGACTATGATCAAAGGTGTCGCACTGTCGCATATCTCATTAGGTAATTTTCTCAAGTTTTAATGGATAATTCATGAGAACGTTACTTGTGGCAGCTAGTACTCTGCTGAAAAATGATTTTGA
The DNA here is from genome assembly GCA_031761405.1 of Serripes groenlandicus. NCBI lineage: Eukaryota > Metazoa > Mollusca > Bivalvia > Cardiida > Cardiidae > Serripes > Serripes groenlandicus. Next base: position 52,151,857 of record JASEVX010000004.1, read on the forward strand.
TAAACAAAGATTAAGTTATATCATCTTTCTTGTGTAATAATTACCATGACATTTATGCATACTGTAATTAATAAGTGCTGGTTTCCTGCAAGTCTGAGTCCCTTTTTAACCCTTTCCCACATTTAGACGCGCCTGCAGCAGACGTCTTTTGAAATCATTGTGACAAAAGGAGTAATTGCTCAAAGTGAGCAATTTCTCCTTTTGTCACAATGTTTTCAACTTTATCAGTAATTATGCCTACAATCATAGAGATTTTCCTGCTTTTTGAGGAGAAATTTTCAAAGTTGTCTGCTGCAGATTTGCTGTATGCGGGAAAGGATTAAGGGGAAAGGAATTTCTTATCATTTTATAAATAATAAATTTAACTGAGTGCAACTGACCTTCTATATATGGCGACCTGAACAGATCCTGATCAGCCTGTCCTGTCCTGTCGTGTCCCGATTTGTTTTCAAAAGTCATCTGCTGCTGCTGCTGATGCGTTGAAATTCATCTGTATGTTGGAAAGAGATTATTATTTCATTCAGGCCTTAATTAATTAAATCAATAATCTGTTATGTTCGAAACATGAGGGAAATCACAGATCTTTGTGTTGAGATTCAGGAAGGTTTGAGCCCAGATGAAGTCGCACCAAAGTTTTATGAAATTGTGGTGACTTCCATTTCAGACACCATTTGACACATCTGCAGCTGACAGCTTTTTGGAAACATTATTGCTACAATGTTTTCCACTCTTTTCAATATTGACATAATTTTTCATATATAGAGATTTTCTGTATTGTTACTTAGATAAGTTCAAAGTCGTCTGCTGCAGATATGTTGTAATGTGGGAATGGGATAATGACTGTACATGGGAGCTTGAATTCAAAACGTTTGTGGGTGAAATAGGTTGATTGATTGGGGGTTTAACCCTTTCCCTCATATAAACGCTTTCTGACGCCTCCGCGGCAGGCGGCTTTTTGAAAACATAGTGACAAAAGACATTTCTCCTTTTGACACAATGTTTTCCACTTTTTGTTATAGGTTATCCAGTCAATTATTGAGATTTTCTATTTTTTGAAAAAATATGTTCAAAGTCGTCTGCTGCAGAATTGCCGTATGAGGGAAAGGGTTAACACTGTTTTCAACAATGTTTCAGTCATCAGGGCAGCAGCCTATTCACCTACCAATGTGTTTCCATGCCTTTTCACACCAGTACTTGTCAAGCAACTTGCTGCTGTTCCACATAGACTGTGAGCTCATTGATGTAAGATGTATGATGTGTTTTGCATTGACCTTTGTCAAATGTCAGAATTAATTTTGGGCTGAACTTGGGTTCTATTTACTGACACAGCTGCATTGCTTCCAACTAAGCTTACCAGCCTGACTCGGGCAGGTGAAAGCTACTCTCAGTGAGATGACTAGTCTCTGACTCAATTTATTCTCAGTTTTGTAATATTATTCGTCAAGGTAAATGGGATGTAACCAAGTTATTAAAATAATGTAGCAAAAGGAAGAATTGCTATATATCGAGGGCTTGGCGTGAAACAGTTGTAACTTAAATCCTATTTTGAAAACCCTGGTTTAGGGGCAATTTTGACCCTTTTGTAAACAATGCAAATTTAGGTGCCATTGCTCAAAACGAGCAATGGCACCTAAATTTCCATTGTTTACCAAGAAAAATGATTTAACGATTATAAAGACTTTACGGTGAAGTGATTAACATTGGTAACAAATTACCAATTTTAGTTACAACCGTTTCACGCCAAGCCCACGATATATTCAACTCTATTCAATAATAATTATTAAGCTTCATTTATAGAATTTTTTCATATGTCAATTTGTCAATATGTTTTCAAAGTCATCTGCCGCATATGTTAAAGAAAGAGTTAACCCTTTCCCACATACAAAAAATCTGTAGCAGACAACTTTGTAAGCACATGGGCTAAAATATTAATAATTTTAAAATTAATGAAAGTTTGGTTATTGAATAAGGTTGAAAACACTTGCATTGTTGCAGAAGGATTAATTGCTCATTATTATCTATATGAGGTAAAGGGTTAACAGCCAGTACCTTTTCCCATGATTTTGAGAGCTGCTGTGGGATTTCCCTACCAATTATTACCATGGATATTTCCTTTTTTGTACTTTTGTGAAATCTTACAGTAATTTTAGATAATTGAAATGTTGGTGAAAAACTTCCCTCATCAAAAAGACTACCCAAGTGGCATCAATGATACTCTTTACCCTCATATAGACGCTTTCTGACTGCTCTGCAGCAGACGACTTTTGAAAACATTATGACAAAAGGAGAAATTGCTCAAAAAGAGCAATTTCTTCTTTTGCAACAATGTTTTCAACTTTTTTTTCAGTAATTATACATTCATTCATAGAGGTTTTCCCTGTTTTGCCTAGATGTTTTCAAAATTGTCTACTGCAGATGTGTTGTATATAAGAAAGGGCTATACTCTTTACCATTGGAGACATATCATGCTCATTTGTTTGTTCATTCTTTCATTCTATCATACCCATTAATTCATTCTATCATTCATTTATTTGGTCAGTCAGTCCGTCCGTCAAATGTTTTTGGAAGTAAAGATTATAAAACTATGCATCGCTATATACTGTGCAACATCACTTTATACAGCGCAATATTACTATATACTGTACAATAACTTAACTTTGTAGTGTGATGGCTAAAATCTCCATTTTGAGTGAGGAATGTTTGAGCCCAGATGTAACCATACCAAAGTTTCCCCAACATTTAGTTGGCTTTCCATTTATACACCATTTAAACCCTTTCCCACATACAACAAATCTGCAGCAGACGACTTTGAAAATGTCTACTCAAAATATGGAATATCTCTAAAGTTGAAAACATTGTGGCAAAAGGTGGGAAAAATGATAAATAAACAGATTTCTCACTTTATCATTTTTGACCAATTCCCATATACGATAAATATTGCAAAGACATCTTTGTAAACATCTTGGTAAAAAATATTGAAAATCCCTATTTTATAAAGATCTTATTATAATTCAATAAAGTTGAAAACATAATGTAAAAAGGAGATATTGCTCATCATTAGCAATTTCTCCTTTTCCCACAATGTTTCAAAAGCCTTTGGCTGCAGATGAAACAAAACATGTGTGCATGTGAGAGAAAGAGTGACTTGTCTATCTCATGCAGTTTTATTGTGTTTCACCAATACATTCTTGCTGTCCATAGCGCTTAATCAAAGAATATGAGCAGTGTTGGGAAAAAAAGGGTAATGTTGTCTATGCAAATGATAACTTGCATTGTCTATGCAAATGATAACTTGCATATAATAAATTGCAGCGGATTTCCCTCATACGACAATTTGGCAGCAGACTACTTAGAACATATTTTATCAAAAAATGGAAAATCTCTATAATTGAATGGATAACATATAACTAAAAGAGGAAAACATTGTGGCAAATGGAGAAATTGCTCGTTTTGAGAAATTTCTTCTTTTGTCACTATGTTTTCAAAAAGCCATATGCTGCAAAGGCATCTATATGAGGGAAAGGTTTAAGTATATAAGCAAAAATATGGAAAATATCTATATGATTAAAGTATGATTATTGACAAGGGTTAAGAAACATTGTGGCAAATGGATAATTGTTCATTATGAGCAATTCTTCCTTTTGCCATAATATTTTCAAAAGTCATCTGCTGGAAAGGGGTTAACAAGCTCTTTCCTCACTGGACAACACGATATTAGATGCATGTTGTAGGGCCCGTTAACAAGCTCTTTCCTCACTGGACAACACGATATAGATGCATATGTTGTATCTTTTTGGTGTACCAAGGGAAACCATATGTGCAGGACGGTTTTCCGTATTCCTTTCTCTGGCATGCATCATATCTGCTGCGGATGACTGTATATGAAAACATCTAGACAAAACTATGGGAAAATCAATCACTATGAATTTAATTGATATGATTTAATGGAGTTGAAATATTAAGGCAAAATGAGAAAATGCTCAATTTTACCATTTGAAATGTTTGAAAAGTCTGCATCCGATTCATCTGCATGACTTATGATGTGAAAGGATTAACCCCCTTATTCTCCTTATCCGTATTCCTGTTAACCCCTTACCTCCTTAACCCTTTCCCTCATACAATAATTCTGCAGCAGACGACTTTGAACATACGTATTTTGTCAAAAAATAGAAAATCTCTATAATTGAATGGATAACCTTTGACTAAAAGTGGAAAAAATTGTGGCAAAAGGAAAAATTGCTCGTTTTGAGCAATTTCTTCTTTTGTCACTATGTTCTCAAAAAGCCGTCTGCTGCAGAGGCGTCAGAAAGCGTCTATAGGTTATCCATTCAATTACAGAGATTTTCCATTGTTTGACAGAATATGTTCAAAGTCGTCTGCTGCAGAATTTTTGTCTGGAAAGGGTTAATGTCTTCTGCTTTCATATATGTTGTATGTTGGAATGGGGTGATGTAAGTTTATGACGGCTGTTAGATACCAGGAAGTCCATTCTGGTTAAGTAGGTAATAATTGGATTATTAGGTGTCTTTTTGATTATTATTTTGTGTCTGCCGGTCAACCTCATCTTGTGTTCTCCTTAACCCTTTCCCTCATATAGATGCTTTCTGACGCCTCTGCAGCAGACTGCTTTTTGAAAACATAGTGACAAAAGAAGAAATTGCTCAAAACGAGCAATTTCTCCTTTTGCCACAATGTTTTCCACTTTTAGTCATAGGTTATCCATTCAGTTATAGAGATTTTCTATATATTGACAAAAAAAAATCAAAGTCATCTGCTGCAGAATTGTTGTATGAGGGAAAGAGTTAACCATATCCCACGTACAATAAATATGCAGCAGACATCTTCATTAAACAACTAACGCTAAACTATGGAAACTCTCTATAAATGAAGGTTGAAAACCTTGTGGTAAAAGCAGAAATTGCTAATAGATGGGCAATTTCTCTTTTTGCTGCAATATATTTTCAAAAGCCATCTGCTGCAGATGCGTCAAGATGAGGCTATGTGGGGAATGCTTAAAAGAATAATAAAGTATTGCATTTTGTATGCACTTTTAAACTCTTCAAAAATGAAAACATCTGATTAATAAAGGAAAATTATGACTAAATAAGTGAGAAAAAGTATGTGAGATAATAAGGGTCGGACTGTGATTCAATTGGTATAAAAAATGTTATATTGGCTTTAGTGAAAACTTTAAATACATCTCTTCCGAAAGCATGTGGGAAATCTACAGATGATTTTGCAGAAATGTTCCTAGGGTAACCCTCTATGAGATTCCTTCAAGCCATGTTGAGTGGTTGAAAAACATGGATGCCTATTTTAAATATTTACTTTTCCTAAAGTATCTGCATTATTTATAAAATATTTTGTAGAAATGTTCCTAGGGTAAACCTCTACGTGATGCGTAATCAATCTATGTTGATTGGTCTTGAAATATGGCCACCAGTGGGGCTATTATGGCAGTGGAGCGATACTGGCTTTCTTTGGACTCTTGTTTATTTGATGTCGGTGATCAACAGACTCTTTCTCAGATGCCTCTACAGCAGACAACTTTTGAAAATATTATTGCAAAAGGAGGAATTGCTCATAATGAACAATTTCTCCTTTCTGTCACACTGTTTAACTTCATTAAAAGAGAGTTTCCATATTTTTGGCTAAATATTTTCAAAGTAGTCTGCTGCAGATTTGATGAATGTTGGAAAGAGGGGTTACACCATTTACATGTTTAAGAGATTCTTCATATTGCTAGTGGAACCATTTACCTTCCGAACTTGGCATGTTAACCCTTTCCCTCATACAACAATTCTGCAGCAGACGACTTTGAACGTATTTTGTCAAAACATAGAAAATCTCCATAATTGAATGGATAACCTATGACAAAACGTGGAAAACATTGTGGCAAAAGGAGAAATTGCACGTTCTGTGCAATTTCTTCTTTTGTCACTATGTTTTCAAAAAGCCGTCTGCTGCAGAGGCGTCAGAAAGCGTCTATATGAGGGAAAGGGTTAAGGTTTTTGGTAATCTTATATCCGTATACCCATGAGAATATACATAATGAATTATATGACCGATATTTCCATGACAGGTCTGGTGTGGCCGGATTGGGTGATAATTTAGTTATTGTCGTCTCATCACTCAATATGTCTATCCGGTGAACCTCATATTGGCTACTCTTCTTGCTAGAATAACATCCTGCAATTGGTGATCCCCATATTGGCTTCTCTAAAGTTCTCTTTCGTAAATAACTTACTGCAATGGTTAACCTTTTCTCACGTACAAGATATCTGCAGAATATGTGTATGAAAACATTTTGTCAAAAATATGGAAACTCTATATAAACGAAAAATGATTATTGAAAAGAGTTTAAAGACGTAATGTGGCAAAAGGAAAAATTGCTCATTATGAGCAATTAGTCCTTTTGCCACAATGTGTCCAACATTGGTCTTCAGCAGAGGCCTCAGAAAGAGCCTGGATGTGGAAAAAGGTTAATGTTGACAAATTAAAGTAATTTGCATAGTGTTGTTTTTTCACTGTTTACAACATGGTAATTCACATTCATGGTGGTATTTCCTGGCTTATTAACCAGTATCAGTGTCAAGTTTTTAACTTGACAAGGCTGTCAGGACCAAGAAGAGATCTAGAGGCAATCACTAACATATTGAAGCCTTTTCCCACAAACATGTTCCAAAATTCTGCAGTAGACAACCAAGAAAACAACTAGACAGAATTTAATGCTTAGAGTTGAAGCGCAATTTGCTCATTTTGCCACAATGTTTATATATAACCTAATCAAAGTGGATGCTCTTACCACTACACATTGAGGATGTGGAAAATGAGTATGCTAGCATAGTTATAGGTAATAAACAACCGAAAGATGAGAAGGAGTCATTTAATATTGTCCTCTGTCTGCACAGGATGACACACTTGTTTGACGACTGTCCGTCAGACCACTGTCACATATTGGAAGGCGACAAATGTGATCCTTTAACCCATTTCCCACATACAACAAACTAACAGTAAATGATTTTGAAATTATTAAGGCAAAATCTATGGATATTCTGTATTATGGACCAATTCTTTTATGAAAAACATTATGATGAAAGGTTGATTGATTGGGGTTTAACGCTGTTTTTAACAATTTCTCAGTTATATCACGGCGGCCAGTTCACCTTCTCATGCATTTCCTTGTTTTCTCACACCAGCACTCCACACAACAATCTTTCCAAGCAACTGGCTGCTTTTCCACATAGACTTAGCCCATTGGTGGAAGACGAATGACGCATGTCGCATTGACTCTTGTCAATCGTCAGAAAGAAAGTTGGCCGAGCTGGGATTCAAACTCACAACCCCTGGATTGACAGCCCACATAGCTACCAACTGAGCTACCCGGGCTCAGCTATGATGAAAGGAGAAATTGCTTATTATGATTATAATTCCCCTTTTTGTCTCAATGTTTTCAAAAGTCATCTGCAGCAGACGGGTAAAGATGGTGGTCAAGGGATAGAATTTCTCAAGATTTAGTTTCTGTGTTGCCTTTCTTGGCAGGAAGACACATAGGGATCACTTCTCTATTGTCTGTTCATTTGTCTGTCTGTCACTTTTTCACAACTCACGTTTTTTTAACATTCTTTTAACACATTTGCACTAGAAGCCTTTTAAAATATGGTGGCAAACATATTGTAAATCTCAACATAAGAAAGTATCATTGACGCCAACTTTTATGAATCAATGAATTGTATTAACTGCATGATTTAAGAAACATCAAGATGCAAAAGAAGTATGTCTTCTACCGTTATTACATATCTTTAGACACATTTAATTTGTATTAAATAACTTTTCCACAACTTCCTAGGCTACGCTTTTTTTAATAGTTTGATTTACGGCCCTGACGACACGGTTCATCAAAGCTCAGAAAAAAAGTTCACTTTTCCCCAACTTTCTAGGCTACGCTTTTTTAACTGTTTGGTTTACGGCCTCAAAATTCGGGGGATGTTTATTTATAAAATTCTGTTGCATTTCTAAAGACATTCCTCCCAATTCAGTTTGTTCATTCAGACCATTCTTAAACAATTGCTTGTGAACACGATAAAAGTCTTCAGTTATGGTTGTATCTCAATCAAACTTATACTGTAGTTAGATATCCATGAGAGCTCGGTTCCTTTCACAATCCAGCCAGATCCGCCCATGCAAGACTGGATTATGGCCCTTGAAATTGTCAAAATTGCTTTAATAGAGCTTGTGAACACAATAGAGGCTCCATTTACTATCTGATCTTCACCAAACTTAGATAGTAGTTAAATATTGATGAGAACTCGGTTCCTTTCGAAAACCAGCCAGATGTGCCCTTGCATGACTGGTTTATGCCCCTTGAAATTGTCAAATTTGCTATAATACAGCTTGTGAACATAATAGAGGCTCCATTTACTACCCGATATTCACCAAACTTAGATAGTAGTTAAATATTTATGAGAGCCCGGTTCCTTTTGAAAACCAGCCAGATGTGCCCTTGCATGACTGGATTATGGCGCTTGAAATTATCAAAATTGCTATAAAACAGCTTCTAAACACAATAGACCCTCCATTTACTATCCGATCTTCACCAAACTTAAATAGTTGTTAAAAATTGATGAGAGCTCGGTTCTTTTCACAAACCAGCCAGATCCACCCATGCAACATTCGATTATGGCCCTTGAAATTGTCAAAATTGCTATAATCTAGTTGATCTAGTTAGAGAAAATTTAAAACTGTTTATTGGTAAAAAATTAAGAAACTTCAGCTTGTATGACACATTGCAGTCAATGTTAAGCAAACCAAATGGTTTCAGGACTAAACTTGTCATTTCACAACTAAACTTCACATGCTGAGTATCACATAGATTGCAGCATATAAAACGTCTAATCCCTACATCAATATTGACCCTTTCTGCTCTTGGTAACCTTTTATTATAGGCTATGGTAGCCAGGTGAGCAATAGTCACATCTTGGCCTTTTTGTTTAAAATAAAAGGGACATTTCATGATTTGGCCTTCTTGTTCGAAATATTTACATTCTGTCTGTTTGCACACGTTATTTAAATGTACTGAACTCTGCATCTGCTTCCTTTAAGTCATGCAAAATCATGCATGGCGTCTTTGATGCTTTGCATCAAAATTTGTCTTGTTATTGTAAAGAGAGAGTTATAAAGATTGTGGCAATTTAAGGACAATTTGCCCATTATGGGTAATTTCTCATTTTGACACAATGTTTTCCAAAATGGTCTGCCGCAGATGCTTCCAAATGGTTCTTGCAAGTGGGAAAGGGTTATATTGTTAACTTAAGGTGTAGTCAGATTGTCCTAACACAGAAAGCACACTGCATCAACCAATAAAGTTATAGCTTTTATTAAGCTCTCAACCAAGAGCGAGCACACAAATTCAACCAATCAAATTGCAGCTTTTAACAAGCTCTCAACCGAGTCTGAGCACAACGAACCAACCAATGAAAATTACAGATTATTACATGCACTCGACCGATTGTAGGGTGTGTTAGTGTTATCTGAATATACTCCCCTGATATGCATTAATTGTGACAACTGCTTTGAATATATAGAGTTTAATTATGTCTCCCCCATTACATGGGGGTGACATATTGTTTTTGCCCGTTCCGTCCGTCCGTCCGTCCTTCCGTCCTTCCGTCCGTCCGTCCTTCCGTCTGTCACACTTGTTTCCGCTCAATAACTGAAGAACGCTTGGGCGTAGGAACTTCATACTTGGTATGCTGGTTGGTCATGACCAGTAGCTGACCCCTATTGATTTTGATAACAGAAGGTCAAAGGTCAAGGTCATGGTGACCTTGTGAGGTAAAAAATGGTTTCTGCTCAATAACTGAAGAACGCTTTGGCTGAGGAACTCCATACTTGCTATGCAGGTTGGCCATGCCTAGTAGAAGACCCCTATTGATTTTGAGGTCAGTACGTCTAAAGTCAAGGTCACAGTGACCATGAGCTTGAAAGGTCACAGTGACAATGAGCTGGTAAATAGTTTTTGCTTGGGCCCAGGAACTTCATACTTGATGTGCAGGTTGGTCACCACCAGCAAATGACCCCTATTAATTTTAAGGTCACTAGGTCAAAGGTTTAGGTCACAGTGGTCAAGGTCACATCCGTCACACTTGTTTCCGCTCAATAACTGAAGAACGCTTGGGCATAGGATCTTCATACTTGGTATGCAGGTTGGTCATGACCAGTAGATGACTCCTATTGATTTTGATGTCAGAAGGTCAAAGGTCAAGGTCATGGTGACCTTGTGAGGTAAAAAATGGTTTCCGCTCAATAACTGAAGAACGCTTGGGCTGAGGAACTCCATACTTGGTATGCAGGTTGGCCATGCCCAGTAGAAGACCCTATTAATTTTGAGGTCAAAGTCAAGGTCACAGTGACCTTAAGCTGAAAGGTCACAGTGACAATGAGCTGAAACATTGTTTTTGCTTAATAACTGTAGAATGCTTTGGCCATGGAAGTTAATACTTGGTGTGCAGGTTGGTCACCACCAGTAGATGACCCCTATTGATTTTGAGGTCACTAGCTTAAAGGTCAAGGTCATGGTAACCTTCAGCTGAAAAATGGTTTCCTCTCAATAACTAAAGAATGCTTATGTTGAGGAACTTCATACCTGGTGTGCAGGTTGGTCCTAACCAGTAAATGACCTTTGTTGAATTTGTTTGATTTTGAGGTCACAAGGTCAAATGTCGAAGGTAACCTTCAGCTGAAAAATGTGTTTTACTCAATAACTCAAGAATGCTTATACCCAGGAACTTTATACTTAGTGTGCAGCTTGGTCCTAACCTGTAGATGACCCCTATTGCTTTTGGTGTCAGTAGGTCAAAGGTCAACGTCGCGGTGACCTTTGGCTGAAAAATGGTTTCCGCTCAATAACTGAAGATTGCTTGGGCCCAGGAACTTCATACTTGGTGTGCAGGTTGGTCACCAGCAGCAAATGACCCCTATTGATTTTGAGGTCACTAGGTCAAAGACCAAGGTCATGGTAACCCTCAGCTGAAAAATGGTTTCCGCTCAATAACTGAGGATTGTCACTGTTGCTTCATCTCCAGTCCAAAACTAAAAAATTCATCTCCATCATTTTTTTCCTCCCCTACGACCACACAAATGGGGAGACAAGCGCTTTTTCAAAAAAGCAATCTCTAGTTAACATTGTTTTCATGATACGGGATTTAAATCCCAAGTGGAAGAGATTCTTGCGATATAAAAACGAGTGCGCCATAGCGCACAAGTTTTTATATGCAAGAATCTCTTTCACGAGGGATTTAATTCTCAAATCATGAAAACAATGTTTATTAAACTATATATTACATACTCGGCGATAATTTTCGTTTTTAAACGACAATACCCCTGTGCAGCTCATTAATTTTTAGCTCAGAAGTGGAGAGATCTGAATGACGTAATCTGCCAGTTTTGTAATGACGTCACTATTATATATACGTGACGTCACCGACAATGTGTACATTGATTGAAATAAACTTGTGTCATGTTGATTCAAGCTCTTATTTGCGGATTTAAAAGTGCAATTGTGGCTTATTTAACGGTTCATCATGGAAATAAAGTGTTAAGTAGTGAAAACGGAGCTTAAAAGTGTTTAAAAAAGTAGTTCCGAAAATCCGGCTAGTGAGCTATATCGCACACTAGGCGATATTGCTCAGTAGACAAAAAGCATGTTATAGATTTTCTCAAGTTGGGAAATCTCTATATTTTATCATTCAGTATATAATATTATATAATATATGGAACAAGATGCGTCATCTGGTAATTGGTAATTTGGAATCTAATTTTGAAAGAGAGTTGAAAACAGAGAAATTTATCGTTTTCCAACAAACATTTTTCCTAACTCTTCGTTTTCCAAGCAACATTTTTCATAAGTCTTCGTTTTCCGACAAACATTTCTTCATGAGTGATCCTCTGCTGCAAATGGTTTTTACCCTTTCCCTCATCCGACAATTCTGCAGCAGACGACTTCAAACATGTTTTGATAAAAAATAGAATATCTCGATAATTGAATGGATAACCTATGACTAAAAGTGGAAAACGTTGTGGCAAAAGGAGAAATTTTGAGCAATTTCTTCTTTTGTCACTAGATGTTTTCAAAAAGCTGTCTGCTGTAGAAGCGTCAGAAAGCGTTTATATGAGGGAAAGGGTTAACTGTATCCTTTACGGGGGGGGGGGGGGGGGGGAAGGTTTAATTATTGTCTTTGTGTGTCTGGTCAAATCTTCAACTTAAAATTCCCTAAGGTTTTTTATCCTACTTGCAGACCCACAATAGATGCCTCAAAATGAGTCTGCAAGTGAGAAAGGGTTAACATATCATATGAGGTAGAAAGTTGAATGGACTGATTGGTTTGAAGTAATTAAGTTCATCACCAAAATTGATGTATCAATAAAGGTACTGGCTCCATTGGTCTATTAGTAACCCAGCTGTAAGCCTTTCTGATCTACTCTTGTTAACCCTTTCCCTCATACGACAATCTGAAGCAGACGACTTTGAACATATTTATGTCAAAACATAGAAAATCTCTTTAATTGAATGGATAACCTATGACTTAAAGTGGAAAACATTGTGGCAAAAGGAGAAATTGCACGTTTTGTGCAATTTCTTCTTTTGTCACTTTGTTTTCAAAAAGACGTCTGTTGTAGAGGCATCAGAAAGCGTCTATATTCAATACTACAGAACATTTTTTATGCAATTTCAGCAGACAATTTTTGTAAAAACATTGTAGAAAAAGAGCGAAAAAGCTAAAAAGTAGCAATTTGTACATTTCATACATTGTTTTCAACTCTGTAACAAAATGACTTGTATAATTTCAGTATCCATTCAAGGAGTGGGGATCGTAATAATTCTCACACTGTTTTGAATGTTCTCCCCTAAATTTGTATGGAAGGGGGGAATTTTTCACATAGGCAAAGGAGGAAAAATGTCTCAATTTGTACATGCAATCATTTTTTGGATAAAATTCCCACCTTGTTTTCCAATTCTAGATTAGACACACTGGTGAATTCAATTCTTCCAGATGTTGCAACTCAAATTTGAGCCTTTCCGTGAGAAAACCAACATTATGGCCTCTGCGTAATGTATTGACCCAGATCATCCAATCACAGTTCGCGTAGACTGATCCGGGCCTACACATTCCGTCTCAGGGGGATAGAGGTATAGAGTAATGACTCCTGAAACAGATAATCCACAGGAGGCGCGGCATGCTTATGCTGATCTGGGTCAATAAGCAGAGTCCACAAGGTTGGTTTTCTCGCGGAACAGCTCATTTCTTGGAAAGTTTTTAATAGTAGAGGACTCCAGAATTATTTAAACAGGTCAATGGTAAGCTTGTAAGATTTCCACTGGGTCTCTTGATCCAAAATATTGAAATCAGATTGCATCAGTCTAATGGCGAGTAATCATCTTGAGAATCCGCTAGAGTTTAAACCCTTTCCTGCATAAAACAATTCTGCAGCAGAAGACTTAAAATATATCTACCTTAATTCTTTCCCTCATACGACAATTCTGCAGCAGACGACTTTGAACATATTTTGTCAAATAATGGAAAATCTCTATAATTGAATGGATAAACTATGACTAAAAGTGGAAAAAACATTGTGGCAAAAGAAGAAATTGCACGTTTTGTGCAATTTCTTCTTTTGTCACTATGTTTTCAAAAAGCCGTCTGCTGCAGAGCCGTCAGAAAGCGTCTATATGAGGGAAAGGGTTAAAACATGGACAGTCTCAAAAAATGAAAGTATGATTATTAGATACAGTTGAAAACATTGTGGCAAAAGGAGTCTACTGCAAGCGTCAAAAAGCATCTATATGTGGGTAAGTAAACCCTCCCTTTCCCTGATACAGACAACATCTGATGTCATTGCAGCAGGCTACTATTATAAACATTATAAACATTGTGGTGAAAGGAGTTTAATAAATTGCTCAAAATAAATTATGATTTGAACTGTACGTCAAAATTGCATTTTTTAATTTTTCCTTATTTACATACTGCAATTTTTTGTCATAAGATGTTTTCAAAACAGAGGAATCAATGTCTTCTTTCCAAACATAGATGCTTTCTGACGCCTCTGCAGCAATTTCTCCATTTTTCCACAATGATTTCTGTGAACTCTATTCAATAATCATACTATCATTTATAGAGATTTTATATATTTTGCCACGAAAATTTCAAAGTCATCTGCTGCACTCTGATTTATTATATGTGGTTTGCGGCTGAGACATTAAAATGTGGGTCTAATTGTAGGAAACAAATTCAATAAGGGGCTTATCAGTTTTGATCATAATCTATTTATAAAAAAAACCTCATGTATAATAATAGGCTCTTCCAAAATGAAATAATCTGAATAAAAGAGTGAGAAATTTGGACAAAAGAGATGAGCAAAAAAAATTATTGGACATTGAGCTCATTTTAAAATATTATAACATGACATAACATTGATTTTATCAATTGGTCTTTTATTTCTCTGTTAGCCTTTTCCCACATACAGCAAATCTGCAGCAGATGACTTTGAAAACAAAACATCTAGGGCTATTTATGGTGACACGTCTCCATGGTCTGTTTGTAATTGTCTGTCTGACTGTCGTCATGCTTTGACATCATCGTTATAGTTATTGGCAAGTGCAGACAGACAGGTCAACAGACAGACATATGCTGGTAAAAGTAATCCCTATGGAACAACCTGTCTTAAACCTTTCCCATATACAACAATTCTGCAGCAGACGACTTTGAACATATTTTTGTCAAAAAATAGAAAATCTCTATAATTGAATGGATAACCTATGACTAAAAGTGGAAAATATTGTGGCAAAAGGAGAAATTGCTTGTTTTTAACAATTTCTTCTTTGGTCATTATGTTTTCTAAAAGCTGTCTGCTGTAAAGGCGTCAGAAAGCATCTATATGAGGGAAAGGGATAAACCTTTACCATATACAACAAACCTGCGTCAGATGACTTTGAAAATATAGGGGCAAAAGTATGGAAAATCTCTATGAATGAAATTGGAATTATTTGCTAGTCTCATGAAGAAATTGTGCCCAAAGAAGAAATTGCCCATCATGAGCTTCTTTGTGCCACAATGATTTCAAAAGTCAGGTGATGCATACACAATCATGCAAATGAAAATAAAAATTCTGTAAATGAAAATTTAATTATTGCAAAAAGGAGAAATTGCTAACTCTATTATGTTTTCAAAAGTTGTCAGTCGCAGATTTGTCAAAATGTGTCTGCAAATGTTAAAGAGTTGATTATGCATGCAGGTTAGATAAACATAAGAGTAGAAATAGCTTTTTAAGTAATAGATTGTTGACCTTTGAGTCTCAGTTTAATCTTTTTATCAAGATCATTTGTAGAAAATAAAGAGGAAATTATCCCTTTCCAACATGCGAAAAATCTGCAGCAGATGACTTTCAAAAGATGTCATGGCCAAAATATAGAAAGTCTTTTAAAGGAAGTGAGTCTAAAACATTTTGAAACTAGAGAAATTGGTAATTATCAGCAATTTACTCTGTCATCTGCTTCATTTGCAACAAAAAATGTCTGCATGTGGGAAAGAGTTTTTTCACTAAAACTTCAGGGGGGGGTTGACTAGACTAGAAAACATCATTAATTTTATTTCAATAGGGTGAAAAATTACTAACAGACCAGCCTGGTTCCAGCCTGAAAGTTAAGACTTTGAACAGATGCTTATGACTTTGAAAACATCTCAACAATAAAGTGGAAAATCTCCCTAATTGAAGACAGATTTATTGAATAGAGTTGAAAACATTGTGTTAAAAGGAGAAATTGCTCGTTTTAGTGAGCAATTTCTTCCTTTGTTACAAAGTTTTTAAAAGTTGTCTGCTGCAGAGGCGTCAGAAAGTGTCTTCCTTTGTCACAAAGTTTTTAAAAGTTGTCTGCTGCAGAGGCGTCAGAAAGTGTCTACATGAGGGAAAATGTTAATTAGTAGAGTTGAATATATAAGGCATTTAATTTACTTTCTAAAATTCTAACTTGCCACTTAACCCTTACCCACATACAACAAATCTGCAGCAGACGTCTTTTAAAGCATCCTGGCAAACATTTGAAAATTCTCCATAAATGAGAGTTCAATTATTAAATAGAGTTGAAAATATTGTGGCAAATGGAAAAATTGCTCATTATGATCAATTTTGCCTTTTGCCACAATGTTTTCAAAAGTCGTCTGCTGCAGACGCATCAGAATGTGTCTACAAATGGGAAAAGAATAAAACCCTATGTTGTGAGTACTCACAACATAGGGTTTGGTTTTGTAATAAGGGCAATATATTTTGGGGAAAGATCAGTTAACTCCCCTTTCCCTGTTATAGACACTTTCTGACGCCTCTGCAGCAGACAGACGGCTATTGGAAAACCTTGTGGCAAAGGTGAAATTGCTCATGATTGAGCAACTGCACCACTTTCCACAATGTTTTCAACTCTATCTTAATAATTAAAGTCTCATTTGTTCACGTTTTTGTATGTAGGTTTCAAAGTCTTCTGCTCCAGATTTGTTGTATGTGGGAAAGGGCTAAATTCTCACTCTTATCTAGGTTTTCTGATTCACTCCAAACAATTTAGTTTCTATTAACCCTTTCCCTCATATAGACGTTTTCCGACGCCTCTGCAGCAGATGGCTTTTTGAAAACATAGTGACAAAAGAAGAAACTGCACAAAACGTGCAATTTCTCTTTTTGCCGCAATGTTTTCTGCTTTTAGTCATAGGTTATCCATTCAATTATAGCGATTTTTTTTTTTTGACAAAATATGTTCAAAGTCGTCTGAGGCAGAAATGTCGTATGAGGGAAAGTGTTAAAGCCTCTTTTATAATTATTGGAGATTTTTCACGTTTTTGTATGTAGGTTTTCTGCTACAGATTTGTTGTATGTGGGAAAGGGCTAAATTCTCCCTTATCTAGGTTTCCGATTCACTCCAAACAATTTAGTTTCTATTAAAATGGAGTCTCCCTGATTACAGTGGATGATAAATTCTCAGTTACTTCGTTAGCCGATTATGTTCCCCGACTGGATAGGCTATCCGATGTCTAGAAGGAAATCCCGCCTGCTATCATCAAAGAATGCGATAAAGAGTACGGCTCCTTCGATTCTGCAGGCGAGTCAAGCGGAAAGCAAGTTTCAAAGTGCATTTTATTCAAACCCATTAATTATGACCAAAACTTAAAAGTTTTATTGGAAGAATTGAATTAATGGGAATTAAAAGATTTCTGTAAAGTCTTTGGAACAAGCTTATCATCTTACGTAGTATTAAACACTGACCTGATAGGTATCTTTGGAGCTGTCTGCTTTGAAAACATTGTGAGGAAAATATTATAGATAGATGGATTAACCCTTTCCCACATACAGCAAATTTGCAGCAGACAACTTTCAAAACATCTAGGCAAATATATGAAAAACCTCAGTAAATGAAAGTATAATGATTAGAAAAAGTTAAAAATTGTGGCAAAAGTAGAAATTGCTCATCTTGAGCAATTTCTACTTTTGTCACAATGTTTTCAAAAGTCATCTGCTGCAGAGACGTCTGAGAAAGCGTCTGTATGAGGGAAAGGGTTAAACAAAATCACATTTTCATAAAATTACACAATATTATCCTACAATATTTGCAATAAACAGAAAGGATGGAGTATAAACATTTACCCATGCAAACTGTAGACACATTTCCAAGTACCAGTAAACCGACAACATTTTAAAACATTGAGTTGAGAAATTTCACCTTTTACCAGAATGTTCTTAACCCTTTCCCTCATACGGCAATTCTGCAGCAGACGACTTTGAACGTATTTTGTCAAAACATAGAAAATCTCCATAATTGAATGGATAACCTAATGACAAAAAGTGGAAAACATTGTGGCAAAAGGAGAAATTGCACGTTTTGTGCAATTTCTTCTTTTGTCAGTATGTTTTCAAAAAGCCGTCTGCTGCAGAGGCGTCAGAAAGCGTCTATATTAGGGAAAAGGGTTAACTCAATTTGATTAGACTCTTATTTTACATTTATCTATGGCAATTTTCCATATTGTTGCCTAGATTGTCGTCTGCTGCAGATTGGTTGTATTTGGGAGGGGAAAAAGCTTTACCTTATTCCATATATACAGCAAATCAGCAGCAGATGTCTTTGAATTTATCTAGGCAAAAATGTGAAACATCTCTAGAAATGTTGATTATTGAAAAGAGTTGAAAACATTGTGGCAAAAGGAGACTTTAAAAACGGTAGTAAGTGCTTTCCCTTCTTGGCGTTCAGGATTTGTCAAAAAATGGAAAATCTCTTTAATTGAATGACTAAAAGTGGGAAACATTGTGGCAAAAGGAGATATTGCTCGTTTTGAGCAATTTCTTCTTTTGTCACTATGTTTTCAAAAAGCTGTCTGCTGCAGAGGCATCAGAAAGCGTCTATATGAGGGAAAGGGTTAATGGAAATTACCCACGAAACATGGTGATATAACTGAAATACTGTTGTAAGTGGTCTAAAATACTATTCAAACAAACAACCAAATAAAGATCTCGATTTTTAAGAAGATTCATATTCTGTTATGGAAGTCTAGTGGGATCTCGTGACAGTGACATACACCGCAATGGTTATTTCTCAATGCATAATTAAATAGCAATTTTGAAATAGAAACTAATCACTACTATCACTCAAAATCCAGGTAATTAACCCATTTCCTAATGGGCCAATTTTAAAATGTTCTAAATCGAAAAACATCTTGAGAAAAAACTGACATTTATTTAAAAAGAAATATATATGAGTATCTTGAAATTGTTATTGTTCCAATTGTATTAAGCTTGCACAATTTTGCAACCGTGCAAGCTTGCAATGTGTGCAATCTTGTCATGGTTGTTCAATCTTGCAACCTGGAATTAAGATTGAGGGATTGAGCAACCTTGCGTGCATGCATAATCTTAAAAAAGTTAGTCGCAAGCTTATTATGATTGTGACTGTAATCTTGCTGCGACCTTGCCGTAATCTTAATTAAGATTGCGATATTGGATTGGGTTATGGGACTATATTTCATATGTAATATGTTTATATACAGATTTAAAACGTGAGAAAATGACTGATAATTGCAAGAACACATGAAAATGCAACTGTACTTGGTAAAGCAATATTGTATTTGGTACATATGTCACTTATCTTTTCAAAATTTTAACCCGTATTCAGTCAATGTAGGAAGGTTGACAAAGTGAAGACTTACACATAGTTATTTATCAACAGTTATTGTTCCATTTTTAATGCAATCATTATCCCTTTCCCATGTTTACACATCTGCATTTTAACGCATCTGCAGCATATGACTTTTGAAAGCATTGGGACAAAATGTTTTAAGGGGTTTTCCATATTTTTGCCAAGATGTTTCCAAAGTCGGCTGCTGCAGATTTGTATGTTGGTCAGGGTTGAAAATCGCCAAATATAATTCAGCAGAACATGTCTTTGAAAAACCTGTCTGCATAGATAAAAGGAAAGTGTCAAGTAAATGGGTGTTTCTAATTGAATAAATTAACACTTTCCCACTTGCAAAAGCATTTTGTCACATCTGCAGCATATAACTTTTAAAAAAAATCTGGGAAAAATTTAATCATTACCCGGGCACAGAGCAGAAAACAATTTGGGAAATGGAAACATTGCATTTCATGAGCTATTTCATCTTAAGCCACTATGTTTTTTTTAATTTGTCTGCTGCCAAACATTTCAAAAGATTTTTTATAGGGTTAAGAGTGAGGCTCTTCATTTTGAAGACTATTAAAGGCGCTTTACTGAGATATAATCACATCATTTTGCTGTCTGGCAATAAATCAAGTCCCCTAATTATGTAATCTTTCATGAATTTTGGTCTCATCAATTTTCATAAAAAGACCTTGATGGCGAAGGAAAATTAAAAAAAAAAACCTTTTCAACCCCCCCCCCCTTTCAAACCTACAAAAATATCTGAAGCAGATCGAAGACTGTGAAAATATATTTTCACAAAAATATGGAAAATCTCTATAAATTAATGTATATTTATTGAATAAAAATGAAAACATTTTGGCAAATGAAGAAATTGATAATTATGAGCAATTCAAAATATTTGCCAAAATGTTTTCAAACTGCGTCTAAAGGGTTTATGCAGTTAATGCCTATAGATTATGACATCAGCATTTTGAAATGAAAATGCAGAAATAAGTGGCAGTTACACTTGTTAGATGATAAACTGGCATTACTGTTACTTGAATGGTATAATTTTAGTTTGTCCGTTTTTCGAAGAAAAGGGTATTGTGATAGCCTTAAAGCCTAGTTCTCACAGTACCGGTTCAGGTCCTGCTATATCCCGGTGAAGACTAGCCGGTATACTTGGATGATCCAGGACATTAATTTTGTGCCAGAAAAATCAATTGCACTCTCATATTCCCGGAGTGCTCCCGGTTTAGAAGCTGGATGCCCCTGTTTGATCTTTGGCACGGTGTATTTACGGTGTCGCAGTGTTTCCCAGTCCATCCCGCAGTGACGCAGGTCGTGTCCCAGTGCCAGCCAGTGAGACCCAAGCATATTACGGCCCTGCCGGTAGAACCCTGGTTGTGCCACAGTGACACCCAGTGGTAACCGAAGAGTACCGGTATATAAACTAAGACAAGCGCAGATCAGCATCAAATTTCTATCGTCTGTTGACGAAGATGCATCTATCTGATAAGTGGCAACATCGTACACGATACTTTATACACACCGGGAATTTATCCAGGGCTAACCGTAACTACACACTGTCTGACCGTAACTTCGCCGTCTGTTACAGGACATTTGTGCCAGAAAAATCAATTGCATTCTCATATTCCCGGAGTGCTCCCAGTTTAGAAGCCGGATGCCCCTGTTTGATCGTGCATTACCCCGGTTTGGCATGGTGTATTTACGGTGTCGTACCAGCGTGTTTCCCGGTCCATCCCGCAGTGACCCAGGTCGTGACCCGGTGCTAGCCAGTGAGACCTATTCGTGCTACAGCCCTGTCGGTCCAACCAGGTAGAACCCTGGTTGTGCCACGGTGACACCCAGTGGTAACCGAAGAGTACCGGTATATAAACTAAGACAAGCGCAGATCAGCATCAAATTTATATCGTCTGTCGAAGAAGAAGCAACTATCTGATAAGTGGCAACATCGTTCACAATACTTTATACACACCAGGAATATATCCGGGGCCAACCATAACTACACCCTGTCTGACTGTAACTTCACCGTCTGTTACCCTCGTGGAAACAGGATAATCCGCCATAAACCGGGTCAGTCCGTAATTAAACGGTGATCTACCAGCCTCAACTGCCGGAATGCCGGCATATGCCATTGTTAACCGTCTGCTAATCTGGCTCAGAACGTGTCAGTCCCTTACTCCACCAGTGCAAAACATGTTAACTCCGGGGTTCACCGTATGTCTACTGTGAGTGGAGTATTCCCGACCGCCCCGGATTACTACGGACTATCACGGAAGAGCCATGGTAGAGACCTGGTCCTGCGCCGGTATATACCAGCATTGTGCCGGACCTGCCCGGATAACGTCGGTTCTTGATATTTCTCCCGGTGACACCCGGTTCAGTTAAACACGGTTTCTCCCGGACCACCATCGGGGATGTACAGGGGCGCCAATCCGGTACAGTGAGAACTAGGCTTTAGCATTGTCGTTGTGATCTGTTGCGGTGTCTTCATCACCACAAAACTTTAGCATTATCTCATAACTCAAAAACCATTTAACTTTTTCAAATGAAACTTAGTACACAATGTCATGTTCCTAGGAACAATACGCATGTCTATACCAAGTCACATAACTCTTTGAAATTGTCACACTTTCTAAGCATTTCTCAGATAGAACAACCTATATCATTGAAAAGAATTACCTCTATTAAGCTTTGAAATAATCCAAAGAAAATGGGGAGTCATGCATTATGCAAGAAAAAATTCACCCCATGAAAATTGCTACCCTCATTTTGGATGAAATCAGGCTGGGACGGAACTGGCTATTCACATATTCTACTTTCACTTTCAAACAAGGTCAAAATACTAGAAATGTTTAAATCCATCATTTCCAGTGCATCCTATACACATTTATAATGATCTTATACTCAATGTCATATATTCAATGCATTATGGTGAATGTATACCCTCATTTCTACGCGAACAAAGGTTTTTTTAGGGACTATTTGGCTACAGATGTATTTGGCTTAATTTCACATCTTGTCAAAAATATGATAAATGTCCATAAATATGTAAATGAAAGTAAACTTGTTCATTATTGAACGTAGTTGAACAGATTGTGATAAAAGGAGTTATCGTTCATTATGAGCAGTTTCTGTTTGCAACAATGTTTACAAAAGTCAAGCAGCAGATACGTCAGAATGCATCGATCTGCAGGTGTAAAAAGGATCAAAAAGTGTGTTTATATGTTGCATATGAACATCTTACTGGCCATTAATTATATGGAGTGTTTCAAATGGCGTCTCTATAATGTAAAAGGATAAGATTGGCGACCAGTTTATGCAATCAACCAATTATTTATAAATACCTTTTCATAATGTCTATTCCTGAAATCATCAAAAGATCGCATTTATTACAAAAATGTTTACCTGATACGATGTTTCAAGAGTTGTCTGCTATGGAAACAGACTCGGTGGAAAACAGTTCTTTATCTTCCACATAGTTACAACAAATCTGCAGCAGAAGACTTTTCAAAGCATGTTAACCCTTTCCCATATACAACAAATCTGAAGCAGACGACTTTGAAAACATATTGACAAAAACCTGAAAATTCTCTGTAAAAGATAGCTTAAAAGTTGAAAACATTGTGGCCAAAGGAGAAATTGCTCATCATGAGGAATTTCTCCTTTGGCCACAATGTTTTCAAAAGTCGTCTGCTCAGCAGCTTTTGCATCAAAATGCATCTACAGGTGGGAAAGAGTTAAAGAAAAATAATCTCTGCAAATGAAAGTATAATGATTGAATAGAATTGAAAACATTTTGGCAAAAAGAGAAATTGCTCATTGTGAGCAATTTCTTCTGTTGCGACAATGTTTTCAAAAATCAACTTCTGCAGAGGTGTCAGAAAGCGTTTGTATGTGGGAAAGGGTTTAACAAGTGAAAGTTAAATATTGATATAGATTTGAAACATGAGTTGAGGAATAAGTTGCTCATACAGAGTATATTCAACTTTTCTCACAATATTTTCCGTAGTCTTCTATTGGGAACAAAGAGTTTGTTTTTGGGGTTTTTGGTCGGGTCACACCAAATACTTTTAAAATGATAGTTAGTGCTGCTCTCTTTGGCTCTCAGGACTGACTGGCTGGTGTCAGAATAAATGGACCAGTAGTACTTGTAACTTACCAAAGAAATGCTGTGATATAACTGAAAAATTGTTGAAAGCTGCGTAAAACACCAAACCAATTAAACGTGAACAATTAGCGCTGGTTAAAGAGCTACTCACTTTCTCAAAATGCTTTCAAAAAACATCATCTTCATTGGCTACAAAAGTGTTCAGTTCAAGTGACGGTTAAATAAGTAAAAAGTTGTTGTATAGAAGATAAGCATAAGCCTTTCCCACATACGACAATTCTGCAGCAGATGACTTTGAAAACATGTTGGCAAAAATGTGAAATATCTCCATAAATTAGAGATTAATCTTTAAATAGAGTTGAAAACATAATGTGTCACATGGGGAAATTACTAATCATGAGCAATTTTTCCCTTTGCCACAATGTTTTCCAAATTTGTCTGCTGCAAATGCATCGGAAGGCATCTGCAAGTTACAGGAAAGGGATAAAACGGCAAGATCAGAAGGGATCACCCAATCCTCATTTCCTTGGGGAATGCTCCTGTAAACTCCTCCAAATTGAAAGCATCTGAATTTTCCCCTTTCCAACATATACAACCAATCTGCAGCAGACAACTTGGAAAACATGATGGCAAAAATTAGAAAATCTCTGTAAATAAAAGTTTAATAATGGAAAAGTATTGAAAACATTGTGACTAAAGGAGAAATTGCTTTTTATGAGCAATTTCTCCTTATGTCTGTTTTCAAAGATTGTCTGCTACTGAGGCATTAAAATGTGTCTGTATTAGGGAATGAAAATATTGGTGAATATCATTATTTTTGTATTGGCATAAAATAATGGGCATGGAGGACTTTTTTCTGACATTTTATGAGAAATTTCTCCCCTTCTCTACAATGTACATGCATGAAGCATTTTTCAACTATATGGGATAAGGTTAAACCTTTCCAGCATACACAAGCATTTTGACATGTCTGCAGCAGATGACTTATTAATGAAATGGTGGCAAAAGTAGAAAATGCTCCTTAAATAAGTAAAAAGTTGTTGTATAGAAGATAAGCATAAGCCTTTCCCACATAAGACAATTCTACAGCAGATGACATATTGAGATTTTCTATTTTTTGACAAAATATGTTCAAAGTCGTCTGCTGCAGAATTATTGTATGAGGGAAATGTGTTAACAGCAATTTATTCTTTGGTTAATTACAATATTTTCAACTTTATTCAATAATTATACATTTAAAATTGTATAAGACTTTCCTTAGTTGCCGTGGTGGCTGCTGCATGGAATAATTATCTGTGAAAGGGTTGAAATAACAGACTGGTTCCAACAAGTCTTTACTATCTATTTGTGAAGGAATCATCTAACAATTGGTTGTATAATTCAACTAATTTGTATAGATTCTTGTAAATTCCTCAGCTTCCATATTTATCATCAATCTTTTACCCTTATGTATTAACCCTTTTCCCATATGCAACAAATTATTTTTGAAAAAAGTTGAAAACATTTTGGCATATGGAGAAATTGCTCACTATGAGTAATTTATCCATTTGCCACAATCTTTTCAAAAGGAGGGGCTAGAAAGCATCTGTATCTGGGAAAGGGCTTAGAAACCCGGGATTTGTTGTCCGTTGTAAAACATTTTTGGAATGACTAACTTTGCTCAAGTGCCAACCCACCATCGTTAACCTATATCTGAAATAATTAACCTTTCCCTCATACGAAAAAATATACAGCATACCACAAAAAACATATAGACAAAGAAATACGGAACATCTCAAAAAGTAAAAGTGTAATAATTGAATAGAATTGAAATCATTGAGAAAGTCATTGAGATAGATCAGAATATGTCCATAAGTGGAAGAGGTTTTTATATTCCAGTGTTGGACAGACCTATCTAGGTCTCGGTATTGTTTCATTAATAATTGATGATAGTAAATTCCCTTTATTTGACAAATTATTATGTCTGCCCACTTTTGTTACTTATGCATTAATCATGATGGTTCAGAATTTCCTTTAATGGCAAATTCTAAAATGTCATGTCATTGTGTAGATCTCCTTTCTGGTTAATAATTTTGTTTGTGATAGGTATTAAGAAGTGTCCTACTGACTCTAAGAAATATATATCATCTTTTAATTATTGGAAAGACATCATGCCTTTCAACACAGTACTGTATGAGGTTCTATTGCAAGTTGCAAAATCTATCCTCCCCTTTTCAGCTCACCTGTGAACGAAGTGCTCAAGGTGAGCTATTTGGATTTGCATTTTGTCTGTCATCCGTCATCTGTTGAGCTTCATCAACCACTTCCTAAACCACTGTATTTTGACTTAACCCTTTCCATCATATAGACGCTTTCTGATGCCTCTACAGCAGACAGCTTTTTAAAAACATAGTGACAAAAGAAGAAATTGCTCAAAACGAGCAATTTCTCCTTTTGACACAATGTTTTCCACTTTTAGTCATAGGTTACCCATTCAATTATAGAGATTTTCCATTTTTTGACAAAATATGTTCAAAGTTGTCTGCTGCAGAATTGTTGTATGGGGGAAAGGGTTAATTAGCTTGGATGATTCTTTTTCAAATATTTTCGAAGAAATTTATTCCATGTAGAACTCTGGTTGCCATGTCACTGGCAACCAGAAGGATATTTTTATAAAAAATCTTGGCCATCATGGCCCTCTTGCTTAAAGCTGTTGACATAGAAGTATTCTATGTATACCATCACTGTAATGCGAAAATTAGAGTCAGCATTTTGAAAATATCTCATTTAGAATTTGGTAAATAAAGTACTTGAATCATAAGTCATTAATCCTTAAGTTCCTTTTTGGAATTAATATTCTCTTATTGACGATTACTATGTCTACGCTCTCATTGATGTCCAAAAAAATGTAGACATACTATATTATTTGGAAAATAAATGATGATGATGGTTCATCAATCAAAAATCTTAAAGTTCCTTTATGGAATAAATGTTTTGTTGTTGGACAAATTGATATTTCTCGCCTCTTATATCAGAAATAATACAATAAACCAGGGCTCCAGAAATTTTTAGATCTCAATCAGTCCGGGTGAAATAAAAAAATTACCCATAATGCCATAATTATGAGTTATCTCCCCCTTGTTCAATATTTTAATAGTGTAAACTTTGTTCAGAGCAGAACTCAGAAACTACATGAAGGAATTTATTGAAACTTGGAATATAGATAGATGGCAATGTGAAGTTGTGCACCTTGCAAGAATTATGAGTTATCTCCCCCTTGTTCAATATTTTAATAGTGTAAACTTTGTCCAGAGCAGAACTCAGAAACTACTTGAAGGAATTTATTGAAACTTGGAACATAGATAGATGGCAATGTGAAGTTGTGCACCTTGCAATAATTATGAGTTATCTCCCCTTGTTCAATATTTTAATAGTGTAAACTTTCTCCAGAGCAGAACTAAGAAAGTACTTAAAGGAATTTATTGAAACTTGGAATATAGACAGATGGCAATGTGAAGTTGTGCACCTTGCAAGAATTATAACTTTGGGCTACTTCGTTGCAAAGTTATCTCCCCTTGTTGAATATTTTAATAGTCATTGACAAACTGCAATGGGGAGACATATGTTTTTTCATAAAAACAACCTTTCTAGTTTATTGCTATGTTTGTTAGGTTAACATTTCTTTGTCTTCATACAAATAAACCTTATACTAAAAAAAAAAAAAGGTCTTTATTGTTTTGGAATTACCATGACAAAATTGATCTACCATAATTAGAGAAATCCATTTTTAGGTAGGTATGCCTATGCAGTTGTCTTCAAAGGTGAAGTTTGCGTTATGTAGCAGCTAGTCACTACTTTTCTGAATTATGCAAGTCATTAAATGAAGTAGAGTTAGTCCCTGTGCCACGTCGAGGCTCAATACATCCGACTTTGACAGGGGTTCCATTTTATTTATTACCGAGTTCATACATAAATATCATTATATACATGTCACACAGCAGGTTGGGCAAATAAGGTATTTCTTCCTCAACTTAGATAGGCAATGGGTTAAATGCCGGCAGTTTTGGTCCATTGATACAAACACGCATCAATTTGTCAAGCATATCGACTGCACCGACGACGGGTCTTAAGTAATGAGGTTTTGTGTGGAAACCTTGCTCACACTCCACAGAACAAACAGATAGCTGCTGATAGCCATAAGCATAAGCCTGATCATGTTTGGAAATTCCTTTCCTAACTGTTCTGATGAAATGATTTCTTCGGTGAGTGCGGGTGAAGTCTCGCGGTCCTGTTTTTCTGATGAAAGTCTCCCTCATTTAGCGAACATGTGGTTTTTGAAAAGGGACCATTCTCATTTTGTATCATTTATATTTAGTGGGGGTGTACCACTTCCCCTTTTCTCAACAAAATTATTCAACAGAAGCTTCAGTTTAGATTTCTCCTGAACTGACTTTGAAATGTTTCTGATGTAAAAATAGATAGAGCATTCCCATTATTTCAATTTTTTGAAACTGATTTTGGAAGCTTTCTTTCAGAATAAGTGCAAACTCAGACAATGCCACGGGCTATCTAACATTTCTATGAACATCGCATGTAAATTACTTTGAACCTTTCAACAAAGTATCGAAAGACAAATGGAAGTTGTTTGGTCACGTTGTTTACCCTCGCGCTCTGCATTAATGCCATTTGGCGAGCATATGGACTTGAAACTTC
Organism: Serripes groenlandicus; assembly: GCA_031761405.1. Classification (NCBI taxonomy): domain Eukaryota; kingdom Metazoa; phylum Mollusca; class Bivalvia; order Cardiida; family Cardiidae; genus Serripes; species Serripes groenlandicus. Next base: position 52,179,870 of record JASEVX010000004.1, read on the forward strand.
TGCATTATATATACACAATGAAATATTTTTGAGTTTTATAAAACATCGAATTCTATTTATCAACATCAATAATGTTTCCATTGAATAAACATAATATTATGTATGTATACTAGCTTTCCTATACAAAAGGTGGATTGTTTGTGCATTGTCCGTCCATCCGTAATCCCGACTCGGCCAACTTTCTTTCCGACGTTTGACAAAAGTCATTGCGACATGCGTCATTTGTCTTCCACCAATGGGCTAAGTCTATGTGGAAAAGCAGCCAGTTGCTTGGGAAGATTGTTGTGTGGAGTACTGGTGTGAGAAAACCAGGAAACACATGAGTAGGTGAACTGGCCGCCGTGATATGACTGAAAAATTGTTAAAAACGGCGTTAAACCCCAATCAATCAATCAATCAATCAACCGTCCATCCGTCTATCCTTGTGGATTGGTTGAATGGATTTGATCAAAACTATATTGAAATGTTAACAATCATAGGGAAATCAGTGGATCTGTTTTGCCTAATATGGCAATAGTGAAAACCCTAAAAACTTCTCCTCCGAAAGTATCTAGCTGATTTCCAAATAATTTTGAGTAAATGTTCCTTTTGTGACCCTCTACAATATATCTTCAAGCCATGTTGATTGTTAAAAAAACATGACCTCCAGTGGGCTGGACTGTTTTGCCTAATATGACTGCATTGTATAGTGAAAACTTTATACTGAATAGATCAAAATTATTCTCTTCCGAAAGTATAAGACTTTTTTTAGTAGATTTGCGATAGCAAAATCTACTATAGTTAAAAGCGATATTTTGAAGTCACATGATGTGAATTACTCAGAACATCTAGACTGAATTATGAATGCATACATAAGCAAAAGTCAAATGTGTAAAATAAATTCCGCTTATTCTTGGTAACCAAATAAAATTACAAGTCTCTGAATGTGTAAATATCATATTTAGGTGTAATAAAGAATAAGGATATCACTGCGCCCCACCTGCAAGTGTGTACGACTGTCTAATTACCCTTTGTAAATTGTAAACCTTTCGACATTAACTCACGACTGAATGACATTCACTTGTAGTTCATTGGTCCGGTCTAGCTTACAACATTCACATCTGGCAAGACCGACTGGTCGTGTTCTAATTCCGTCAATACCTGCCGAAATTGTAGTCAAACAATTCAAAAGGATAGATTTACGGATGAAAGAATTGACTTGAATGTTTATTGGAAAATCCATGTCTATTTATAGAGCCAATTCAATTGGAATCAGTTGAGTGGTCATTATTTAGGGCTATCATGGCCCTTTAGGTTATATTTCCCCCTTTCAGATGTCTTGTCTCAGAATATTACAGTATACATGTTCATTTGTATGTGATATTCCATGTCAGCGGATTTATTCACATCTCCTGTTTCGTAAGGTCAATAATTCATGGATCACATAGGTCTTGTATGTATGGAATTAAATATTCAGCTTGTTTGTCTGGTTAACCCTTTCCTACATACAATAAACCTACAAAAGACAACTCTGAAATATATGTAAATGAAAGTGTTATTATACCCCCCGCAAACAAAGTTTGGGGGGTATATATATATAGGAATCACCCTGTCTGTCCGTCTGTCTGTCTGTCCATATGTCCATATGTCAACATTTCTGTCTGTCCGTATGTCCACATTTCTTGTAAGCACTACTCCTCCTAAACGGCTCAATGGATTTGGTTCAAACTTTACATGAAGGTTACACATCATATGTAGATATGCATGAAGGAAGATCATATGCCTCGGATTCTTCCAAGGGGAGATAATTCAACTTAGAGGTTACCTGCGAGGGACTCCTGTGCACATACTTCCACATTTCTTGTAAGCACTACTCCTCCTAAACGGCTCAATGGATTTGGTTCAAACTTTACATGAAGATTACACATCATATGTAGATATGCATGAAGGAAGATCATACGCCTCGTAAACAAACATGTCTAACCAAGAACACAATTAAAAATTCAATCAATATTATGTAACATTCGATATTTATTTGATCAGAAAAACATTTGGAATTTCAACAGCAAAGTAGAAACTTTACCATTGTATCCAATGCTTTGAGAGGGGAGCGGGGGGTATTCTTCAGTGAGCTTTGCTCACAGTATTTCTAGTTAAAAACAAATTTCAAACGTACAGACGCCTTTTGAAATCATTTTGGCAAAATGAGAAATTGCTCATAATGAACATTTTATCCATGTGCCACATTGCTTTCAACTCTATGAAGAAATTATTCTCTCATTTTCTACAGATTTTCTATATTTTGGCCAGTATATTTGTTAATCCTTTCCCACATACAGCACATCTGCAGCAGACGACTTTGAACTTATTTTTCAAAACATAGAAAATCTCCATAATTGAATGGATAACCTATGACCTAAAGTGGAAACATTGTGGCAAAAGGAGAAATTGCAAGTTTTGTGCAATTTCTTCTTTTGTCACTATGTTTTCAAAAAGCCATCTGCTGCAGAGGCATCAGAAAGCGTCTATATGAGGGAAAGGGTTAAGTGGTTTGCTACTGATTTATTGTATGTGGGAGAGGGTGAAGAGATTTTCAAAGATTGTGGCAAAAAGGAGAAATTGCATCATGCAAATAATTAACCCTTTCCCACTTGCAGTCGATTTCCGACGCATTTGCAGCAGACGACTTTTGAAAACATCGTGGCAAATGGAGAAATTGCTTTATCATGATAAGATATTTTCGCTTTTGCCACAATGTGTTAAACTCTTATGATTTAATGATTAAACTCTCATTTTTAGAGATATTTCACATTTTTGCCAATATATTTTCAAAGTCGTCTGCTGCAGAATTGCCTTATGTGGGAAAGGGTTAAGAAATACGTTTTCAAAATTAGAATTGTATTTATAGTACACAGATACCAGCTCAATCGTTACATTGTGCAGACGTAGTTTGAAACCTCTACAGCAGAAGACTGGTTTTATATGTAACCAGTTATTATCACTAGAGTTAAGGCCCTTGAGATGCAATGTCCAAACTGGGTATTTAAACCCCCCTCTCCCTCATACAACACATCTGCAGCAGAAGACTTCGAAAACATCTAGGCAAATATATGAAATATTACAAAAGCATGGTTTTTGGATAGAGATTAAAAAAATTGTGGCAAAAGGAAAATTTGGTCATGATGAGCATTTCGCTTCTTGCCAAATGTTTTCAAAAACTTCTGCTGCAGATGCCTAAATATGTGTCTGCATGTTGGAAAGTAGTTTTACAGGCATCTGTAGCAAAAGTATTGAAAACATTAGGCAAAAAGAGAAATGTTCATCATGACCAAATTCTCCTTTTGCCACAATTTTTGAGTGGGGTTATCTGTCTGCTACGGATACAATTCAAGTTCCAAAATGTATTTCTTAGTTTTGAGCATGATGCATCAAAAGTCATGTTAGATAGGGAAAGGATTATCTTTCAAACAACCATAAATAAGTATTCATTCAATAGAAGTTCAAGATAAAAACTCAAGAACAGAACAGATACACTACTCAAGTGTTAATCCCTTCCCACATACAAGAAACCTGCAGCAGGGACTTTGAAAACATTTCTATAGGCAAAACTATTGCAAATATTTAAATAAATATTTGAAAATATTTGTGGTAAAAGAGGAATTGCTCATGATGAGCAATTTTTTTTTTTGCCGCAATGTTTTCACAAGTCAACTACTGCAGAGGTATCAAAATTCGTCTGTATGTGGAAAAGGGTTAATTTCTTTCCCAGTGATAGCTTCATAAAGGACCTCTGCTGTTTTTTCACACAAGAAAAGATGTTTAACTTTTAATTGACTGCTTGAACCTTTTTTTCCGCAACAAACTCACTGTTATTGTCTCTGCATTAGACTACTAGGCTAAACTTGGGGGATGGGGAGAGGGGAGGATTTTGTGTAGACGAATTTTACATCTCCAGTATAATGTGATCTAATCTGTTCAAGAATAAGTCCAATTGTTTTGTCCAAATTTATCATTACGTTCCTGAAAGACGAACAGTAGCATATTTGGTAATGGGTAAAACATTAACTCTCTGATGCAGACAAGATCAGGAATTTTTTAAGCATACTGGGAAAAGATTCAAATTGCTCAAAAACAATCAGTTTCTCCTTTCCCCACAAGGTTTTCAACTGTGCATCAAAATTACTTTACCAAATGCTAAAATGTAACAAATGTTTCCTCAGATGATTTCAAATATATCCGGGAAACTGTAAACCTCAATTTTCCAGATACAACAAATCTACAGCAGCCAACTTTGAAAACGTGTACGTAAAACTATGAATAATCTCTATAAATGAAAATATATTATGAATGGAGTTCAAAACATCATCACCTATGGAGAAATTGCTCATTATCACGATTTCTCGATGTTCTACTTTGTTTTTAAAAGTCGTTTGATTCAAGCACAGCAAGAGGCTTCAACCCTTTCCCACATGCAGCAAATCTGCAGCAGACGACTTTGAAAACATAGTGACAAAAACCTGGAAAATCTCCATGAAAGATAGCTTAATTGTTACAAATAGTTGAAAACGTTGTGGCCAAAGGAGAAATTGCTCATCATGAGCAATTTCAACTTTGGCCGCAATGCTTTCAAAAGTCTTCTGCTGCTATTGCGTCAAAATACGTCTACAGGTGGGAAAAGGTTAAAATCTGCGGGATGGAAAGGGTTGATACTGCTACAGATCACTTGCATCGACATGAAGTGGCTGATTGGTATCTGGAAAATAAATCCTGTATTAATTTGCTGCTTTCTTCTTGGAAACGGAAAAATAATTTCAGTTGGGTCTCTTTTCTGTAATAAAACTGTAACTTGAGTCCTCGTTTTATGGCTAAGCCCTATCTGATTGCAGAAGCATTTTGATGCATCTTTAGCAGATGACTGTTGCCACAATGTTTTTAACTCAATTCATTAATTATACTTACCCCGGTACTTCAATTTTTTTGTCAAGATATTCTTTTAAGTTGTGTGCTGAAGAATTATTGTAAGTTGGAAAAGGTTAATGTGATTCTTGATCTATATATAAAGAGAATTCTATAATATAAACTTGGCAATAAATTCGTTCTATTATTGTATTGTAAAAAGAAGAAGATGTTTTTAAATGTTTTGCAACAACTCAATTGCAAGGGATAACTTTGTTGAAAAATAAATGTTAACTCTCACAGTTTTCTTTATTAACCCTGTTTCCACAATCAGACGCATTCTGACACCTATGAAGCAGATATACGACTTTCGAAACCATTGTGGTGAAAAGGAAAATTCGGCCATAAGGAGCATTGTCCACAATGATTTTAACTATTTTCAATAATAATACATGTACTTTCATTTACAGGGATTTTCCCTATTTTTGCCTAAATGTTTTCAAAATCGTCAGCAGCAGATATCGAGGGCTTGGTGTGAAACGGTTGTAACTAAAAACCTATTGTGAAAACCCTGGTTCAGGGGCAATTTTGACCCCTTTGTAAACAATGCAAATTTAGGTACCTTTGCTCAGAACGAGCAATGGCACCTAAATTCCCAATGTTTACCAAGAAAAATGATTTTAACGCTAAATATAAAGACTTAATTAACCTTAGTAAAATAAATACCAATTTTAGTTACAACCGTTTCACGCCAAGTCCTCGATACGTTGTATGTGGGAAAGGATAAAGTTTTTTAACTATATGCACCATTAGGGTACGATGGCTGCACAATAGTTAGGATTTTAGGATGAAGTATTCCAATTATAGATCAATATCAGACATCTATAGAATTAAATAGATTCGCGATATATAAAACTCCTTTCTAAATGCTGACCTGGTTTGATGTATATTCAGCAGACAACGTTTGAAAGATGTACATGTTCATAATGAACAATTTCTCCTTTTGCCACAATGTTTTCAGTTCTATTAAATAATTAGCTATTCTTTTATAGAGAGTTTTCATACTCTTAACTAGATATTTCCAAGTTTTTTGCTGTAACATTAGACCTCATATTTTATTATTTGAGTTGGTCACTTCAATTTCATTCTACATGAAAAATAATTTTATTGTACAGATTGTGAATTTACAATACCTTGAGAAATTATTTCTTGCAGTCATTTTTTGCATAATTTAGTCCACAGCCAAGGCGACAAAAGTCGTTGTTTATCAGGGAAAGGTTTTCAAGACAATATGTAATGAGAACAAAAAATATCCTGTGCCATAGAAATACCGATGGATTATACAAATGTCAATCAATATGCTTCAAGCATTTAAATACGTTCAGACTTTATTACCTTTTTTATGTCTAAAAATGCTTATTGATTTGAAATTAATTTAGCTTCCAATATTTTATATTGATTTAACAGCTTTATCTTTTGGATCAGGAAAGTTTAACCCTTTCTCACATGCAGATGCAATGACGCATCTGCAGCAGCCTTTTTTTAAAACATTGACACGAAGTTTCTGCCTGGATGTTTTGTTTGAAAGTCATCTGCAGCAGATTTGTTGCATGTGGGACAGGTTACCTGAGAAAACTGACTCTTTGCTCCGCCAGCTAGTTACATAAACATAGCATGGAAAGGAGTAATGTCTCCGATATCTCACATCATGTTATTAGCTATATATTTCAAAAAGTTCTATATTTTCCGTTTTACAGATTTGTTCTTCTTGATAACAGCCAACTCTCATAGCTATTGTCAAGATGGACAGTGGCACATTTCCTAGCCTAGTACTAGTTTGTCACCAAGGGATCAGGAATGAATTCTCTGTCATTGTGATATGACTGAAATACATCAAATCTGCAGCAGACGACTTTGTAAAAACATAGAAAATATCTGTAAATGAAAGTATAATTACTGAACAGATTTGAAAACATTGTGGCAAAATGAGAATTTGCTCATTATACCCCCTTCGAAGAAGAGGGGGTATATAGGAGTCACTGTGTCGGGCAGTCTGTCTGTCTGTCGGTCGGAAGCCATATTTTGTCCGGCCTATTTCTTACAAACCACTGGGTGGAATTCAATAACATTTTACATGAAGCTTCTATACCAAGAGGAGATGTGCATATCCTAAAGGGGTTACAATTGCATGATATTTTACAGAGTTATGGCCCTTTTACTAATTAAGTTATGGTGTAGGTCAAGGTGGTGTTTAGGGGGTATTTATCATCTTCAGTGATAGTTCTAGTTTTGAGCAATTTCCAAGAAAGTAAGAAATCAACTATATGTTGGAAAGGGTTAACTTGGTAATAATACTGGTATTGTTTGTCAATCCAATGCTCAAAACATTGAAGCCGGAATAAGACCAACATAACCTTTCAAATAACTGTAATATGTCTCTCAAGGTCACTAGACTTCACCTTAACCTTTTCCCACATTCAGCAGATAACCTTGAAAACAGCTTGACCGTATGGAACATTTCTACATGAAAGTGTTTATTATTGAGTGCAGATACATAACAAATTGCTTGTTTGACAGGGGGGTTAAAGTGGTAATAATACTGGTATTGGTTGCCAATCCAATGCTCATGACTTTGAACCTTAGTTATATGACCAACATATTAAATCTTTCAAATAACTGTCATAAAACCTTGAAAATATCTTGACCATATGGAACATTTCTATATGAAAGTGTAATCATTGAATGCAGATACAACATAAAAAAAATGCTTGATTGAAAGGGGGGCTATTAGTGGTAATAATACTGGTATTGGTTGCCAATCCAATGCTCATGACTTTGAACACTAGAATTAGTTATAGGACCAACATATTAAACCTTTCAAATATCTGTCATGTGACTCTCAAGGTCACTAGACTTCATCTTAACCCTTTGCCACATGCAGCAGATGACCTTGAAAATATCATGAAGATTTTGAACATTTCTACATGAAAGAGACATTGTTGAGTGCAGATACATCAAAATGTGTGTTGGAAACAGTTATCCCTTTCCCATTTGCAGACGCATTTCAATGGGCTTAAAGCAGACAACCTTTGAAAACATTGTTGCAAAAGCATAAATTGCATGAGCAAATTCTCCTTTTGCCACAATATTTTTCAACTCTACATTCAATATATATATACTACATTGGTACAGATTTTTAGATGTTTTCAAAGTTGTCTGCTACAGATTTAATGTATTTGGGAAAGGGTCAAGTTGTGCTAGATCTCTTTTGAAGCAAATCTAAACACATTAGGAAAGGGAAGTGATGATTTAACATTGATTCAGCATGTAATTGGGGTAAGACAAGAAAAGTCCATTTAACCCCTTTCCTCATGTTAACAATATTATCAAATGTTTATTAACCCTTTCCCACATACAACAAATCTGCAGCAGACGACTTTGAATACATAGTGACAAAAACCTGAACAATTTCCGTAGAAGATTAGCTTAATTGTTAAAAATAAAGTTAAAAACATTGTGGCCAAGAGTTTTCAAAAGTCGTGTGCTAGTCAGTAGAAGATAGCTTAATTGGTAAGTAAAGTTGAAAACAGTGTGGCCAAAGGAGAAATTGTTCATCATCAGGCCACAATGTTTTCAAAAGTCGTCTGCTGCTATTGCGCCAAAATGCGCGTACAGTTTGGCAAGGGTTAAAATGGAAATTCTATATAGAATATTGAAAAAAACAAAACATTGTTGACATTAGATTCATAAAGACCTCTTTCCCTTTCCCATGCATTTGAAACATCTGGGCAAAAATATGGAATACAATGTATATGTTTATATATATAAATGAAAGTAAAATTATCGAAAACAGTTAAAATAATTATGACAAAAAGAGACATTGTTCATTATGTTCAATTAGCAATTCACTTTTATGCCACAACGTTTTAAAAAGTCATCTGCTGCAGATTCATCAAAATCGGTATTACAGTAGCAAAGGGTCATTTGTTGGAATCAAGATATTGTATAAAACAAAGATCAAAGATACAGTGGGTGTTTAACCCTTTCCCTCATATAGACGCTTTCTGACGCCTCTGCAGCAGACGGCTTTTTGAAAACATTGTGACAAAAGAAGAAATTGCTCAAAACAAGCAATGTTTTCCACTTTAAGTCATAGGTTATCCATTCAATTATAGACATTTTCTATGTTTTGACAAAATATGTTCAAAGTCGTCTGCTGCAGAATTGTCGTATGAGGGAAAGGGTTTAACCATTTCCCACATAATATTAATCCTGCAACCGATGATTTTGAATACATTTAGACTAAAGTATGGAAAATCTATAATAAAAAAGAAAGAATAACTATAATTGAATAGAGTTGAAACCATAATGAGCAATTACTCCTTTTGACAATATGTTTTCATCAGTCTTTGTCTGCACATGCGTCGAAAGGCATTTGCACTCGACAAAATAAATGGAAAATAATCTGTTGTCAAGATTTAGAAAAATATCTGTAACATTTGTGGGAATGTAATTTCATACATTTTCATATATTTACGGCAACAGAAAGATTGGAAAAATGTATTTCTATCAGAGAAAGGAATACATTTCCTGCGTTTGAAGCTACCTTATCCAGTGAAGGATTGATGAGGGACAGAGATTATCCATATTAAGTATGAGTCCACAGGAAATTGTATTTCTGTTTTGGCAAGAACTCTCCGAGAAGTCTGACGCCATTTGTGACACCAGTCCAAAATGCCAAGACCTATCTTGTTCATCATTGGACCAATTATTGACAGATTTTCTTGGAAAAAGGCTTTTATGTATTATAAGTTCATTCTCCTCGTAACCCTTTCCCACTAGCATATACCTTTTGATGCATCTGCAGCAGATGACATTTGAAAACAGTGTGACTAAAAAAAATGCTGATGATGAGGAATTCCTACTTTTACAACCCTGTATTCATTAAATATACAGTCCAACCTGTGTTTAAAGACCATCTGTGGGATTAGAGAACAATCTGGTCTTTGTTCACAGGTGGTCTTTAATTGCAGGGTCATTTATGTAGAAAATGAATAATTGGGAAATTAACAATGTGGTTGCTATTGAGAGGGAATTGCTATACAAAGGTGGTCTTTAGCGCAGGTTTGACTGTACTTTACTGATTATCCGGACATTTCATAATTTCATAAATCTACCAGTAGATGTTTTTAAAATTGTCTGCTGCAGATTTGTTGTCCTGATTGACTACCTGTTAGACATAGAAAGATAGGAGTAGAAATTAATAGTGCAACAATTCTAGCTTTTTGCCTGGAATTACTTCCTCATCTCATCCAAATTTCGACATACATCAAAGGTTTCTGTGAAGGTGCATGTAAACGTTTTATAGACACTTCCTGATTGGTCACTCTTTGCAGATGTAAGGATATCTTTCTTCCTTTTGTGGTTTGCATAATAAACGTATCATTTTTTGAGAGAAAAACACAGATTAACCCTTTCCCTCATACGACAATTCTGCAGCAGACGACTTTGAACATATTTTGTAAAAAAGTAGAAAATCTCTATAATTGAATGGATAACCTATGACTAAAAGTGGAAAACATTGTGGCAAAAGGAGAAATTGCTCGTTTCGAGCAATTTCTTCTTTTGTCACTATGTTTTCAAAAAGCCGTCTGCTGCAGAGGCGTCAGAAAGCGTCTATATGAGGGAAAGGGTTTGTATAGTATTCTAGTCTGATAATGGTACACATCATTGAAAATGCCAAGAACATTTTTAGTTGGTTCCAACCTCAGTGGTATAACTTTAAAATGACAGGCAGCTCATGAACAGATTCCAAGAGAAAGTGATAAATCACATCTTTATTGTTCTCCCGTCATTGGCCATTCACATCAAACATTGTATATGGTGAAGTTATCCCTCTCCATCATAGAGCTCACTGTACTGATATAACTAGAGGACTTGATAAGGGGGAGTTAACGGGTCTTGCTTCCACGATATATCTGTTAGCACTCAATAAAACCTATGTTGTTGGTACCCAAAACTGAGACGATTCTTTTAAGTACCCATAACTGAGGTTATGGAGTTCAAATAACGGTTTTAGAACATGCAAAACACCCGTTATCTGGAGAGTAAACAAGTCTTGCTCTCACTATATATCTGTTAGCACTCATTAAAACCTATGTTGTGAGACGATTCTTTTGAGTACCCACAACATAGGATTTGGAGTGCAAAAAAGAATTTTAAAACATGCAAAACTCCCCTAATCTGGGGTGTTAACAGGTCTTGCTCTCACTTATCAGATATATCTGTAAGCACTCATTAAAACCTATGTTCTCAGACGATTCTAATGAGTACCAACAACATAGGATTTGGAGTTCAAATAAGGATTTTAGCTCATGTAAAACACGCCTTATCTAGACTAAAGAGATCTGCTGATAACAAAGGTTTGACCGCTTACATAGAACTAATCTGCAGTAGACGACTGAAAATATTAAACCTTTCCCTCATACAGACGCTCAGCAGACGGCTTTTTGAAACATAGTGACAAAAGAAGAATTTGCTCAAAACGAGCTGTTTCTCCTTTTGCCACAATGTTTTCCACTTTTAGTCATAGGTTAAAAGGGTTAAGGGTCATCATGTTACTTTGAATATATCTGGTGGAAATAATTGTATCATTAGTTTATAAATTATGTACATGGTTAAAACAAATTAGTAGGAATAGGAGACATTGCTCATAATGAGAAATCCTTTCTATTCATATTTTGGAAAGCCATATTCTGTTCACCCTTTTTCAGTTGCAGACCAATTTTGATGCATCTGCAGAAGAAAACTTGAGCAATGTCTCTTTTTACCACAATGTTTTCAACTCCATTAAAAATTAAACTTTCCCTTATAGAGAAAATCTATATGTTTGCCTAGGTATATTCCGTTTTCTACTGCAGATTTGTTGAATGCTGGAAAGGCTAAAAATGTGAACAACTAAATCTGCAAGAAAGGGTTAAACAATTGTAGAGGAATGAAAACATTTTTTGTGAAGAACAGGTCTTTTTATCTCACCTGTGCACAAAGATGAGCTATTGTGATCACATTTTGTCTGTCCATTGTGTGTCGTCAACAATTGCCCTTGTTAACACACTACAGGCTTCATTTTGCATCCGATCTTCATGAAAGTTCAGAACATTTATCTCCATCAAACTAAGGACAAGTTTGTAACTGGGCCATATGAGGTAAAAAACTAGGTCACTAGGTCAAATTGAAGGAAAATATTGTTAACACTCTGGAGGCAACATTTTCAACTTGAGCATGGTGAAACTTTATCAGGATGTTTGTCTTGATGATATGTAGGTCAAGTTCGAACATGGGTCATGTTGAGTCAAAAAGTAGGTCACTAGGTCAAATTGAAGGAAAATCTTGTTAACCCTCTTGTTAACCCTCGAGAGGCCTCATTTTTTGCGTCGACATGCTTCAAATTTGGTCAGAATGTTTGTCAGGTATCTAGGTCAATTTCGAATATGGGTCATATTTGGTGACAAGGCCAAATTGAAGGGAAATCTTGTTAACACAGCAGCTTCAAATTTAGTCAGAATGTTTATTTGATTGATATCTAGGCCAAGGTCGATTATGGGTCATGCCTGGTCAAAAAATAGGTCTCTAGGCCAAATTGAAGGAAAAACTTGTTAACACTCTCGAGGCTTCATTTTTTGCTTCAGCAGCTTGAATGTTTGTCTGAATGATATCTACGTCAAGTTATAATATGGGTAATATTGGGTCACAAACTAGGTCACTATGCCAACTTAAAGTGAAATCTTATTATAACTCTGGATACTGCATTTTTAGATCACCTGAGCCGAAGGCTCAAGGTGAGCTATTCTGATCACTTTTTGTCCGTCGTCCTTCCGGCGTTAACTTTTAGCTTTAAACATCATCTCCTCTCAAACTCCAAGGATAATTTCCGTGAAACATCACAGGACTGTTCCTCTGGTTGGCCTCTTTCAAAGTTGTTCAAAGATTTAAATTCCCTTGAGAACTTTGGTTGCTGCGGCATCAGAAAGGGGGCAAAAGGTCCAAACTTTCAAAATCTTCTCCTCCGAATCTGCTTATTTGGTAGAAATGTTTATTGGGTGACCCTTTATAAAAATTGTTCAAGCCATACTGATTGGTCGAAAAACATGGCAGTCGGGCGGCATCAAAAAAGGGGCAAAATGACAAAATTTGAAAATTCCATTTTTATGCAAATGCTTGTCTGATTTTAAGAAAATATAATACGAATCTTACTGTAATGATCCTCTATTTAATTTGTGTAAGCCATTTTGATTGGTTACACAATCATAGCAACCAGGCGTCATCACAAAAGGGGTAAATTGAACTTTTAGCTACAAATGACAACCATCTCCTACCATTCCAATAGACCAATTACCACAAAACATCACAGGAATGTTCCTTTTGTGGTCCTCTTTCAAAATTGTTCAAAGATTAAAATTCCAATGAGAACTTTGGTTGCTGTGGCATCAGAAAGGGGACAAAATGTCCAAACTTTAAAAATCTTCTCCTCCGAATCTGCCTGTCAGATTCAAATATAATTTGGTAGAAATGTTCCTTGGGTGACCCTCTATAAAAATTGTTCAAGCCATACTGATTGGTCGAAAAACATGGCAGTCAGGCGGCATCAGAAAAGGGGCAAAATGACATAATTTGAAAATTCCATTTTTATGAAAGTGTTTGTCTGATTTTAAGAAAATATAATACAAATCTTACTGTAATGATCCTCTATTTAATTTGTTTAAGCTGTTTTGATTGGTTAACACAATCATATCAACCAGGCGTCATCACAAAAAGGGTAAATTGAACTTTTAGCTACAAATGACAACCAACTCCTACCATTCCAATTGACCAATTTCCACAAAACATCACAATAATGTTCCTTTGGTGGTCCTCTTTCAAAATTGTTCAAAGATTTAAATTCCATTGAGAACTTTGGTTGCTGCGGCATCAGAAAGTGAGAAAAATACCCAAATTTTAAAATCCTTTTCCTCCATAATCTACTTGTGCGATTGCAAGATAATTTGGTAGAAATGTTTCTTAAGTGACCCTCTAAATAAACTGTTGAAGCCATATTGATTTCGTTGAAAAACAGGGCAGCAAGGCGGCATCAGGAAAGGTGCAAAATGACAAAAACTTTATAATTCCATTCTTATTAAAGTTCTTGTTAGATTTCAAGATATAAATGGCCTTTACTGATAAGCTGTTTCTTGAGAAGTGTCCACTCTTTTCAGTTTCATTTGCACTCCCTGATAAAAATTTCCAGATATTTGCAGTTAAATATTTGCTACTAATTTACTATCAATTAGGTGATCGATTTAGGGCCATCTTGGCCCTCTTGTTAATTTGTGCATGTTAAAACTTTATCAGATTGTGTGTCTTGATGATATGTAGGTCAAGTTCGAACATGGATCATGTTGGTTCAAAAAAGTAGGTCACTAGGTCAAATTGAAGGAAAATCTTGTAAAAGCTCAGAAGGCCGCAATTCTTTATTTAGCAGTTTGAAATTAAGTCAGAATGTTTGTCTAAATGATATATAGGTCAAGTTTGAATAAGGGTAATATCGGGTCACAAGGCTAAATTGAAGGAAAATCTGTAGAAGTCGCATGTTTTGCTTCAGCAGCTTCAAATTTGGTCAAAATGTTTATCTTAATGATATATAGGCCAAGCTTGAATATAGGTTATGCCTGGTCAAAAATAAGGTCACTAGGCCAAATTGATGGAAAATCTTGTTAACACTCTGGAGGCCGCATTTTTGGCTTCAGCAGCTTGAAATTTATTCAGAATGTTTGTCTGAAAAACATGTAGGTCAAGTTCGAATATGGGTCATATTGGGTCAGAAACTTGGTCAATAAAGGAAAATATTGTTCAAACTCTGGAGGCCGCATTTTTACTTTGAGCAAGTTGAAACTTTGTCAAAATGTTTGTCTTGATGATATATTGTCCATGTTGGAATATGGGTCATATCAGGTAAACAAATGTAGATCACTAGGCCAAATGAAGGAATGTTAACACTCTGGAGGTTGCATTTGGAATCTTTGTAAGAATAATTGTCTTGATGTGTTTTGCATTGCATTACATTGCATAATTCAGGTGAGCGAACTAGGGCCACCATGGCCATCTTGTTTTATATTTGATTATAAATAAATCCCATTTCCTATATTGATATAACTTCAGACTTGTTTGCAGCCAGTACTTAAAAGAAAAATGTTATAAAATGCATTATTGTTAATTAATTCTGAGCAATTTCTCTCCTACACATTTGCAAAATGCCTTTAATCCATCTCGAAGTCTTAACAACATTAGTCTTAACCCTTTCCCTCATATAGACGCTTTCTGACGCCTCTGCTGCAGACGGCTTTTTGAAAACATAGTGACAAAAGAAGAATTTACTCAAAACGAGCAATTTCTCCTTTTGACATTAATATTTTCCACTTTATGTCCATTTTTCTATTTTTTGATAGAATATGTTCAAAGTCATTATAAATAATTTGCTCTGCATGCTCAATTTTACATAGTTTTTACAAAGTTACACATGTATGTCGCTTGTGTTATGTATATAACATGAAAATATGAATTCAAATGAAACAACATTTAACCCTTTCACTCATATAGACGCTTTCTGACGCCTCTGCAGCAGACTTTCTGATAATTGACAAAAGTCAATGCGACATGCGTCATTCGTCTTCCACCAATGGGCTAAGGCTATGTGGAAAAGCAGCCAGTTGCTTGGGAAGATTGTTGTGTGGAGTACCAGGAAATGCATGAGTAGGTGAACTGGCCGCCGTGATATAACTGAGAAATTGTTAAAAACGGCGTTAAACCCCAATCAATCAATCTGCAGCAGACGGCATTTGAAAATATAGTGACAAAAGAAGAAATTGCACAAAACGTGCAATTTCTCCTTTCGCCACAATGTTTTCCACTTTTTGTCATAGGTTATCCATTCAATTATGGAGATTTTCTATGTTTTTGACAAAATATGTTCGAAGTCGTCTGCTGCAAAATTGCCGTATGAGGGAAAGGGTTAACCCTTTCACACTTCCAGACACTTTATGACACATCAGCAGCAGACAATTTTTCATAATGAGCAATGTCTCTTAGTTGCTACATTATGTTTTCAATTCTATTTAATAATTATTCATTAATTAAAAAATAGTAATTGTTCATATTTTGTCAATACACTTTCAAAGTCATCTGCTACAGATTTATTGTAATATGTCCCTCATACGACAAATCTGCAGCAGACAACTTTGAACATATTTTTTGTCAAAAAATAGAAAATCTCTATAATTGAATGCATTACCTATGACTAAAAGTGGAAAACATTGTGACAAAAGGAGAAATTGCTCGTTTTGAGCAATTTCCTCTTCTGTCACTATGTTTTTAAAAAGCTGTCTGCTACAAAGGCGTCAGAAAGCGTCTATATGAGGGAAAGGGTTAAAGAAAGTAAGAAAACATGTTGTCTGAGATTTTGTTCATTCATTCCCCATGATCTAGATGTATGGTAAATAAATCTTGTTTATTATTCAATACAATATAGCCCATGGCTATAACAAAGCTTGGAGATTATGCTGGTTCCTAAACAAGATTCTTTCACCCCTTCTAATTCACTTTCCACTTATAATGACATTGACCCTTATCATATTAACCATTACCAAGCGTAAGACAACATTTGATGCCTCTGTAGCTGCATGAAGACTTAGGAAAACATGCTGGGAAAATGAGAAGGTTTTCTGCTGTCATTATGGTTAACACTTATATGTGATTCAATCAAACTGGCTTTAAGCCCTTCTTGTGCAACTATATATACATGTATTATGTGTATGAAGCCATCAATTTGTATGTAGTTGATACTTCTTCCAAAATGAATGCTTAGATACCTATTTCTTTAGCAGGACTATTGTAGAGGTTTTCTGCAGTCATGATGTTTAACAATCCAATTGGCTTTGACTACTTCTTGTGCAACTATACTGTATGAAGCCATAAATTTGTATCAAAGTTGATCTTCATCCAAAATGTACACCTAAAAACAACATTTCTTTAGACTTTTGTAGGGGTTTTGGAAAGGATTTATTTAGATGGTTTGACCATGTAAACAATTTTGATCAAGGATTAATTATTTTTGGGCAATATTCATCCCTATAATACATACAGCCATAATAGGTGAAGGAAGATATTCTTGTCACATCTGCAGCAGGGAAGTTTCTGAAGTATTGTGGTAAAAAGGGACAAATTGCTTAAATTTATCAGTCTATCCTTTAGTCACAATGTTATTCATTCTATTCAATAAGTAAACTTTCATTTACAGAGACTTTTCATTGATTTGCCTTGACGTCTTCAAAGTCTTCTGCCTCGGTATCGTTGTAGATTCTTTGTAGGAAAGGGATATATCTCTTGAGGCCAAAAAGCTTTCATGAAAGAAAATGGACAAACTAGAGAAAATGTGTCAAATTAAAAAATCAATGCTTTTTACAGAAATGATTCTGTAATGACATTTAGAAGCTTTGCCACTATAAGTTAAGAAGATGTTTATGGACAGTGACAGCTGAGCAATTGGGTCGAGATATATTTCTTTCTTCTATAACCAGACCCATGGGGTAACTTTTGTATCAACTTGTCTGTTTTATATGGATTGGAAAGTAAGTGCTTATAACTAAAAGTAATAAAGATACATGGTGACAGTGTTGGCACCTCTGAGCCACAGGCTCCCAGGAACACTCTGTCTCAGGGCACTATTAATATCATACCTCTGACCTGCAGGCTCCCAGTTCCATGCCTCTGGGCATCATTCATATCCTACCTCTGACCCACAGGCTCACATGTACCCTGCCTCTGGGAACCATTAATAGCCTACCTCCCACAGACTCGACTCATAGTACCCTGCCTCTGGGCACCATTCATATCCTACCTCTGACCCATAGGCTCCCAATAACTTTATGCCTTTGACCCCCAATTAATATCCTACCTCTGACCCACCAGTTCCCAGTAACACTCTGCCTCTGGCCACCATTAATATCCTATCTCTGACCCACCAGCTCCCAGTAACTTTATGCCTTTGACCCCCCAATTAATATCCTACCTCTGACCCACAGACTCCAAGTTACACTTTGCCTCTGGCCCACACTCTCACAGTAGTTCTCTGCCTCTAATCCACAGGCTCCTAAGTAACTCTTTTCTTCTGACCCACAAGCTTCTAGTAATACTCTGCCTCTAGCCAACGGGCTCCCAGTAAAAGTCTGCCACTATCCCACAGGTTCCTAGTAACTCTTTGCTGCTGACCCACAAGCTTCTAGTAATACTCTGCCTCTAGCCAACGGGCTCCCAGTAACAGTCTGCCACTATCCCACAGGTTTCTAGTAACTCTTTGATTCTGACCCACTATCTCCCAGTAATACTCTGCCTCTGACCCACAAGCTCCCAGTGACAGTCTGCATCTAACACACAGGATCCAAGTAACTCTGCTTCTGACCAACAAGCTTAAAGTAACACTGTGTATGACCCACTATCTCCCAGTAACACTAAACCTCTGATCAACAGGCCTCCAGTAACACTCTGCCTCTAACCCACAGACTCCCAGTAACTAAATGCTTCTGACCCATAGGCCTCCAGTAACACTGCTTCTGACCCGCTATCTCCCAGTCATACTCTACCTCTAACAAACAGGCTCCCATTAACTCAATGCTTCTGACCCATAGGCTACAAGTAACACTGCTTCTGACCCACTATCTCCCAGTCATACTCTACCTCTGACCAACAGGCTCCCAGTAATACTCTGCCTCTGACCCACTATCTCCCAGTCATACTCTACCTCTGACCAGCAGGCTCCCAGTAACACTGCTTCTGACCCACTATCTCCCAGTCATACTCTACCTCTGACCAACAGGCTCCCAGTAATACTCTGCCTCTGACCCACTATCTCCCAGTCATACTCTACCTCTGACCAGCAGGCTCCCAGTAATACTCTGCCTCTGACCCACTATCTCCCAGTCATACTCTACCTCTGACCAGCAGGCTCCCAGTAACACTGCTTCTGACCCACTATCTCCCAGTCATACTCTACCTCTGACCAACAGGCTCCCAGTAACTCTATGCTTCTGACCCATAGGCTACAAGTAACACTCTGCTTCTCAACCACAGGCTCTCAATTCCTTTTCAATATGAAAATATTTATGTTGCTTGTGCATGAATATAGAATAGACATATAAAATCCTGTGACACCAAACGAAACATCAAGGGAGATAACTAATAACTAAGGGACCATTTTTGGTCGTCTTACTCAAATCTATTTACCATCTGCTTTTCACACAAAATTGGATGACGGTTAGCCTTTTCCTAAATATATACACTTTATAACACCTCTGCCATAGACTTACCTTTGAAAACAGTGCGGCTAAAAGCGAAATTACTCATATTAAATATTTAACCCTTTCCCACATACAGCAAATCTGTAGCAGACCACTTTGAAAGCATGGTGACTAAAACCTAAAAAATCTCCATAAAAGTTAGCTTAATTGTTAAATAAAGTCGAAAACATTGTGGTCAAAGGGGAAATTGCTCATGATGATTTCAAAAGTTGTCTGCTGCTATTGCGACAAAATGCGTCTGCAGGTGTTAAAGGTTGTCTGTTGCAGATTTCCTTTACATGAGCAAGCATTTAGATCATTTTGAAATTTGAAAACAGCTAAGCAAAAACATTGGGAAAATCTTCATAAATGAAAGTATAATTTGTGGAAGTGCTTTTAATCCTCCTTTACCATATACAACAAATTTTCAGCAGACGACTTTGTTAACATATTGGCATAAAAGTGAAGAACCTCCATAGATGAGTTTAATCATTGATTAGGGTTGAAAACATTGTGGCAAAAGGAGAAATTGCTTGTTTTGAGCAATAATCTCCTTTTGTCACAATGTTTTCAAAAGTCGTCATAGGTTTTCATAGGTGACTGGACATTGTTTGAGCTTGCAACCACAACTTACCTGTCAAAAATTAAAAGTACTGAAACAAGACATGTGTACAACATTTATTTATATTCAGGCAGCAAAAACAGCACAATGTGCTGGAGAAATTTCAACAACTCTGAAGCAGACGACTTTCAAAACATCTTGTCAAAACTTTTGAAAATATCTGTTAATGAAAGTGAAATCCTTAAAGAGTTTTAAAAAATTGTGGTAAAAGGGGAATTAGCTGACACATTATCATCACTTTCTCCAAAGGACACACATTTCTCGAAAGTTGTCCGCAGCAGATGCTCTAAAAATGCGTCTGGATGTGGAAATTGGCTGCATACAAACACAATCTCAACACAATTCACATTTATTTATCTTTTCTTGCATATGAGGTATAATAGTTTATAATTTCTCATAAGGTTGTCAGCGTGTTGACAAATGTAGCGTACAAGACCATTTAGACATGATTATGTTTGTTTTGTTCATAATGTTTGTTTCCTGTCAAAAACAAGACTTATATGTATACCTTAAGTAAATGGTCTTTAACCCTTTCTGTAATACAGACTCTATTTGATTCCTCTGTGGCAGCCAACTATTTTTAAACATTGTTGAAAGTGAGCAATTTTGATCCTTTCTCCTCATTGTTTTTCAACTTTGCATCAATGTTGTACTTGCACGGGACGGGTCCAGATGTGATATTTTTAGACTCAGATGATTTCAAAGCATATAACTCTTCAAATATGGTTTCAGATTAATAACCCTTGCCCACTTACGACAAATCTGCTGCAGACGGTTGGGTAAAAAGATGGAAGATTTCTTTATATAAATTCATAATTATTGAATAGAATTGAAAAAAACCTCAGGCAAAACAAGAGATAACTCTTTGTGAACAATTAGTCCTTTTTGCAATTATGTTTTTAAAGGCACTTGCTACAGATGCGTCGAAATTCGTCTGCATGTTATGGGGGGGAATGTTTCTGAGTGATGCACCCTCCCCTGATTTATGATATTTGTTGCTTTGTGTGTTTAACCATTTCCCACTTAAAGATGCATTCTGACGTCTCTACAGCATACAGCAGATGTTTTTTTAACGTTTTGACAAAAGTAAAAATTGCTCATAATGAAAAATTTCTCCTTTTGCCACAATGTTTTCAACTCTTTTAAATAAATCTTTTATTTATAGAAAGTTTTCATAATTTTGACTAAATATTTTCAAAGTCGTCTTCTGCAAGATTGTTGTATTGTGGGAATGGGTTTAATACTCCTATCAACAATGAGTTATCAGAATTAGCAGTTTCTCCTTTTGCCACAATGTGTTCAACTCTAGGCAAAAATATGGAGAATCTCTATAAGTGACAGTCAAGTGTGACATAAAGAGCTGCAAAAGGGAAAATAGCTGAAACATTATGAGCAATTTCTCAATTTGCCACAATTTTTTTCAAAAATCATTAGCAGCAGATGCGCCAAACAGGGTCTGGACGTGGGAAAGGGTTCAGACTTTTTATATATACACTGTCTGGACAATATTTAGTGGTTATTAATCTTTTCTTTCCAAACTGGCCTGCACTATCGATATGTGTCAATATTTGTCGGCATGTGTGGGGGGGAAAGTGTTACTGAGTTTGGGCACACTCCTCTGATTTATGATATTTGTTGTTTTGTGACTTTAACACTCACGTCAACATGCACACTTACGATTCAGTGACACTTCCTCATAAATTACACTCAGGTCCATTGGTTGAACCTTTTCCACATACAGAATGCTTTAAACCCTTTTCCCTCATATAGTCGCTTTCTGACGCCTCTGCGGCTATTTGAAAACATAGCGACAAAAGTAGAAATTGCTCAAAACAAGCAATTTCTCCTTTTGCCACAATGTTTTCCACTTTTAGTCATTGGTTATCCATTCAATTATGGAGATTTTCTATTTTTTGACAAAATATGTTCAAATTCGTCTGCTGTAGAATTGTCGTATGAGGGAAAGGGTTACCGAGCAATTTCTTTTTTGCCATTATGTTTACAGCTTTAGACAATAACTTTTGCAAACATTGTTTCGCCATTAAATGTGTACAGGTTTATTTAATAATATTTTACATTTATTTATAGAGTTTTCCATATTTTTTTTTTGATGTTGACAAAGCTGTTTGCTACAGGATTGTTGCATTGTGGGCAAGGGCTTTACCACATACATGTATTCCTTGCTTACTATTCTTGGCAGTTTAAGACTTAACCTGTTGCCACTTTTTATACGCCGCCGGAGGCGGTCGTATATTGTCCGTCCGTCCGTACAATCGTACGTCCATTTCTTGTGAACGCAACTCCTCCTACGTTTCTGACCGTATCTTTTTAAAACTTGGTCAATGTCATAACTATAATGGGTAGATGTGCATGAATCGGCGATTTTCCGGTTCATTGATATTTGCAAGATTTATGTCCCTTGTAACTTAAGTCTCTGTAGCTGATTGATATTGCAGCCTTGTGAATGCAACTCCTCCTATGTTTCTGACTGAATCTTTTCAAAACTTGGTCAATGTCATTACTATAATGGGTAGATGTGCATGAATCGGCGATTTTCTGGTTCATTGATATTTGCAAGATTTATGTCCCTTGTAACTTAGTCTCTGTAGCTGATTGATATTGCGGCTTGTGAACACAACTCTTCCTACGTTTCTGACTGAATCTTTTCAAAACTTGGTCAATATCATTACTATAATGGGTAGATGTGCATGAAGCAAGGATTTTCCGGTTCAGCGATTTTTGCAATAGTTATGCCTTTCGAAACTTGGTGTCTATAGCATATTCACTTGAGAACGCAACTCAAGTTTCCAAACAGGTAGAAGTGCATAAAGCAGGGATTATCCGGTAGAGTGATTTTTGCAAGAGTTATGTTCAGAAGGAAAAAAGGAGACATATCGACACTGCCATTTGACCTACTTTCATATCGGAAGCCTCTATAGGGTTCTATCTCTGTTTATATGTATCCTATTTTCTTCCTGACTGAAATAATTTGTTGAATGGGACATTAAGCTCCAACAATCCAATCCAATACTTTGTTTACTGTTTCTTTTCCATTAAATGATTGTTTTACCATAATGGTAGTTTTGTGATTTTTATGCCCCCGAAATCACCGATTCGGTGGGCATCTAGTTTTTGGCCTGTCTGTCTGTCTGTCTGTCTCTTTGTCTGTCTGTCGAAAAAAACTTTAACCTTGACCACTTCTTTTGAACCATAACAGGTACGGCTACCATATTTCACATGTGTATTCCTTGTGACATGACCTTTCTGTCAGTACCAACATTTTTGACCTTGCGACCTTGAATTTTGACCTAGATGTTGCCATTCGGGGGGGCATCAGTGTTTCACAAACACATCTTGTTTTTCATGAAATTACCATTTTTCGGTTCGGCCATTTTGATAGAGATTCCAATGGTAGTTTTGTGATACATGTTAAAGCAATAATTAAAAGGACCAATCTTGATCTTTATATTTTGTGGCGGCGTATATTGTGGCGGCACTGGCACTCTTATTGATGCATTGTGTTACATCTGCAGCAGTCGACTCTTCAAATGATCGTAACAAAAGGAGAGAGTAAACAATGAGCAGTATCTCCTGTTAGATCGTCCCCTTGGTTGCAGGTGGTCACCGGTTTATTCTCCGGTCGGGTCATACCAAAGTCTTTAAAAAAGGTAGTAATGGCTTTTCCGACTTGGCTTTCAGGGTTTGTAGGGTAAGCACTACGACAGACTGACTCGCTGGTGTCAGGATGAATGGGCCAGTAGTACTGGTAAATTACCAAGGAAGCAGCGTGATATAACAGAAAACATTTTGAACTTTTTGTAAATCACCATACATACAAACAGTTTCTCCTGTTGCATGTTTTCACTCTATTCAATATTATTGTGTTGAAAACCAATGTTTACATGATGTATGTCCGTCTGGTTGAATCTTCTTTTCACTTTCCCTCATATAGACGCTTTCTGACGCCTCTGCAGCAGACGGGTTTTTGAAAACATGGTGACAAAAGAAGAAATTGCCCGAAACAAGCAATTTCTTCTTTTGTTAATAAGTTTTCAACTCTAATCAACTATTGTTCTTTTATTTAAAGGGAGTTTGCGAATGTTTTCTGGTATATTTTCCAAGTCGTCTGCTGCAGAGTTAGGGTAAATTAACCTTATACTTTTTTGTTTGTCTTTACTGGCATAAATGACATGTTTTATTGCATACAAAATATTATGTTTCACATCACTTATGTTGTATACCGATCCTTAATTGCGTTATTATTTTTTAATAATGCTTTTAAAAGTCAAGTTATAATGAATTACTTTGCACTTCAAAAATGATATTGTTGTATCTGCCTTTTAACCCTTTCCCACATACAGCAAATATGCAACACTATGAAAAATCTGAAAACTTCTGAAAGTGGAAAAAGGTCAACCCTTTCCCACATCAACAAATTTACAGCAGACGCCTTTAAACATATCTGGGCAAAAATGTGAAATATCTATGTATAAAACTAGCAATTTCTCATTTTGCCACAATGTTTTCAAAAGTTGCATGATGCAGAGGGGTCAGAAAGCGCCTGTATGTGGGAAAAGGTTAAAATACTTGTTTTGCTTTTTTTGTATCACCTGCATTGGCAGTGTGGCATAATTATAGTGATCACTTCTCTGTCGTCTGTCTGTTTCTCTGGTGTATGTCTGTTTCTCTGGTGTATGTCTGTTTCTCGGTCGTCTGTCTGTTTCTCGGTTGTCTGTCTATTTCTCGGTTGTCTGTCTGTTTCTCTGTCATCTGTCTGTTTCTCTGTCGTCTGTCTGTTTCTCGGTCGTCTGTCTGTTTCTCGGTCGTCTGTCTATTTCTCGGTTGTCTGTCTGTTTCTCGGTCGTCTGTCTGTTTCTCGGTTGTCTGTCTGTTTCTCTGACATCTGTCTGTTTCTCAGTTGTCTGTCTGTTTCTCTGTCGTCTGTCTGTTTCTCGGTCGTCTCTGGTTTTTTAGCTTGTCTGATTTTTTGAAAAAAAAAGACAAGCTATTGTCGTCACTTGATCGTCGTCCGCGTCGTCGTCGTCGTCGGCGTTGGTTTAGTTTTGCGTTTAGGTCACTTACATGGAAACTATCAAACATAATACTTTGAAACTTGGAAAACTTGTTCATCTAATACCCTTCTTCACATATTTCATAAATAATGTACTTCAACATTTTAAATGGGATTTTGGGTCAAACATTTGGATTTTTTGCTTTTTCATTTCTTGTATTTTTTAACTTTGTGTTTAGCTGAAGGTTGTTTTTTTTTTTTTTTTTTTTTCTTTTTCTCAATAAGTACTGGTACTAGGGCTTTCATATTTGGAATATAGTTACATCTAATACCCTTCTGCACATTGTATGCTGAAGATGCTGAGTTTGACCTTTTTGGGGGGGTAAAACACTTGATTTTTGGTGGATTTTGAGAATTCTTTATATTTTGTTGGAATAATTTCAAATTTCATAATCAAGTAAGTACTTCAACATATCAAACAGGTTTCAGGGAAAAACTTTTTTTTTATTTCTTTTTTTTGAATTTCTTGTATTTTTGAACTTTGCGTTTAGCTCAAATATATATTTTTTGAATTATGTGTTTAGCTATAAAATTTTTTTTTTAAATTTCTTGTATTTTTTAACTTTGCGCTTGTATTTTTTGTTTAATTTCTTGTATTTTTGAACTTTGCGTTTATATGAAAAAAATTGTTTTCGAATATCTTGTATTTTTTAACTCGGCTCAAAGTTAAAGTTTTGTTATTTTATTTTTTGTCTTTTACTCTTGCATGGAAAGTCAAAGCAGGGGACAGCGAGACATTTAATTACGCGTAATTTTTGTTTGTTACATTGATTTCAATTTTTCCTAAACAATAAAAACATAATGTCCTTCAACATATTATGAATATCTTAAATCAGAGTTACTAAAAATAGGAAAATAGTAATATATTCAATATCTTTAGTTAAAGTTGACTTAATGTACCAATATCATTTGCCTGTCAATTGCATACACAAGACTCAGCACATGATCTTGACTGATTGTGACAGTCATCCAACGTGAAGATCTTCCTTATCATGTATATGAACTTGTATTTATTTCCACATAGTTAATCTTGTTTCAATATTTGAAAAATAGCATTTGTGTGCGGTCATTATAATATGTAAATATTCTTTCCAAATTTGAATATTTTTTATATAAAATAAATAAACAGTAAAAGGATAATATCAGACGAGCGTCAGGCACCCGCGGGCGGTGCTCTTGTTTGTTGTCTATCTGTTTCTCTGTCGTCTGTCTGTTTCTCCGTTGTCTGTCTGTTTCTCTGTTGTCTGTCTGTTTCTCTGTTGTCTGTCTGTTTCTTGGTCGTCTGTCTGTTTTTCTGTTGTTAGCAGAGTGAGTGTTTCTCAATCATGGTTTCCCTTACTGACATATTGGCCCGCGTCACATGTATCCTTCAAACTCAATGCAATTAAAAAACTTTTTATAACAAGAATGAGGCAATCTACTGCTACTGAGGGGTTAGCAACGAGGATTTTGAACGGGGCGACCCCGGTTTGATCCAAGGCATATTTCCTATTCTTTAACCCTTTCCCTCATACGACAATTTTGCAGCAGACGACTTTGAACATATCTATAATTGAATGGATAACCTATGACTAAAAGTGGAAAACATTGTGACAAAAGGAGAAATTGCACATTTTGTGCAATTTCTTCTTTTGTTACTATGTTTTCAAAAAGCCGTCTGCTGCAGAGGCGTCAGAAAGCGTCTATATGAGGGAAAGGGTTAACTACTGGTTCATTACCCAATGATCATGAATAAGTTGCTGGAATATAACTGAAATAATGTTGCAAATGGCGTAAAAAACAAATAAAACAAAATTAACAAGAATGATCAATCAATTCAAACAAAATATAGCGTGGAAGACAGTGGTGCAGTGGTAGAGGTTATTGAGAGAGAGTTTACTGCTTGAAACCTGTAAATAATGGATTACTTTGCATGTGAACATGTACTCGTTCTAAAAAGACAATTTATTTTTAACACTTTTCCACTTGTAGCCTCGTTCGGCCACATCTGAAACAGATTACTTTTGAAAACATTGTGGCAAAATGCGAAATTGCTCACAATGACCAATTTCCTCTTTTGCTACTATGTTTTCAACTCTTATTTTATAATTAAAGTCCCACTTATGGAGATTGTTCAAATTATTGCTAGGATATGTTTTGAAAGTCGTCTGCTGCAGATTTGTTGTATGTGGGAAAGGGTTGAAATAGAGGAAAGCCAGACAATTGATTAAAACAAATGACAAATGGGTTGATGGTTGATTGACCCTTTCCCACATACAGCAAATCTGTAGCAGACAACTTTGAAAATGTCTACTCAAAAATATGGAAAATCTCTATAATTGTAGGTATTATTACTGAACAAATTTGAAAATATTGTGTCATGATGTTTTCAAAAGTCGTCTGCTGCAGAGGCGTCAGAAAGCCATTATAGGTGGGAAAAGCATTCTGTATATGGGAAAGGTTCAACCAATGGACCTGAGTTTAATTATACCCCCTTCGAAGAAGAGGGGGTATATATGAGTCACTGTGTCGGGCTGTCTGTCTGTCGGTCGGTCGGCCGGAAGCTGGGTGGAATTCAATAAAATTTTACATAAAGCTTCTATACCAAGAGGAGATGTGCATATCCTAAAGGGGTTACAATTACATGTTATTTTACAGAGTTATGGCCCTTTTACTCATTAAGTTATGGTGTAGGTCAAGGTGCTGTTTAGGGGGTATTTATCATCTTCAGTGATAGTTCTAGTTTATGATGAAGTGATTTGAAAACCATGGAAACATTTAATTATAGAAAGAGGAGAATTTGCTAAATACTAGAATTTTTTAATTAAGTGTTTTCTATTTTCTATAAATTATTTGATGAAGAGTTCTCAAAATAGATTTCTTTGAGTGCAAGGGACTAATTACCATTAAAGCCAATCACATCAGTCTATGGAGCTTTCAAACCCTTTCCAACATTGTAGACACATTTTGCCGCCTCTGCAGCAGAAAACATGTTGTGGCAAAAGATGAATTACTCATGATCAGCAGTTTCTCCTTTTGCCTCAATATATTGCAATATTGCCAACATTATTCAATACTTGTTTTTAGCTCTAGCTTATGCCGTGGTGTGGTGTCCGTCGTCTGTGCGTCCGTAAACAATTGCTTGTGAACGCAATACAGTCTTCAGTTTTGATTGTATCTCAATCAAACTTATACAGTAGTTAGATATCCATGAGAGCTTGGTTCCTTTCGCAAACCAGCCAGATCCGCCCTTGCAAGACTGGATTATGGCCCTTGAAATTGTCAAAATTGCTATAATAGAGCTTGTGAACACAATAGAGGCTCCATTTACTGTCAGATCTTCACCAAACTTACACAGTAGTTAGGTATTCATGAGAGCTTGGCTCATTTTGCAAACCAGCCAGATCCGGCCATGCAAGACTGGATTATGGCCCTTGAAATTGTCAGAATTGCTATAATAGAGCTTGTGAACGCGATAAAGTCTTAAGTTTTGATTGTATCTCAATCAAACTTATACAGTAGTTAGATATCCATGGGAGCTTGGTTC
The DNA here is from genome assembly GCA_031761405.1 of Serripes groenlandicus. Lineage (NCBI taxonomy): Eukaryota > Metazoa > Mollusca > Bivalvia > Cardiida > Cardiidae > Serripes > Serripes groenlandicus. Next base: position 52,208,327 of record JASEVX010000004.1, read on the forward strand.
CTTTTGCAAACCAGCCAGATCCGCCCATGCAAGACTGGATTATGGCCCTTGGAATTGTTGAAATTCTTATAATAGAGCTTGTGAACACAATAGAGGCTTTATTTAGTATCTGATCTTTACCAAACTTAAATAGTAGTTTAACATTGATGAGAGCTCGGTTCCTTTCGAAAACCAGCCGGATGTGCTCTTGCATGACTGGATTATGGCCCTTGAAATTGTCAAAATTGCTATAATACAGCTTGTGAACACAATAGAGCCTCCATTTACTATCCGATCTTCACCAAACTTAGATAGTAGTTAAATATTGATGAGAGCTCTGTTCCTTTTGCAAACCAGCCGGATCCGCCAATGCAAGACTGGATTATGGCCCTTGAAATTGTCAAAATTGCTATAAAACAGCTTGTGAACACAATAGAGCCTCCATTTACTATCCGATCTTCACCATACATATACATGCTCTGGATTGAAAATGACCAAAGAACCATCCCAGTAGAGCATAGGCCCTCATGGGCCTCTTGTTTCATTCTTTCCGACGTTTGACAAAAGTCACGGTGACAAGCGTCATTCGTCTTTCACCAATGGGCTAACACAGTCTATGTGGAAAAGCAGCCAGTTGCTTGGAGAGTATGGTGTGTGGGGTACTGGTGTCAGAAAACCAGGAAACATATGAGTAGGTGAACTGGCCACCGTGATATGACTGAACAATTGTTGAAACCGGCGTTAAACCCCGATCAATTGATCAATCATGATCAGCAGTTTCTCCTTTTGCTTCAATGTTTTCAACTATGCTTCCAAAAGTTGTTCTGCTGCAAATTTGTTGTATGTGCAAAAGCGTTAAAGCCTATCACATCAGTCTACGGAGCTTTATTTATCCCAGTGGTGAGTGTTCAAAATGTAATTGTTAGATAATGCAGATATGGTATACCCTTATTCTGCTTTATAGGAGATTAACCCTTTCCCACATACAACACATTTATCTGCCGCAGGCAACCTCGGGCAAGAAAAAGAAAAGTCTCTAAATGAATGTGTAATTGTTCACCCTTTCCCACATACATCAAATCTGCAGCAGACAACTTCAAAAACATTGAGGCAAAAATTTGAAAAATCTTCAAAAATGGGAGTTTAATCATTTAATAGAGTTGAAATCATTGTGGCAAATGGGTACATTGCTCATCATGAGAAATTTCTCCTTTCGCAACGATGTTTATAAAAGTCGTCTGCTGCTGAATTGCGTAAAATTGCGTCTACAAGTGGGAAAGGGTTGAACAGAGTTGTTTTTAACAGTTCTCTGCTGCAGATACCTCAGAATGGGATTGCATGCTAGATAAGGTTAAAAATCAATGGTGAAAATGATTAGTGCATGTTCAATTTAACCCTTTTCCTCATATAGACGCTTTCTGACGCCTCTGCAGCAGACGACTTTTGAAAAAACATAATGACAAAAGCAGAAATTGCTCTAAATGAGAAATTTCTCCTTTTGCCACAATGTTTTCCACTTTTAGTCAAAGGTTATACATTTAATTAGAGATTTTCTATTATTTGACGAAATAGTGTTCAAAGTCGTCTGCTGCAGAATTGTCATATTAGGGAAAGGGTTACTGTTGATTCGTAACATTTAATTTTCATTCAGCCTATGCTTGAATTCGCTACATTCATGATGATGAAATCACCAGTAATTGAATTCAGAAAGGTAAACACACTATGAAATTAAGTTTGAAACTACAGTATTCAAGTCTATGTTTACTCCTGCTTCATATTGTATATATCACTATAGGAGCAGACAATTTAACCCTTTCCCTCATATAGACGCTTTCTGACGCCTCTGCAGCAGACGGCTTTTTGAAAACATAGCGACGAAAGAAGAAATTGCACAAAACGTGCAATTTCTCCTTTTGCCACAATGTTTTCCACTTTTTGTCATAGGTTATCCATTCAATTAAAGCGATTTTCTATATTTTGACAAAACATGTTCAAAGTCGTCTGCTGCAGAATTGTTGTATGAGGGAAAGGGTTAAAGGAACGCACCTTGCAAATATTAAATGGGTATTATAAAATGTAGACAAAGAAGAGATTTCACAAACACACTGTATGATTAGATGAAATGGGAAAGCATTAATGTATACTACTTAATTCCATTAAAAGAGTTAGTTACCAGATATAAATAGCAGATGTACTTTCCAAATGATATGGTAGCAGCATCATATTTACACCCCCAATCAAGGTTCTCAAATATATTCAAAAACTATACTTTCGATTATTAAAAGAGATTTTTCAAATTTTTGACTAGATACTTTCAAAGTCATCTGCTGCAGATTTATGGTATATGGGAAAAGCAGCAGACAACTTCGAACATATTTTGTCAAAAAATGGAAAACCTTTATAATTAAATGGATAACCTATGACTAAAAGTGGAAAACATTGTGTCAAAAGGAGAAATTGCTTGTTTTGAGCAATTTCTTCTTTTGTCACTATGCTTTTAAAAAGCTGTCAGCTGCAGAGGCGTCAGAAAGCGTCTATATGAGGGAAAGGGTTAATTAATACAGATAGTAGTCTACTTGCAGACAAATTCTCCTTAAACAGATATAAATTATGTTTCTAGTAGAAGGAAAAAATGAATACTTGAGACAATAGACGCCATATTTACATTAGACACAAATTTGCATATTGGAATTTTAATGATCCTTTATATCCTGATGAAAACATTTTTTTTAAAAAAACGACAGTGAAAGACATTTGTAAATGTTGTGTAATAAAACACACCATTTCCTAGACCTCGCCCTACCTATTCTCAAAACTCGATTGGAAAGCTGCGACAGCCTGGGTATCACTATTGTAAATGACAGGTATATCAATGGACACCGCACACAGTACTTACCTTGAAAAATTAGTTATGCATGATGCATGCCCTGCAAACACTTGGCACAATAAAATCGCTAACGGTGATGCCTTGGATATTTTAATTTAACATTTTTTTTACAGTTTCAACCTATTTTCGTAACTCCTCAATGGTTAATTAGTGGTAGAGAGTTGCTTCGGGTGCGGGAGAAATGGTGTGGCAATAAATATATTTCTAATATCAATAGGGATTTTCCATACTTCTGTGTAGCTGATTTCAAAATTGTATGCTGCGGAATTATAGTATGTGGGAAAAGGTTAAACTACCTATGATTTATCATGGATCAATCCATCACAGGAAATGCTATGGATCTTTGTTTTTTCCAACTTTTCAATACCAAGGCTGAAAATAAAATCCCATAAATGTTTCGACTTAAATAAGCATTTATCATTTTGATTTAAATTATGTCTTTCTTCTTAAGGCAGAAATTCTAGATCTATTTTGTCACTTATCAACATACTGAAAGTTCTGGTAACAAATTATTTTGAAAATGTAATTAATAATTGAATTTGATCATGTTTTTTGTTGTGTCACCTGCGTAGCATGGTAGGCACTTAGGGATTACTTTTTTTTTTATCCGGCGTCTGTCCGTCCGTCCGTCCGTCCGTCCGTCCGTCCGTCTGTCTGTCTGTCTGTCTGTCTGTCTGTCTGTCTGTCTGTCTGTCTGTCTGTCTGTCTGTCTGTCTGTCTGTCTGTCTGTCTGTCTGTCTGTCTGTCTGTCTGTCTGTCTGTCTGTCTGTCTGTCTGTCTGTCTGTCTGTCTGTCTGTCTGTCTGTCTGTCTGTCCGTCTGTCTGTCTGTCCGTCTGTCTGTCTGTCTGTCCGTCACACTTTTTCGTCACGTTTTCAAATAACTTTTTTTCTACTCAAAGGATTAGATTGAAACTTATGACAAATGTTTATATCAATGTGTGTGATTGGTTCACAAAAGGGGGATAATCCAAATAATTTTATATCAGAGTTATTGCCCCTTTTCTGTCAAAAAATCTCACTTTTTCGTCACGTTTTCAAATAACTTTTTTTCTACTCAAAGGATTAGATTGAAACTTATGACAAATGTTTATATCAATGTGTGTGATTGGTTCACAAAAGGGCGATAATCCAAATAATTTTATATCAGAGTTATTGCCCCTTTTCTGTCAAAAAAATAAATTTTCAAATAACTTTTTTTCTACCCGAAGGATTGGATTGAAACTTCTGACAAATGGGGATAATCCAAATAATTTTATATCAGAGTTATTGCCCCTTTTCTGTCAAAAAATCTCACTTTTTCGTCACGTTTTCAAATAACTTTTTTTCTACTCAAAGGATTAGATTGAAACTTATGACAAATGTTTATATCAATGTGTGTGATTGGTTCACAAAAGGGCGATAATCCAAATAATTTTATATCAGAGTTATTGCCCCTTTTCTGTCAAAAAAATAAATTTTCAAATAACTTTTTTTCTACCCGAAGGATTGGATTGAAACTTCTGACAAATGTTACTTTTTGTGTCACCTGCGTAGCATGGTGGGCACTTAGGGATTACTTTTTTTTTGTCTGTCTGTCTGTCTGTCTGTCCGTCTGTCCGTCTGTCTGTCTGTCTGTCTGTCTGTCTGTCCGTCACACTTTTTCGTCACACTTTCAAATAAAAACAATTCTACTCAAACGATTGGATTGAAACTTCAGACAAATGTTTATATCAATATGTCTGATGGGTACACAAAAGAGGGATAATCCAAATATTTTTAAATCACAGTAATTGACCCTTTTCAATGCAGTGTAAAACATTAACATATATATAGACAATACATAGAGAAATGCAGTGTCAAACATTCCTATAGTCACAGACCACCAAAAGTAATTAGGTAAGTGTTTGGTTTGTACTAGATCTAAAACAACAACAACAGATATTGACCTTTATTATGTCAAAAATTATATTTTCTGGCATTGAGCCGGCAGGTGACACACGTGCTCCACGGAGCACTCCATTCTAGTTTGTTTTAATCTTGCTTTAAAACTTAGTAGTTTTTTTAGCTTGACTATTCGAAGAATATGAGAGCTATTACAGTCACTTGTGCGTCGGCATTGGCGTTTGCGTTGCAACTTTGGTTAAAGTTTTGCATGCAAGGCTTTTTCTCACAAACCACAGATTGCTATTGCTTTGAAACTTCACACACTTATTGGACATCATCAAATGACCTTGCAGGACAAGTCCCAATACTCTATATTATATTTTGACACAATTATGCACTTAGAAATTCTGGTTAAAGTTTTGTGTGCAACTTCATTAAGGGTCTATATCTCTGTATTTACTTTATGCATTGCATTGAAACTTTATACAACCCTTCCCAACCATCACACCTATATAAACAATCAAGTTAGATAACTCTTTCTAGCACATAATGCAAATTCTGGCCCTTTTTCTATTTAGAAATTCTGGTTAAAGTTTTGCATGCAACAACATTATGAGTCCATATCCTAGTATCTACTTGATGCATTGCATATAAACCTTATACAACCCTTCCTTACCATCACACCTATATAAACAATCAAGTTTGATAACTTTTTCCAGCATATAATGCAAATTCTCGCCCTTTTTATGCCCCCGGAATCATAGATTCGGTGGGCATATAGTTTTTGGCCTGTCTGCACGTCTGTCTGTCTGTCTGTCTGTCTGCACGAAAAAGACTTTAACCTTGACCACTACTTTTGAACCATAACAGGTACGGCTACCATATTTCACATGTGTATTCCTTGTGACATGACCTTTCTGTCAGTACCAACATTATTGACCTTGCGACCTTGACCTTTGACCTAGATGTTGCCATTCTCGAAAAAAACTTTAACCTTGGCCATTACTTTTGAACCATAACAGGTACGGCTACCATATTTCACATGTGTATTCCTTGTGACATGACCTTTCTGTCAGTACCAACATTTTTGACCTTGCGACCTTGACCTTTGACCTAGATGTTGCCATTCGGGGGCATCAGTGTTTCACAAACACATCTTGTTTTACTTTATTGCCTTGATACTTCATTCATGCCTTCCGGTGTGTCAGACAGTCAAGTTAGATAACTCTTGTACAAATTAAGTACACGATCATGCACATATCTCAGTAACCACTCAGAGATTGATTTAAAGCTTCAATATAGTCTTTAAACGTATCAAACAATCAGATAAGGTAACTCCTGACTGAATTTATTATAAATTAAGGCCCTTTGTGAAGTAATAATTTTGGGTTGAAGTTTTGCATGCTAGAGGCCTTTTCTCACAAATGGCAGATGCTATTCAAACAAGACTTATCCAACTTGATTTTTAGTTCTATACTATCAAGCCACTATCTCAGTAACAAGTGTTGTCTATAGTATAAAATGGCCAAATAGGCTGCATGCTGTCTCGCGGACAGCTCTTGTTAGACAGTCTAGTCTAGTTCATGATTATAAATAATCTTTGTCCATATATATTTTAAAAGAGACATCTTTATCAATTGACAGGTTTTTGGGGCAGACTTTCTTAATGTGTGATTATTTGTTAATAGTTTCATGTTAAAAGTCAAAATGTCTTAAGATTTTAATTACTGAGGAACTTGTTAGTTGATCAATACATTGTGGCAAATGGCTCATTATAAGCTAGATTTCCTTTGATAACATAATATTTGTTCAATATATACTGTTATATACTGGGTGTATACGGATAATAATTTTAATTGTAAAAAATATATGGGTAAAACAGGATTTATTTTAAAAAATAAATAAACATGCATAATGTAGTAGCATAACGGGTAAAATATGCTAGCCGCACTGTTGCATACTATGTTTTTTTCATAACATTTCTTATTTTACCCTTTGAGTAAAAACTTAAAATCACAAAATCAAAATTTGGGAGCATTATAGTAAAAATTGAGATCATCTAATTTTGCTTCATTTTGTTAAAGCTTGTTTCCTGGTTTGTTAATTAACCCTTTCCCGCATACAACACATCTGCAGCAGACGACTTTGAAAATATCTTTGCAAAAAAAATATAAAAATCTCTATAAATGGAGGTATAACGCTTTGATATCTGAAATGTGCAAAAATCTTCTGCAAACAATTTTATTTTAAAAATGTGAAAAGTTTAAATACATAAATATGTTATAAAAAATCTTCTTCTCCGAAAGTGTTCAGCCGATTTTCAAATAATTTTGTAGAAATGTTCATTGGGTGACCCTCTATCAGATTCCTTCAAGCCATGTTGATTGGTCGAAAAATGTGGCCGCCAGAGGGCGGGGCTATTTTGCTCTATATGACCATAGTGAAAATTTAAAAAATCTTCTTCTCCGAAAGTGTTGAGCAGATTTTCAAATAATTTTGTAGAAATGTTCTTTGGGTGACCCTCTATCAGATTCCTTCAAGCCATGTTGATTGGTTGAAAAATATGGCCGCCATGGGGTGGGGCTATTTTGCCTTATATGGCTATTGTGAAAACTTAAAAAATCTTCTCCTCCGAAAGTGTCAGGCCGATTTTCAAATAATTTTGCAGAAACATTCCTTGGGTGACACTCTACAAGATTCCTTTAAGCCATGGTGGTTGGTAAAAAATATGGCCACTAGGGGGCAGGGCTGTTTGGAGATTTGATTTTTGCCTTATGGCCGTGGAGCGATACTGGCCCTCTTGGGCCTCTTGTTTGTTGGATTGCTCTAGCAATTCCGGTCTATAGATTGGCGATGTCCATCTGTCTGTCCATCAACATTTTGGTTAAAGTTTCAGGTTGAGGCAAAATCTCAGCACTGGAAAGGGTAACAAACTTGAAACTTTGCCTGAAGGTAACCAGTAACAAGTTCTATTGATTTCTATGGTTACTTTGACCTTGACCTTGTTTTATCAATTTTCAAGGTCAAATTGCCGACAATCCGGCCTTACCGTCTTCAGCGGTTTCTTGTATTTTTGTACTCTCATATTATGGAAACAAATAAAAATGCACAACGATACTTCCACAACTCTGTTGGCATCTCTGTGATACAGAGCTCCAGATAATTACTTTGGTCAAATATGTTTCACTCCCTAAAATAATTATTAAAGAGTGAATCACTACAGGAAGCCCATCACCCCAAAATAAGGAAGGTCAACATGTTTTTAACTTATGTATTATGCTTCTAACCTTAAATAGGCATTCCACTGCCTATGTATCCATGTAACAGTTTAAACTCTTAACAATATACACTTGCTGTGTATCCATGAACACAAAAGAGTAAATTTAAAAGAGAGAAATGCTCATCATAATGACAACATGTTGATGATTCTGCAGCAAGAAGCCTTATTAGAACGTGAAAAATTGCTCAATATAAGCATTTGTTCCTTTTACTGCACTATTTTGAATTTACAATTTACTTAAATAAACATTTTATTCATGTTTATAAATCTTGTTTAATTACTTAAGAATACAATGCATTACAAGACAAAATAAGTTACTTTCTAGACATGTTTATAAATCTTGCTTAATAACCTCCCTTTAACTACTTAAGTATACAATGCATTTCAAGACAAAATAAGTTACTTTCTAGACTCATATCAAATGGATTTGATGTCTGTAAGTATCTCAAAAGGCTTATGTTTGATCGCCTCATAGTGTGAAATATTGTGATTTGTCTACGTCCCTGGTTTTGGGGGTCTATCATGCCATGGGTCTATTCCATATGCAATGTCATTATATAATGAAATCAATTCTTTGTACAACTTCAAATTTGTCCAAAATGCTTGCTTTACTAAGGGTAATTTTTAATGTTTTTTAACCTATTGTTTAACAACTCTATTCTTACTGAACACACGTAACAGACCCTTCTGATGGGTTAAAGTCAGTTCTCCAGAATGATTCATTGGTATGCGAATTAAATATTAAATAATATTGGTAAATCACTTAATCTTGATGAACTTGATTATTTGAGGGACACATTTGTGTATTACTAGAGAAGAAAAGACAAAATACATAACTTTATCAGTCAAAATCAACCCCTGGGAACTCCCGTATCCAAAGATCGATTGTTTTGGGGGACACTTTTTCATGATGTTTTCATTTAATTGGCTGTTGTTTATTTACCACGTCATCAATTAAATGAATAAAAATGTATTCTGCTATTGCAGAACTCAACAGTGCTTCCATTTTGATATATTTTAATAACGAACCAGGTTTAATTGGTTGTGCAGACGGATTTTTTCGCCCGCGAACAGACATTTTATGTGTATCAATTCCGAGGCTTGAGAACTCGTTGTTCCGTAAAAACTGCACATATCGGTGAAGTGTCAAATTATACCAAGGTGAATTACATACAGTGTTAGGGAAATTTATTCGACTGCGATTATATTTTATGATCGGGATTTCTCTGGAAATGCGTCACTTTCATTTTGTCTTACGATTAAAACAACACACAGAAAATGTTTTATATTCTGGAGCTCTGCAGATACATTGCTCTTCAGCGTTGGGTCGAAAGTCAGGTTTGCTAACGTTACATAATGGGCACTTGTTAACTACATCACCAGCATGCCCACTGAGTTCTGAGATTTTGGGTACATGTACCCACTGCCTTTGGAAATTTGGGGTACACAGTAACAATAAGGGGTACAGATATAATAAACAAGGAAATGTTGATTTTGTTCTTTTTTATCATCTCCCTCTCCACATTCAAGGAAAAGACAAAACTTAACAGATTGACTAATTAAACAGAAAGTACAAATTAAGATTATCATTGAAAGTAGACAAAAGTATGAGCACTATCTGCCTCTCCCACAGTGTATTTAAAATGTGTCTGTTGTAGACAAAGAGAAGAAATATCTGCAAAGGACAAACAGAACATATATCTGCATCTGTTCTCTTTCTCTTCAATTCAGGCTCTGTTGATGTACTGGCAACCTGCTTGTAGGACTATTTTCAGCAAAGGTGTAATTTAACCGAACGCGAAATTGTAAAGGTCAAATCTCATACCAATCGGGTTAACTCATATATTTTTTGAGAAAAAATTATTCGTTAAAAAGGTTGGCTTGCATTAAAGAGGCTGTTTGAAGAGGCTCTTTAAAACTGATTCTGACTTAACCCTTTCCCACATACAACACTGAAAAGATATAAAGCAGATTACTCTGAAAACATTATTGCTAAAATATAGAAAATCGTTATACTTATTCAATAAAGTTAAAAAAAAACATTGTGGCAAAAGGTGAAGTATCTCTTTCAATATAAGCTATTTATCTTTTTGTCACAATTTTGTCTGCGGCAAGTTGGAAAGTGTAAAAAAGGAACAGAAAAGTGTTATTGAACTCTTGTTTTTATCTCTAATTGTTACTAACATAAAACTGCAGATGTTTTAACATTTGTTTTGTTAATTTTAACCCTTTCCCACATAAAGACTTTTTCTGACGCCTCTGCAGCAGACGACTTTTGAAAATATTGTGACAAAAGAAGAAATTCTTTAAAACAAGCAATTTCTCCTTTTTGCCACAGTATTATCAACTGACTCTTCAATAATCAGACTTTAATTTACAGAGCCTGAGAGGTTTGCAATATTTTTGCTCAGATGTTTCCAAAGTCGTCTGCTGCATATTTGTTGTAAGTAGGAAAGGGTTAAACAGTCAAAAATGCACAAAGAGATGTTTATCAGTGCAGTAAATGTATTTCTACCACTATCTATACAATATCTCTCTCCTTTTATATCATAATATTCCTGAAACTGTGTCTGCTTCTTTGTATATGGTAAAAGTTAATGGTGTTGTTTTTTTGATGCAGTGTAAAGCCATCTCTCTGAACATCTTACTGTACTCTTTATTGATGCTTTCTCTTGAATCTGTCAGATGGCTTATAGTATAATGCTTTTCATCGGGAATAGCAATTCATGCTAAAAAAACTGCTGTAGTGCTAAGTGGTTGCTAAAGTAAAAGATTACATTTTAGTTTTCCTTCTTTCTTTATTCTTTTTTTTCAATTTAACTCTTTCCAACATACAAACAAATCTGCAGCAAACAACCTTGGAAACATATAGACAAAAAATTGGAAATTCTCTATATACTATTAAAAACAGTGTGGCATGGTGAACAATTTCTTTTTTTTGCACAATGTTTTCAAAATGCATATACTGCAGATGCGTCAAAATACATCTGGATATGGGAAAGGGTTAATGATAAGAGAGAAGCAGCAGATGTTTTGTTGTTTTCACTGAAGTGATAGCACACAGATAACATCAGTGCAGTTAACAGCTTTCATCTTGTTTATCAATCCTTTTATTGACACCTTAAGTTTTAAGGCGAAGTTATAACTGTTCAGCATGATGCAGTATAACATTTATGACAGTATTTAAATGTAATTATCTGTTAACAATTCAGATGGAAAAAACAACTGAATCATTTGTAAACCAACCATTTCATTTCTGAACATACTTCAGGCAATCTCATTGAACTAAGACCTAAAATTTACTCACTTGCATATAGATCTGATGACTGCCTCATAAAGGTTGTCACAGATTGACCTTTGTGTCAGCCAATCAAATTGTTGCCTACAAAATCATTAGGTATAAAATAGGTTAACCGATATAAATAAACAAGATAGAGAAGCTGTGATGGTCCAGTGTGCGATTGTATAAAAAACTAAGCGATGGTTGGGTAGTGCATTCATTGGAATGATAAAACAAGCACCTATTCATGAATATTTAAATTTTCAGGGTCAATTTGAGATGACCTTTTGTGCAGTGTCGTCAGATCCTATATATACAGCAAAGTATTTCCGTTTGGTTTTGATGAAATGATTGTTCAATATACTAGAATTAAATCACAAACATGAAACGTTGGTGTTTGATGTAAAGTGCGACGAGACGCCAAAAGGTTAGCTGGAATACGTAGACTTCAAAATAAAAGAAGGGCTGTCAAGTATTACACCTAGATTATAATTATTCATGGAAATCAAATAATGATTCATATGACCTTGACCTTCAAAATCTAACAAATGATATATTAGAGTCATTATAAACTACCTACTGAGTAAGTAACATTTAAATGAATAGAGTTGAAAAATGAGTCAAAATGCGTCTGCAAGTTGGAAGGGGTTAACAAAATAATATTTACCGCAAACGTGGTCAAAGCTGTTTTTAATAGAGAAAGGATAAAGAAGTAGGTGGTTTAATGTCATTCCAATGATAATGTATTCAATAGTTCACATATTTCATATCATTAACTCTTTCCTTGAGGCAGACCATTTTTGATACTTTACATTAGACATTTTTCAACCCTTTCCCACATACCACAATTTGACAGCAGATGACTTTTAACCCTTTCCCTCTGCAGCAGACGGCTTTTTGAAAACATAGTGACAAAAGAAGAAATTGCACAAAACGTGCAATTTCTCCTTTTGCCACAATGTTTTCCACTTTTTGTCATAGGTTATTCATTCAATTATGGAGATTTTCTATGTTTTGACAAACTACGTTCAAAGTCGTCTGCTGCAGAATTGTCGTATGAGGGAAAGGGATAAATGAAAGCATGATTAATGAATAGAGTTGAAATAATTATGACAAAATGTTTTCAAAGGTTTGTCTGTTAGAGATGCTTCAATATGTATCTACATGTAGCAAAGGTTATAGAAACATCATAGGAGAAAGAGAAATTGCTCATCTTGGACTGTTTCTCTTTTTCCAGTGATGATTTATACGCTGTACCAAAGGACATTTCCTATTTCCAGATATTCCTTTTTGCTTCTTCAAACTTTGCAAACATCTAGACATAATATTGGCAAACATTGCGACAATAATTTCAATAGTCAACTGTGGCAGATGCTATCAAAATGCCTCTATATATGGGAAAATGATCAAAAAGTATATTTAATCCTTTCCCACATACAGAAAATCTGCAGCAGACGACTTTGAAAACATAGTGACAAAAACCTGAAAAATCTCCATAAAAGATAGCTTAATTGTTAAATAAAGTTGAAAACATTGTGGCCAAAGGAGAAATTGCTCATCGTGAGCAATTTCACCTTTGGCGACAATGTTTTTATATGTCGTCTGCTGCTATTGCGTCAAAATGTGTCTGTGCATTTGACAAGTATGTAGGAGATGACATTGCAAACAACTAGACAAAAATGTTCAAAAATGAAAGTATCGGTATTGAATCTTGTCGAAAACATTTGCATTTTTTGAAAATGTGTCCGTTGCAGATGCGTAAAAATGGGTCTTAAATGGGAAAGGGTTAAAATTGTATAATTACATTTAATAGTGGATATGGAGAGAAATTATTTAGTTTTTACATTGAAATGTAGCAATCTTCTTGAAGACAGTGTCCTTTCAAACTCCAATTAAGGAAGTTTAATCATTTTAAATTGATTGTGAATCATTTTCACATTGATTGCGAATCATTTTCACATTGATTGCGAATCATTTTAGATTGATTGTGAATCTTTTTACATGGATTGTGAATCACTTTACATTGATTATGCACCATTGTACATCCATTTTGAAGCATTTTCAATGAATGTGAAATCAGTTCTTACTACTTATTATAATCACTATGAATGTCAGTGCTTCCTGGAAACTCATCTAGTACTCCAGATGATCGACTGTGTTGGAAGATCCTATCATTTTGCATTGCTAACAAGGGAATCAAATTAAGGACCTTTGGTTGATTGATTGATAGATTAGTGTTTAACCCTTTCCCTCATATTGACGCTTTCAAATGCCTCTGCAGCAGACAGCTTTTTGAAAACATAGTGACAAAAGAAGAAATCAGTCAAAACGAGCAATTTCTCCTTTTGCCACAATGTATTCCACTTTTAGTCATAGGTAATTCATTCAATAATAGAGATTTTCTATTTTTTGATGAAATTTGTTCAGTCGTCTGCCGCAGAATTGTCGTATGAGGGAAAGGGTTAACACCATTTTCATCAATGATTCAGTCAATATCACAGCAGCATGTTTCCTGGCTTTCCCTTACAGTGTACTCCAAACAACATTCTTTCCTAGCATTGGCTGCTTTTTCACGAAGACTGTTAGCCCATGGTTGAAGACAAATGATACACGATACATTTGGTTTTGTCAAACATCAGAAGGAACGTTTTATACTCGCAACCCCCTGGATTGACAGATAACGTCGCTACCAACTGACCTACTGGAGCTCAGCTCAGGACATTCGGATCACATTTAGGCATGCAATGTGCCTCTTAGTTATTTCTCCCACACTGCAATTTGTATACCTTCTAAACCCTTTCCCAAATGCAACAAATCTGCAGCAGAAGACTTTGAAAACATTATTAAGTGACAAAACCTTGAAAAATCTCCATTAGAGACTGCTTAATTGTTAAATAAAGTTGAAAACATTGTGGCTAAAGGAGAAAATGCTCATAATGAGCAATTTCACCTTTGGCCACCATGTTTTCAAAAGTCGTCTGCTGCTATTGCGTCAAAATGCGTCTGCAGGTGGGAAAGAGTTAAGTTTTAAACCCTTTTCCACATACAAAAAATATGCAGCTTACGATTTTGATTGATTGATCGATTGATTGGGGTTTAACGCCGTTGTTAACAATTTCTCAGTTATATCACGGCGGCCAGTTCACCTACTCATGCATTTCCTGGTTTTCTCACACCAGTACTCCACACAACAATCTTCCCAAGCAACTGGCTGCTTTTCCACATAGACTTAGCCCATTGGTGGAAGACGAATGACACATGTCACATTGACTTTTGTCAATCGTCGGAAAGAAAGTTGGCCGAGCCGGGATTCAAACTCACAACCCCTGGATTGACAGCACGTGTCACTACCGACTGAGCTACCGGGGCTCGGCACTGACGACTTTGAAAACATCATGGCAAACTTATTGTAAATCTCTATAAATGGAAGTATAACTATTGAAAAGAGTTGAAAACATTGTGGCAAAAGGAATAATTGCCCATTGTCTTCCGTTGCCACATTGTTTGCAAAAGACTGCGCAAATGCGTCTGCAAGTGGAAAAAGGGTAAATACCTCAATGGCTACCTTAAACGCATAGGCAAATGTTTTTGAAAATCTCTGTAAATGAAAGTATATTTACTGAAAAGGGATAACAACATTGTAGCATAGGGAGCTAGAAGTTGCTCATTATGATCAAGTAGCCATTTTAACGTATTCTTTTCAACAACTTGGCACATGTGTCAAAATGCGTCTGCAAGTGGGAAAGGTTTAAGAATTAGGTGTAACAATGTTGACATTTAAGTGACAGAATGCATTCATAAAATTCAACTTGAATTGTCATTTTCCATAATTAATGTACATGTCCTCTCATGCTTGAAAAACAAATTGCTTTTAGCTAAAACATCGCAGAAATTTGCACATCTATAACATGAATGTAATTAATATTTTAAACAATTCAGCTGTAAATTGCTGAATGTGGATTGGCCTCTGGCATTGTTGGTTTACATATTAGCTTTCCAAATTAAAAAAAGTTCAAAGATGGTTCAAAATACATCTGCATGTGGGAAACGGTTAAGACTTTCATATATCCATGTTTATTTCCTGTGATAAGTCCTTTCCAATTATTTCAAAATATTCAATGTTGTGACCTTGACATTGATCTTTGAATTCATTTACTTTTTGTGTCACCTGCGTAGCATGGTAGGCACTTAGGGTTTACTTTTTTTTTTGTCCGGCGCCTGTCTGTCGTCACTATTTTTCGCCATCTGTCTTGTCTGTCTGTTGTCACACTTTTTCGTCACGTTTTCAAATAACTTTTTTTCTACTCAAAGGATTGGATATTTATATCAATCTTTCTGATGGGTTCACAAAAGGGGGATAATCCAAATATTTTTTATATCGGAGTTATTGCCCCTTTTCTGTCAAAAATTAAAATTTTCTGACAATAAAGGCCCCGGAAGGTGACACACGTGCTCCGGGGAGCACTCCATTCTAGTTTTGTTGCCTTTGGGTAGCATTCAAAGTTTCATGAACACATCTTGAGTTGTTCTGCAGTCATATCAAATGTCATCATCGTCATGGAAATAGTTCAACACTTTATTTCTTTATCCCTTTCCCTCATACGACAATTCAGTAGCACATATTTTGTCAAAAAATAGAAAATCTCTTTCATTGAATGGATAACCTTTGACTAAAAGTGGAAAACATTGCGACAAGAGAAGAAATTACTCATTTTGAGCAATTTCTTCTTTTGTCACTGTTTTCAAAAACCTGTCTGCTGCAGAAGCATCAGAAAGCGTCTTTTTGAGGGAAAGGGTTAAACATTGCTTTGCTGTTTCTATAGAGGACAACTCTGCCAACAATATTTTCTACTTTTCTTTGAATTTCAACAGTGCTCTGTGTTTTCCAGTTTTCCATAATTAACAATCGATAATTTATATAAATTGAAGCTGCTCTTCCTTAACCCTTTCCCTCATACGGCAAATCTGCAGCAGACGACTTTGAACGTATTTTGTCAAAAAATAGAAAATCTCCTTAATTGAATGGATAACCTATGACAAAAAGTGGAAAACATTGTGGCAAAAGGAGAAATTGCACGTTTTGTGCAATTTCTTTTGTCACTATGTTTTCAAAAAGCCGTCTGCTGCAGAGGCGTCAAAAAGCGTCTATATGAGGGAAAGGGTTAAAATTCCCCTGGATGACTGATTAAGCAAGTTCTTGGAAAAACTCTTAACCCTGTCCCACATGCAGATGCTTTGTGACGCATCTGCATCAGACAACTTTTGAATCAACATTTAAACTATTTTCAATTAATATTAGGGATCATGGAACGAGTATCGATATTAGTACTCGGGCACTCGTATATTCTTCCGATCGAGTACTCGGGTACTCACAATAGATCAAAAAGTGTTCACTTGTTCATCAAAAAGTATCGTCTCTCGTAATTTGCTAGACACTGCAGATAAGTTGTATGTGGGAAAGGGTTTAAATATCACATTACAGTTAAAATGTATTTCTATGGGGGCAAAAAGTATTTAAAAGCTTAAACAGTAAGCAGTTGTGATATCAACTCCATCATTAGGTTCCCTAATTTGACCCTCATGCTAAACAAACATTTCCTAGACACTTAACCCTTTCCCTCATACGACAATTCTGCAGCAGACGGCTTTGAACGTATTTTGTCAAAACATAGAAAATCTCCATAATTGAATGGGTAACCTATGACAATAAGTGGAAAACATTGTGGCAAAAGGAGAAATTGCACGTTTTGTGCAATTTCTTCTTTTGTCACTATGTTTTCAAAAAGCTGTCTGCTGCAAAGGCGTCAGAAAGTGTCTATATGAGGGAAAGTGTTAACCCTTTCTAATATATGTCAAATCTGCAGCAGACAAATATATTTGCAAAAAGTATGGAACATATCTGAAAAGGAAAATGTAATTATTGAATAAAATTAAGAATATTGTGGCCAATTGAAAAACTGCTCTTTATGGGCAATTTCTCATTTTGCCATAATGTTTTTAGCTCACCTGAGCTTTGCTCAAGGTGAGTTATTGTGATCGCCTTTTGTCCGGCGTCCGTCGTCCGTCGTCTGTCGTGCGTCGTCCGTCGTCCGTCAACTTCTTCTCCTCAGTAACCAGTGGGTCAATTTGGATGAAACTTCACAGAAAGCATCCTCTCAATGACCTCACCAGAATTCCTTCAAATTTTTGGGATCCATGCAAAATTCTGGTTTCCATGGCAACGGAACCGAAAAAACTTCAAAATTTTTCTTCTCCCGAATTGGTTGGCAGATTTTCAAATAATTTTGTAGAAATGTTCCTTGGATGACCCTCTATCAGATTCCTTCAAGCCGTGTTGATTGGTTGAAAAACATGGCCGCCAGGGGGGGGCGGGGCTATTTTGCCTTATATGGCTATAGTGAAAACTTAAAAAATCTTCTCCTCCGAAAGTGTAAGGCCGATTTTCAAATAATTTTGTAGAAATGTTCCTAGGGTGACCCTCTATCAGATTCCTTCAAGCCATGTTGATTGGTCTAAAAACATGGCCGCCAGGGGGGGCGGGGCTATTTTGCCTTATATGGCTATAGTGCAAACTTAAAAAATCTTCTCCTCCAAAAGTGTCAGGCCGATTTTCAAATAATTTTGTAGAAATGTTCCTTGGGTGATCCTCTATCAGATTCCTTCAAGCCATGTTGATTGGTCAAAAAACATGGCCGCCAGGGGGCGGGGCTATTTTGCCTTTTATGGCTATAATGAAAACTTAAAAAATCTTCTTCTCCCAAACTGGTTGGCAGATTTTCAAATAATTTTGTAGAAATGTTCCTTGGATGACCCTCTACCAGATTCCTTCAACCCATGTTGATTGGTCAAAAAACACGGCCGCCAGGGGGCGGGGCTATTTTGCCTTATATGGCTATAGTGAAAACTTAAAAAATCTTCTCCTCCGAAAGTGTCAGGCTGATTTTCAAATGATTTTGTAGAAATGTTCCTTGGGTGACCCTCTATCAGATTCCTTCAAGCCATGTTGATTGGTCGAAAAACATGGCCACCAGGGGGGGGGGGGGGGGCTATTTTGCCTTATATGGCTATAGTGCAAACTTAAAAAATCTTCTTCTCCAAAAGTGTCGGCCCGATTTTCAAATAATTTTGTAGAAATGTTCCTTGGATGACCCACTTTCAGATTCCTTCAAGCCATGTTGATTGGTCAAAAAACATGGCCACCAGTAGGCAGAGCTATTTTGCATTATATGGCTATAGTGAAAACTTAAAAAATCTTCTCCTCCAAAAGTATCTGGCCGATTTTCCTTTTAGAAATGTTCCTAGGGTGACCCTCTATCAGATTCCTTCAAGCCAAGTTGATTGGTCGGAAACTATGGCTGCCAGGGGGCGAGGCTTATATAGCTAAAGTGAAAAAAAATAAAAAATCAGGTGAGCGATTCAAGGGCCATCATGGCCCTCTTGTTTTAAAGTTGCCTGCTGCAGAAACGTCATCAGGAGGGACAGCGCTAACATAAGACAAGGCAACCCGCATCATTGCTTCAATAGTTAAACATGTGACAATTATAATCACTCAGTTTCACAGGAACCAAAATGAGTTTCACCATGAAATTATGGAAAATGCACAACATATTTTTTTTGTACTAGATCTTAACTTGTACAAGTCTGCAGTGGGTGACTTTGCAACTTTTAGACTCCAGATATTGAAAATCTCTGTAAATGAATAGAGCATAATTATTGAATAGGGTTGGAAACATTGTGGCAAAAGAAGAAATTGCTCCTTATGAGCAATTTCTCTTATTTCATGATTTTCGAAAGACATCATGCAGTTAAGAAAGAGTTATCCATTCACATTGTATGATATTTTAGGGTTGCTTTTTGCTGTTTTCAACAGTATTTCAGTCATATCCTGTGCTGTCATGTTCCCTCCCCTTGTTTCCTTACCTTCTCAGACCATAGATCTCCACACCACTGTGTCAAATGTCTGTCTTACAGCAATTCTGTAGCAGATGACTTTGAAAATATGTAGTCAAATATAGATGCTTTCTGACGCCTCTGCAGCAGGCAGCTTTTTGAAAACATAGTGACAAAAGAAGAAATTGCTCAAGACAAGCAATTTCTCCTTTTGCCACAATGTTCAAAATATGTTCAAAGTTGTCTGCTACAGAATTGCAGTATGAGGGAAAGGGTTAAATTCCAGTACAGAAATCAGGAGTTAATTCAGATTGTCTGAGACCATCTCTGTAGTGTAGAAGTGAAGAGCATCTTCATTGGGATTGGAGCCTGGTTAGGTCAACCATCATGGTAGAAGACTTTGGTGGTAATGACTTCTCCTCCTTGCACTCAGGGATGCCAGGATAGCATTATGACTGATGCATCATTGTCAAGATAAATATTACCAAAAGTACTTGTAATTTACCCAGCGGCTTAAAACACCATTCGAAAAAACGAATTAACCCAAGTGCTTGGCAAGTGCAAGTAACATGCTGTAATTGGATTAATTGAATTGGCAAGGATATTTCTAGGTGCTTGGTGTGTTTGGACAATCTTAATTAACCCCTGTAATAGTTTAGGGATGTATTGAATGTTTTGCATTTGACCTCCAATTACTCCTTTTGCCACAATATTTTTAACATTATTCAATAATTATTCTTTTATTATTTCCTCGCAACAAGGCTGTTGACGGTATATAGGGAACCTTCCATATGTTCTTGTGCCAATAGCGATGAGCCAATAGCGTCATCGCTATAACAACATGATGATGACATTTATTATCCAATTCTTATGAAACTTACCACACATTCATAAGCATTGCTTTTCATTTCACAAAGCTAGGTCAAAGGTCAAGGTCAGGGACATAATAATATGTTTGTACAAAATGACATCGCTGTAGCACTTTTATTTGTGAATGCGCATATGTATGTGTTCCCAACGACGTCTTCGCTGTAGCAACTTCATTTTAATCTGATTCATATGATAAACTTCCAATACATGTTCACAGGCATCTTTTCTTGTACAAGTTTGCATTTGACCAGCCTAGGTAAACAAAAGGTCAATGTCAAATCTACCATAAAATGTTTGTACATAATGACGTCATCCCTCTAGCGCTTTCATTTGTAGAGGCAATTCCTTCATATTTCATACACAGGTTCAGTGTCAAGAAAGCTTGGACAGGTTTGGAAAGGTTTGCCCTTTACCGACCTAGGTCAAAGGTCAAGATCCCAGTGACTATAATATGTATGTATGAAATGATGTCATTGCTATTGCGTTTCATTTTGAGACGGAATTCATTCATACATCATACACAGGTTCAGTGTCAAAAAAGCTTTGGACAGGTTTGTGTTTCACTGATTTAGGTCAAAGGTCAAGGTCAAGGTCACAGCAACTTGAATATGTCTGTACAAAATGGGGGTATTCCTCTAGCACTTTCATTTGTGGACATAATGCCTTAATACTGTATGCACAGGTTCTTTGTCACTAGAGCTTAGAAGGGTTCAAGTTTCACTGAACTAGGTCAAAGTTCAAGGTCACATTGACTATAATATCTGTATGAAACTTCTTCATCCCCTCTCTCCAACTTTCATTTCTTTCCTTGATACTTCATACATTGATTCAGTATCAAGAGAGCTGGGATGGGTTTGTGTTTCATTGAAGTAGGTAATCAGGTCAAGGTCACAGTTCATATAATACATCTGTACAAAATGAATCTGTAAGGGGGTTTTGTATCATCCACGATGTTCTTGTTTATAGCTATATTCCAAATATTTGCCTAGATGTTTTCAAAGTCTTCTGCTCCAGATTTGTTGTATATTGAAATGGTTTATCCCTTATCTTGGCCACAATGTTACCTAGGTTTGACACATTTTCAGAAACAGGTTTCTTGAAATTATACTTTGGTCTCCAAAGTTTGTGAGCTTAACCCTTTCCCACATATGGAGGCTTTTTGACGCCCCTGCAGCAAACTTCTTTTGCAAACAGTGTGACAAAGGAAAAATTGCTAAAAAAAGCAATTTCTCCTTTTGCCACGATGTTTTCAAACATATTCAATAATTAAGCTTTTATTTATAGAGATTTTTCATATGTTTTTGAAGTCATCAGCTTCTCATTTGTTGTATGTGGGAAAGGATTAAGCAATCAAAGAACTACGCTGCTAAGAACTAAATGAATCCTTAGACATAAAAAGAATATTTCAATCCTTCTCATTTGACTGCTTGTACAAAGTTACTTGTGAAAGAGGTGAGAATAATTACGTCATGAACTTAGGATAATCACAAGGATGGAAAAGAAATAATTTAACTTATCGCACTTTTCCAAAATTGCTATACAGTAAAGACCTTTCAGAAATAAACAAGTTGGATAACTCTTATCCTGCATACAATACAAATTATGGCCTTTATTTCGCTTAGGATTTCTGGTTAATGTTTTGCGTGCAACTAAATTAAGAGCCCATATCTCTGAGTAACTACTTGATGTATTGTGCTGTCTTAGGGACAGCTCTTGTTGAGTTGCCTGCTACCGTTAAGTGATACTTAGAGATATTTTCTTCATCGTCTGTCAATTTGTCTGTCCATCTACTATTTTTGGCCAGATTGCTCTAGCAATTCCGGTCTATAGATTGGCGATGTCTGTCTGTCTGTCCGTCAACATTTTGGTTAAAGTTTCAGATTGAGGCAAAATCTCAGCACTTGAAAGGGTAAACAAAATTGAAACTTTGCCTGAAGGTAACCAGTAACAAGTTCTATCGATTTCTATGTTTACTTTGACCTTGACCTTGGTCAAATTGCCGACAATCCGGCCTTACCATCTTCAGCAGTTTCTTGTTAACTGACTCATTATCAGGCGAAAAACATGTTTTCCTTCGAACAGGTATTGTTTAGTTTTGGTCATAAATAAGTTGAAAAAAGAAAGCAAATGAATGTAACAAACAAAGTCTTTTATTGATGATGTGTTGAGTGTCAATCAGCAATATACAAGCATTATGTCAATGTAACCATTTCCCGGATATGCTATTTTCTTCAACCCTTTCCCACATACAACAAATCTGCAGCAGTCGACTTTGAAAACATCTTGACAAAATTATGAAGAAAATCTCTATAAATAAAGATATAAACATTGAATAGAGATGAAATATTTTGGCGAAGAGCAATTTCTCCTCTTTTTTTGCCACAATGTTTCCAAAAGTCATTTGCGGCAAATATGTCTGCAGGTGGAAAAGGGTAAAGTATCTGCTTTGACAATACTTTTCCCTCATATAGACGCTTTCCGACGCCTTTGCAATATCCTTTTCCCTCATATAGACCCTTTCTGAAGCCTTTGCAGCAGACAGCTTTTTGAAAACATGGCGACAAAAGATTTCTCCTTTTGTCGCCATGTTTTCATTGCTGTATTCAGTTATTGTTTTTTCATTTAAAGGGAGTTTCCAAAAACAATCTGGTATGTTTTCAAATTGGCCACAATGTTTTCAAAAGTCATCTGCTGCTATTTCGACTGAAGGTGGGAAAGGGTTGAAAGGCGATCCCTTTTCTTTTGTAAAGCCATATTTTTCTGTTCCCCCAGCAGACCCAGGCCAAAATATGGAAAATCTCATTGAAATGAAAGTATGATTATTGAAGTGAGTTGAAAACATTTTGGCAAAAGGAGAAATGGATCATCATAAGCAATTTCTACCTTTGTCACACTATTTTAAAAAGTCGTCCGCTGAGGACACATCAAAATGCATCTGTAAGTGGAAAAGGGTTAATTAATTAAAATGGCATATAAGGTAATGGACTTGCTAGTTATACGAAAATTATGGAATAATTTAATAATTCATATTTATTAACAGATATAACAAACAAATGAAATGTACAAATTATTATAATTATGGTATTTTTTACAAACAACTATAGCTTATGTTGTTTTTAACTTTTCCCACATATAGACACATTCTGTCGACGCCCCTGCAGCAGATGACTTTTGAAAACATTGTGACTAAAGTAGTAATTGCTCAAAACAAGCAATTTATCCTTTTGTCACAATGGTTTCAACTTTTGTCAGTATATAGAGGTTTTTTGTGTGTTTCATAAGATGTGTTCAGAGTCGTCTGCTGTAGATTTGTATCTTTCATAGAGGTAGACGACTTTGAAAACATCTTCATAAAAATATGGAAAATCTCTATTAATAAAAGTTCAATTAATGAGTACATTGAAAACATTGAGGCAAAAGAAGGAATAACTCATTCTGAGCATTTTCTCCTTAATGGCCTGAATGTTTTCACGAGTTGTCTCCAAGTACTCACTCATTTTTAAACAGCCATTATCCTTTCCTATGAGCAGATGCATCTGCAGCCGACAGTTTTGAAACAATATTGCAGCAAAAGGAAAATGCATCTAAATGCATCTGCATATGCGAACGGGTTAATTTAATATTGGCTTGTTAAACAATTGTTGATTTCTGTAAAGCTCACAATATATATTATTTTTTCCATACTTCATAATTGCATAATTTGTTTAAAATATAATTATCTCAATCAACATTCATCTTATTCAGTTATTGACTATTATATTTCAAATTAGGTTACTATTTTATTTTATCTTTCTCTTTATAAATTCTGATATTTGACATTAAAGTAATTGCACATATTTAAAAAAAAAAGCACTTAATAATAATCACTCCTCTTTCTTCAAGTGATGCTCTTTGACACAATATATTTGAGATGATTGACATTTTAACTTTTGCACTCAAAAGAAAAATAATGGAACGGAGAGGAGTTGCTTTTGCAAAAGACCGATCTTTTCATGTTATTTCTTGTGCTAAATTTCTCTTTTCCACTCTTATTGCTAAAATATTTATCAGATATATTTATTGGCTTAAGTAACATAAATATCAGATGATTATTCAGTCCAATTAAATCTTATAGAGAGGTAAAACTCAATCCACTCAAAAAATTCATTCAATGATTAATATATCCCTTTGCCACAATGTTATAAATCAATAAATCTATTTTCAATTTGTACAGGTTTTCCATATTTTCACCTCTGTATTTATAAATTTGTTGATTAGCATGCAAAGAAACTCTTTGATGGGAAAGGGAGTGTTAAGAAATTTGATGACCAAATATTAGTATCATATCATCTAAACTGATAATCAATTAAACAACATTAATCCTTTCCAATGTACAACAAGTCTACAGCAGATGACCTTAAAAGCATCTTTGCAAAAAAATGGAAACTCTCTATAAATGAAAGAACAATTATTATTGAAAGTTGAAAACATTGTGGCGAAACGAGAAATTGCTTTTTTTGAGAAAAATCTCATTTGACCACAATTCTTTCAAAAGTCATCTGCTGCGGTGGCATCAAAACGTATCAACATGTGAGAGTGGGTTAACCCTTTCCCACCTACAGCAAGTCTGCAGCAGTCGTCTTTGAAAATGACTACTCAAAAATATGAAAAATCTCTATAATTGTAGGTATAATTATTGAAAAAAGTTTAAAAACATTATGGCATAGGGAGAAATTGCTCGTTCAGAGTGATTCCTCCCTTGGACACTATGTTTTTAAAAGTCAATTTTCCCTTTTCTGTGGAGACACACATAATATCCTGAAACATTGAATTTCAATCACCTTGGTTTATTCACATAAAAAGGCCCACTACAGTTCATGGGTGAATGGCATCGAAATGGGGAACCAGTATCCCTCACTGGGGTACCATCAGGGGAGCTTAGAAAGGTGACATCATCACGGCTGGACGAATCAGAGTAACGGAGCGATGTTGGACTAGCATCCATTGTATAGTTATTGTTTTCATTTGTCACCATGAAAGGAAACCTCTGGCGGGGTAGGAATTGGGGGCCAGAAAATTCTTCTCTCGCCTCAGGAATGTCTTTGAAACAGTGGTATTTTATGGCATTATTAACAAGGTCTTGAACTCTGGGAAAGTTTTTAAATGCACCATTTTTCTGCATCATGTACAACACCCGTCTATGTAAGAGGGGATATTTGATATTTATTAGTATGTCTTCGATACGAGCTTTGTCATTCAAGCTATTTTTCTTCATCCACTCTGTAGCAGATGTCAGAATGACATTCTCTTCTGCTTGACAGATGTCGCTCTTTAACAAATCGCACACAACTTGCCATGAGCAGTTTGGCCATAAGTCAGATAGGGCTAAGTCACGAAAACACAGACATAGCACTTTAAATGCAAGACTCTGTACCTCAGAAGACTGAAATCTGTCTGAGTACAGATTTAACACAGTAAGTAAGGGAAATCCGCGAGTATTGATATCACATCCAGCAAGCGTATTGTTTAATATTTGTTTTATGTAACTCTCACAATGATGGAGCAATGGCTGTACTTCATATTTGTCAGCCAACCGTTGAAGGGCTGTCACATAGTCCCGGTGTAACCAGACTGCACCACTGTATATGAAATACAAAAATCGTGCAAACACGTTGGCGCATTCTGTCGGCTCTTGAACACAAATCACTGGTAATTCTCCTTCTGATGAAGCGGGCGACAGCTCATTGACCATTGCCGCAAGTATATCACTTTTAATCCCAAGAATCATTTTATGAGAATTGAACACAAACTGTCCATCATTGACATCCACAAGTATATCGCTAAGGGTATCACTGTCAAACAAACTCTCGAAGGACTGGGATGTCTTTACACGTTTAGATCCTTCTGGAACATTTTCATTATCTATCTCCCCATCTGGAGGTTTGGAGGGGTCAGGATAAGCCTGACCCAGGGGACTCATCCTTTTCATGGTCCTTTCAGTCCGAAACAAGCTTTTCTTGACCCTCATTAGGTCAGAGTGCTGTAAATAACATAACCTAGCCAGGCTGATTCGAAATGGTGCGATTAAAACAATGAAAAAGACACTTAAGACTTTGTAAATCACTGATGTAAATGTCCTACACTTTGGGGCCTGCTGATTTGCCTAATGATTCTTAATGTGATAGTTGTTTTTTTCTCTCTCTCTTTGCTGTACTGATAAATGTTTTTGTTGCCTAGGTTGAGATACGCCGTGAAATGCACTTGTCAATATTTGTTTGATAACGTCTGTATAGCTTCCTCAGGATCCTCTATCCACCTTTACTCGACTGTCTGAAAATAGAAAACATTACTGTTAAATGGAGATTTATTTCATAAAGTATGCAGCTCCCTCTATCTTCTTTATATTTTGTTTATGTTGAAATATTTAACCTTCGCTTTTTAGAGTAATGAAATTTGATGACTTAACCCATTCTCACCTACAACAAACTACAGAGGACGTAAAATTATGGAAAATCTCTATAAATGAAAGCTGTGATGATGATTGTTTGAATAGAGCTGAAAACACTGACACAATGTGTTCAAAAGTCATCTACTGCAGAAGAGTCTAAAGGCATCTGCATGTTTGAAAGGTTTAATAAGATGAACTTAGAAAACATAGTGGGAATAATAACAAATATTGAATGTAAGAAAGTATTCTATTTCATTTTCTACTCTGGCCAAAAGTTTTACTTTCCTGATAATTCTTTCCAATGTTTAACCCTTTCCCTCATATGACAATTCTGCAGCAGACGACATTGAACATATTCTGTCAAAAAATAGAATATCTCATTAGAAACATTGTGGCAAAAGGAATTGCTCGTTTTGAGCAATTTCTTCTTTTGTCACTATGTTTTCAAATGCTGTCTGCTGCAGAGGCGTCAGAAAGCGTCTATATGAGGGATAGGGTTAAAAGTAAGTTTTAACCTAAAAAAGAGACCACTCAATTTCATTAATTGCAACGATATGTTTTAGTTTCTTTCATTTTTTTTCTTTTTTGCTATTTTTCTCATATTTGAAAATAATTTACATGTCATGGTTTATGAAATTAATCATTTCATTCTAAGCCTATTGAAAATGGTATCTCTAAACATATCTGTTAAATTTCTTTCCAATCCTTTAATTACAAATCACATTTCATTTATCAGTTAACCCTTGCACGACATTCAACAAATTGCAGGCGGTGACTTAAGTATCCAGACAAAGATATGGAAAAATTCTATAAATAAAAGTATCATTATTCAAAACGGTGGAAACTGATGCAGCATATCAAAAAGAAAAACGGCTCATCATGAGCAATTCATCCTTTAATGTCACATTATTTTTAAAAGGCTGCAGATGCATCTTTCATTTGTATGGGGGAAAGGGTCATATCTTATTTCAATCTTTTAATTACAAAACACATTTCCTTTATTTGCTATTATATTTCACTCTCCCTTTTCACTCATTTAAACATTGCTTCCAAAACTGAAATATTTCAAACAGTTGTTACACAAAGTTTCTATTTTAACTGTTTCCCACATACACCTTATAATCTGCAGCAGACTTCAAATATATTTGTTTTAATCATTTAATCATTTAATAGAGATGAAAATATTATGTGTGTTTATTATGAGAGATTTCTTTTTTTGCCACAATGTTTCTACTGCAGAGGTGATAGAAAGTGTATGTATGTGGGAAAGGGCTGAGAAACTATTACATATAATGTAATAAGTTGTTGCCTGAACCAACCAAAAAATCATAGTAAAATTCTATGGATTTTAGGCGTTTCTGAAATGTAACCGTATAGAGATTTTCCATTATTTTGTTAAAATCGGCGTTAAATCCCAATCAATCAATCAACCATCAAACCATTATTTTGCCTAGATGTACTCAAAGTTGTCTGCTGCTGATTTGTTGATTGTGGTAAAGGGTCAACCCTTTCCCAGACATAGACGCTTGCAGACGACTTTTGAAAACATTGTGGCAAAGGTGAAATTGCTCATGATGAGCAATTTCACCATTTGCCACAATGTTTTCAACTCTATTTAATAGTTAAACTGTCATTAATGGAGATTTTTCAAATTTTGAATAAGAATGTATTCAAAGTCGTCTGCTACAGATTTGTTGTATGTCAGGTAAAGGGTTAATACAATTATATGGAAGATGTAATTATTGTTCATTCAATTTCAGTTCATATTCAGTAGTCTAGCTCAATAATCGTGATAGCAATTGAATTAAGAATTTAAAGTAGTCTAAAAACTTCTGATACTAATTACTTCTGTTTTTAATCTTTCTTTTTTCTGATAAACTTGTTTGAAAACATTGTGAAACAAGAGGCCCATGAGGGCCTATGCTCTACTGGTATGGTTCTTTGGTCATTTTCAATCCAGAGCATGTATGTATGGTGAAGATCGGATAGTAAATGGAGGCTCTTTTGTGTTCACAAGCTGTATTATAGCAATTTTTACAATTTAATGGGCCATAATCCAGTCTTGCATGGGCGGATCTGGCTGATTTTCAAAAGGAACCAAGCTCTCATCAATATTTAACTACTATCTAAGTTTGTTGAAGATCAGATAGTAAATGGAGCCTCTATTGTGTTCACATGCTCAATTATAGCAATTTGGACAATTTCAAGGGCCATAATCCAGTCTTGCATGGGCAGATCTGGCTGGTTTACGAAAGGAACTGAGCTCTCATGGATATCTAACTACTGTATAAATTTGGTTGAGATACAATCAAAGTGAAGACTGTATCGTGTTAACAAGCTCTTTTATAGCAATTTTGACCATTTCAAGGGCCATAATCCAGTCATGCATGGGCGGATCTGGCTGGTTTTCAAAAGGAACCAAGCTCTCATGGATATCTAACTACTGTATAAGTTTGGTTGGGATACAATCAAAAGTGAAGACTGTATCGTGTTAACAAGCTCTTTTATAGCAATATTGACCATTTCAAGGGCCATAATCCAGTCATGCATGGGCGGATCTGGCTGGTTTTCGAAAGGAACCAAGCTCTCATGGATATCTAACTACTGTATAAGTTTGGTTGAGATACAATAAAAAATAAAGACTGTATCGTGTTAACAAGTTCTTTTATAGCAATTTTGACCATTTCAAGGGCCATAATCCAGTCATGCATAGGCGGATCTGGCTGGTTTTCGAAAGGAACCGAGCTCTTATGGATATCTAACTACTGTATAAGTTTGGTTGAGATACAATAAAAAAAGAAGACTGTATTGTGTTAACAAGCTCTTTTATAGCAATTTTGACCATTTCAAGGGCCATAATCCAGTCATGCATGGGCGGATCTGGCTGGTTTTCGAAAGGAACCGAGCTCTCATGGATATCTAACTACTGTATAAGTTTAGTTGAGATACAATCAAAAGTAAAGACTGTATCGTGTTAACAAGAAATTGTTTACGGACGCACGGACGGACGCACGCACGCACGCACGACGGACAAATCACCACGACATAAGCCCTTCTGGCCTTTGGCCAGTAGAGCTAAAAAAGGAAAAACTACTCAAAACTAGTAATTTCTCCTTTTGCCACAATGTTATCAACTGTGTTCAGAAATTAACAATCACTCAGCCATTTTCCCTTTCATTTGTTCAGTTATTATTAGTCGCCAGGCAGTTACAAGCCCGCGACTTATTTTCTGTGTTTTACCAAGATGTTTTCAACATGGTCTGCAGCAGATTTGTTGTCTATGTGAAAGGGTTTAAAAATCCTGCAAATTTTGCAAATTGCAAAAAGGAAGCTTTGAATTTGTTTTATCCTTCAATTTTGATTCAATTTGAAATATTAATACTTCCCATAGACTGTCTATTTGTCAAAATGGCAATTTAATAATGCATGTCATGATGAAGATGCAAGCTGAAGGTCACTTACTTAAAGAGAATTGAATATTATTTCCCATACAACAAATCTGCAGCAGATGACGTTGAAAACTGTAATAAATGTAGGTATAGTTACTGAACAAAGTTGATAACATTGTGGCAAAAGGATAAATTACTAGTTTTAAGTAGGTCTTCCTTTCTTCACAATGTTTTCCAAAACAATTTCGGCAAAAGTATGGAACTATGAAAAGTATTATTATGATTGAATTATAGATTTGAAAAGAGCAATTTCTGCTTTTGCAACAATGTTTTCAAAAGTTTTCTGCTGTAGATGCATCATGCTGCGTCTGCAAGTTGGAAAGGGTAATATACAAGGTTTAACCCTTTCCCTCATACGACAATTCTGCAGCAGACGACTTTGAACGTATTTTGTCAAAACATAGAAAATCTCCATAATTGAATGGATAACCTATGACAAAAAGTGGAAAACATTGTGGCAAAAGGAGAAATTGCACGTTCTGTGCAATTTCTTCTTTTGTCGCTATGTTTTCAAAAAGCCGTCTGCTACAGAGGCGTCAGAAAGTGTTTATATGAGGGAAAGGGTAATATACAAGGTTAGATACACCAACCCAGCAATGGTGGGTGAAAATTTCTATCAGAAGGATAAAAAGATTACATTTTGGAGAGCAAAGAATTTAAACCTATGTGCAGACTTAAAATACAAGTTTTCTTTTTATCTCAAACCAAAAATACCTCTGCAACTTTGTTTCGTTGTTGTTGTGCACTCTTTCTTTACTGAGACATAATTATTATTTAAACTAAAAGATGGTGTTTTCTTTCTGATAATTTGTTTTAAATGTTTTCCTATATACATCCAATCTGGAAAAATTGAAGTTTAATTTTAAAAACAGAGGTGAAGGAATTGTGGGAAAGTCAGGAGCTAATCAGTTTTTTTCCAATTTCTCCTTTTCGCACTATGTTTTCAAAAGTAGTCTGCTGCGTAAAGCATCAGAAGTTATTTGTATCAACAGAGAAAAGTTTTTTCTTTCTCTATAGTAGAATTTAAGGAAAAAATAACCCTTTCCCACATACAATAAATCTGCAGCAGACGACTTATCAAGTCCAAAATATAGAAAATCTCTATAAATGATAGTTACGCTTATTTAATAGAGTTGAAATCGTTGTGACAAATGGAGAAATTGCTCTTTATGAGCAATTTCTCCATTTGCCACTTCGATTTCAAAAGTCGTCTGCTTGGCAGAGGCGTCAGAAAACGTCTACATGAGGGAAAGGGTTGAAGCTTCATAAATCTTAAAATCCACTGTCAATTTTACATTAGATGCCTCATAAATGCAGGCATATATATATTATACAGACAGAAACAGCCAGGAGAAATGCAATAACCCTTGGATACGGCAGCAACTGACATTTGAAATTTAACATGAAGTACTCCTTTTCCATCAAGAGTTTGACCATTTCCCAACAGCAGACGCATATTGAAGCAATAAGCAAGTTTTGGATACATTGTGATCAGCCATTTCTCCATTTGCCACAATATTTTCAATTCCATTCAATAAATACATATTCTTTTGAAGAAATTTTCATCAATTTGTCCTAGATGTTTTCAAAGTCATCTAATGCAGATTTGTTGTAAGGGTTAAAATAGATCAAAATCAGCCTACATGTTCAAACAGTGTAATCAGAATATTGAATGTTACACGTCTAGAACATAACGGAATGCAGCAGACGATTATTAGAAAACATTTTCTTCTTTTGACAGAATCAGGTTTTCGTCTGCTGCAGAGGCAACAGAAAGCATCGTATAAAGGGTTAAGGTTTTAATACAAAAATGCAAATTTAACCTAAATTGTCATTAATTACATAACATGCAACATGGCTCATTTAAATTGCTGCTGCTTGCATGTCACAATTATATCTTTTGTGTGTTACTGAAGAAATAGACAAGAAGATAATTTCCCAAAGCTGAATTCATAACTAAATTGCTCATGTTGTATGTTGGGTTATATATGATAACATATGACTTTTAACAAATAACATTTTGAACCAAAGTAGTAACCGTAGTAAGTATTAGCCCTTTCCCACGTGTAGGTAGTAGACTCAGTGTGAAGGTGCTAGGTGCAGCAGAGAGCTTTCTAGGAATTGTAAACTTGACAGAATTGTTCAAAAATCGTCAGCAACCACAGTTTGAATATTTACCCTATCCGACATACAGAAATCTGCAGTAGGCGACATTGAAAACATTTTGGCAAAGGTATGGAAACTGTCTATACACGAAAGAGCAATTATTGAATAAAGTTGAAAACACAATGATTTCAAAAGTCGTCTGCTGCCGAGGCACTAGAAAGCGTCTTATATGTTGGAAAGGGTTAAATCACTTTTCTTGTTACAGATTTCTGTGAACATTGTTTTAATTAATAAATCATTTTGGAGGATTTAGGAAAAAACGTGTTTATTTTTCGGCAAATGCTTAATTTTTGCGCCTAGGTACTTAACTTTAAAACCTCTACTTAACTGTATGTTAAAGTTGTTTGTATAAAGTGAAGCATTAATCCAAATTTAATCTTAGGAAATTCCTCTTGATCACAGCTGAATGGGTTGACAAATCGACTTGACAATTGAAGAAAGCCGGTTTTTGTGAGACAAGCTTTTTTCAGTCCTTATCCATGGGTTTGGAATAAGCCTGTTTTTCTCAAGACATAAATTGTGCGTACTCCATTTAATAATTTTCAGATGGGAACTTTCTTATTAATCCTTTCCCACATGCAACATATTAAAGTATCAGATGACTTTAATCCTTTCCCTCATATAGACGCTTTCTGACGCCTCTGCAGAAGACATCTTTTTGAAAACATAGTGACAAAAGAAGAAATTGCTCAATACGAGCAATTACTTCTTTTGCCACAATGTTTTCCACTTTTAGTCATAGATTATCCATTCAATTATAGAGATTTTCTATTTTTTGACAAAATATGTTCAAAGTCGTATGCTGCAGAATTGTTGTATGAGGGAAAGGGTTAAACTATTGCATTCAAAACATTGTAACTATAATAAACAAATTTATTATCATTCACTACAAAAAATTACCTTCTTTCTTACTTCAAATGCTTAACCCTTTCCTACATACAGACACTTTCCGATGCCTTTGCAGCAAGAAGACTTTTGAAAACATTGTGACAAAAGAATAAATTGCTCAAAAACGAGCAATTTCTCCTTTAGCCACAATGCTTTCAATTGTTTTCAGTATTTATACCTTCATTTATGGGGATTTTCCATGTTTTTGCATAAATGTTTTCAGAGTTGTCTGCTGATGTATGTGGGAAAGGGTTAACAGCAAAAATTGTAGACACTAACAAATCATTTGGCATTTACATATGCTATTTTCTCAAGAAAAAAAAACCTTGGTATATTCAGCTAGAGACAAGTTGTCTCAGTGTTGGTCTTTGACAAAAAACACAGATAATTATGATAACATGTTATATCCAGACAAAAACATCTCAAAACACTTCCTCACATCAAGCCATTCCTACATGTGAATGCATTTCAATGCATCTGCAGTAGGTGACTTTTGAAAACATTGTGACAAAAGGAGAAATTGCTCAAAACGAGCAATTTCTCCTTTTGCCACAATGTTTTCAACTTTTTCCAGTAATTATATATACCGCTACAGTAAGAGATTTTCCATATTTTTTAGAAGACATTTTCCAAGTCATCTGCTGCAGATTGGCTGCATGTGTGCATTTCAATGCATCTTCAGCAGGTGAGTTTTGAAAACATTTTTGCAATAGAACTTATTCTTTTTGCCACAATTATTCAAATTGAATTAATCCTTTCCCACATACAACAAATCTGCAACAGACGACTTTAAAAATATCTAGGCAGAAATAGTGCAATTATCTCTGTTAATATTTTCTCCTTTTATTAATGTTATCAAAAGTTGTCTCGCAGCTGCAGAGGCATCAGAAAGTGTCTGTATGTGGGAAAGGGTTAATAAACATACTTTCATTAATGAGTGTTTCCGCATTTTTTGCCTAGATGGTTTCGAAGTCTTCTTCTGCAGATTTGTGTGTGGGAATAGGTTAATCATTTATGTGATACTTTGAGAGTGTCTGCTTTTAGAATAATAGAATGTCTGGGTAAAAAAACCCATGGCTAAATCTGTACAATTGGAAAAGAATAAAATTGCTTGTGAGATTTGTCTGCTACAAAGTGTTCTGTATCAATTAACGCTTTCCCACATACAACAAATCTGCAGCAGACGACTTTTAAAACATACCCGAAAGTAAAAAAATGAAACGGATCCTTTAAATGAACTGGTACAATAATTGAATAGTGTTGAAAACATGGTGACAAAAGGAGAAATTGCTCGTTTTGAGCAATTTCTTCTTTATTTGCCATGTTTTCAAAAAGCTGTCTGTTGCTGAGGCGTCATAAATTGTCTATATGAGGGAAAGGGTTAAGAGAACAGGTTAATCCTCATAATCCCACCAACAACAAAACTGCAGCAGACGACCTTGTAAATATTAACGCATAACTTTGAAAAATCTTTGTAAGTTATAGCATTGTGTTACTACTGCAGATGTTTCAAAACACCATACAAACAAAGCATCTTCAAGTTGGAAAGGGTTAAGATAATAAAAAATATGATAATAACTATTATACCATCAGTCATTCAGCTTAATAATCAATTTCAATTCCATATTCACCTTGACTTTTAAGGCTGTAATAATCAAGCTCCTTGTCAATATTAACCCTTTCCCACATACAGTAAATCTGTGTGAAGCAGATGACTTTGAAAATTTCTACGCAAAAATATCGAAAAATCTCTATAATTGTAGGTATTATAAATTACTGTAGGAAGTTTTCCCAATTTCTCCTTTAGTCACATTTAATGTTTTCAAAGGTCGTCTGCTGCAGGTGCATCAAAAATGCATCTATAGGTGGGGAAGTCAAAGGTTAATCAAATTAATAAATAATCACTTTCCAAATGCCAGGGACCCCACACTACAATTCGACTGGTTCAATATTTAACGAAACCCCTTTAATATCCACTTGTGATCGTTTATCGAGTAACCGCTCAATCTAATGGATATTAAAATCAAAATGAAATGCTAGACTTGCCTGTAGAGATAATCTGCTCTTTATCCACTCAAGTTAAACAAATATTTAGAAAGAAATAAATGGGTCTTCAAATCTGAAGGAGTTAAACTCTATTAGTGGTGCATCGATATGGGAACTTCAGTGCATTTCCTCTTTCACCCTTTTCCCTTAGACGCTTTCTGACGACGCTGCAGCAAACGGCTTTTTGAAAACATAGTGACTAAACGGAGCAGTTTTACCTTTAGCCACATTGTTTCCACTTATAGTCATACTGGTTAGCCATTCAATTATAGAGATTTTTTTATTTTTTGACAAAATATGTTCAAAGTCGTCTGCTGCAGAATTGTTGTATGAGGAAAAGGGTACATAGACAATGATTAATCTACTATCCTGGAAGTCTGACTTGAACTTGAATTAGGTTAATATTCAATTCTAGAAGATTTAAAAAGAATTAAGGGGCACTGGTAATCTTCCCTGCTTTTATTCATCGTTTTCCAATGTCCCAGCAGCAGACAACTTCTGAAAAGTATTTTGTGACATATTTTGCCAGAAGTTATTTGCTACAGAGGCATAGAAATGTGTACGCGTTTGGGAAAGGGTTAAATTAAATCAAAGTTAACTCTGACTGTCTTAAGGAGACATATTTCACCGGACGCAAACTCTCTGGTGCCAGTAGCATGGTTTTGCATCCCTTGAAGTGGTTTTTTTTAAAGTGAAAGAGTATATCAATTTTAACTCTTTCCAACAAACAACAAATCTGCAGCAGACGACTGAAAACATTGACGCTTAAATCTGGAAAATCACAATAAAAGAAAGAGTACTGTTATTGTATAGCGTTGAAAGCATTGTAGCAAAAGGATGTACAGCTCATTTTGAGCAATTTTTCCATGTCACATTGTTTTCAAAAATAGTCTGTTGCATAATTATGCATCTGCATGTGGGAAAAGGTAATTGACCTTATATATGCGTAATATTTATCAGGTCTATATTATGTTTTGCTTTTTTCCTATTTATAAACTATGACAAGATGGTGGCTAGAAATTGTAAATAACATTTCCAATTTCAGGGATAACAAATTCCCAACCACTTGTCTATGTAATTTTTGGTCTGTTCCAAATTTTAAACATCTGAAGACAAAAATGAATTTTCTTGGGAAGTATAGGAATCCTTTTCAGACAGAGTATAATTTTCATTGTGGAAAAAGGGACAGAATTGCTTTGGAAAAATTACTCAATTACGCACATTGTTTCAATATTTGTCTGATGTAGAGGCATCCAGGGGCGTAGCTTGGCAATAATCAATGTGTAGGCCGTCTCGTGAGAAAATCAACACTGTGGACTCTGCGTAAAGTATCCACCCGGATCAGCTTAAGCATGCCATACATGCGTACCCGGATGTACGCCTTTTGCCTCCTGTGGATTTTCTGTTTCAGGAATCACTACTCTATCTATCCCCCCTTTGACGGAATGTGTCGGCCGGATCAGTCTGCGCGGACAGCGCAGGCTGATCTGGTCGATACATTACGCAGATGTGTAAGCACGTGCCTACAGTGCCTAAAGGGAGCTACGCCCCTGGCATCAAGCATTGACTATTAACCCTTTCCCACATATAGTCATTTTCTGGCGCCTCTGCATCAAACAACTTTTGAAAACATTGCGACAAAAAGGAGAAGTTTCTCACAATGAGGTCATAATGAGCAATTTCTCTTTTTGTCACAATGTTTTTCAACTATTTTTAGGCAGTACTACCTTACAATAACTTCATTTATAGCGAGTTTCCGTGTTTTTGCCTATATGTTTCCAAAGTCGTCTGCTGCAGATTTCTTGCATGTGGGAAAGGGTTAAAGAGTTACAGAAGAAGAACTCTGGCACCCACACATTTATCTGGTTAAATGTTTCCTGATGTTGACTTTTTAATGTTTTATACCTAATTTCTGACATAATTTTTAAAATGTTACTCTTTGCCCTGGAGTTGAACTAGTTAGCATTAACTCTTTCCACCATTATATATATTAACTCTTTCCCTCATATAGACGCTTTCTGGCGCCTCTGCAGCAGACGGCTCTTTGAAAACATAGTAACAAAAGAAGAAATTGCTCAAAACGAGTAATTTCTCCTTTTGCCACTATGTTTTCCAATTTTAGTCATAGGTTATCCATTCAATTATAGAGATTTTTCTATTTTTTGACAAAATATGTTCAAAATCGTCTACTGCAGAATTGTTGTATGAGGGAAACGGTTTAAACTCTGCAACACACATTTTTATAAACATCTACACAAAATATAGAAATTCTTTATATAAAAGGAAAATATAGTAATTGAATAGGGTTGAAAAATTATGGTGAGTCAAACTGTTGCCAAACGTTGTCTTCTGCACTTAGTGCAGTGCAGATGCTTTAAAATGTGTCAGGGCTAATTCTCTGAGTACGTCTGAGGTTGTTTATCATGTAATTTCCCTCATTTTGCAATAAAGAAAAGGAAAGTATGAAATCCATTACAGGATTGCTAATAGTTTAGATGTCTTCTGCAAATATGTCTAATAGGATAAAGACGGAAAAATTATCAATGGTTTCTGATTTTTTTTTCGAAAAATGTGCGCAAAATTAATGTCCTTCAAAAGCATAAAATTAATCTGTGTAAATATTTATCTTTTTATTGACCTGTCATGCTGTTCTTAAACCTTTCCTTCATATAGACGCTTTCTGACGCCTCTGCAGCAGGCGGCTTTTTGAAAACATAGTGACAAAAGAAGAAATTGCACAAAACGTGCAATTTCTCCTTTTGCCACAATGTTTTCCACTTTTTGACATAGGTTATCTATTTAATTATTGAGATTTTCTATTTTTTGACAAAATACATTCAAAGTCGTCTGCTGCAGAATTGTCAGATGAGGGAAAGGGTTAAACTCTCAGAAGTTCATATCAGGTAAGCAGTGAACCTTTTCCCCGATGCAGGAGCATTCAGATGCATCTGCTGTAGATGACTTTTGAGAATCCTTATGAGCACACCTGGGGATTGCTGCGATGTTTGCAACTCTTTTCAATAATTATACTTTCATGATAGTCTTTCATTGATAGAGACTTTCAATATTTCTGCCCAGATATTATTTAACCCTTTCCCGCATACGACAATTCTGCAGCAGACGACTTTGAACATATTTTGTCAAATAATGGAAAATCTCTATAATTGAATGGGATAACCTATGACTAAAAGTGGAAAACATTGTGGCAAAAGGAGAAATTGCACGTTTTGTGCAATTTCTTCTTTAAATTGTCACTATGTTTTCAAAAAGCCGTCTGCTGCAGAGGCGTCAGAAAGCGTCTATGTCAGGGAAAGGGTTAAAATGAATTTGCTGCAGATTTGTTTGATGTGGTACTAAATGGATGTCGCAGGCCACTGTGACATTTATAATGCTCATACATCTATTAACTGTGTAAATTGAACTGTTGTATGATGAATGCATCCAACAAAGTCAAGGTCAGTTTACTATATATTTCCATGTAGGACATTACATCATGCAGCAGTTCATTTAATTAACCCATTCCAACCTATAGTCACATCTCCTTTGGCCACAATTTCATCAACTTTCTTGACACTGTTAAGCATACCTTCATTTCTAGAGACTTTCCAATTTGATCTTGAGTAGATGTTTTCAAAGCCGTCTGCTGCAGATTTGTTGTATGTGGGAAAGGGTACACACGGACAATACCTACAGATATGAGCATGTTAAACATGCATTTGTGTGTTTCTTGGAGATCCATGCATTTTGATGACAGGTAGAATTAACCCCCACTTAACCACTGATAATCCCCTCTAATATCCCCCATTTATCATGGTGACGCTAAAACAGGGACCTGATAACAGTCCTTTACCTCTATACAGGCCACATAATGATGCCTTTGATGCAAATGACTTGAAAACATTGTGGCAAAAGGAGATATCTTGATGACAGGTACGCTAATACTTAACCCTTTCCCACATAAAACAAATCTGAAGCAGACGACATTGAACATGTCTAAACCAAAAATATGGAAAATCTCTATAATTGTAGGTATAATTACTGAAAAAAGTTGAAATAATTGGTGCAAAAGGAGAAATTGCTCGTTTTAAAAGTCGTCTGCTGCAGATGCATCAAAATGCGTCTATAGCTGGGAAAGGGTTAACCACTGATAATTCCTTCTTATAACCCAATCTTAATCATGATGATGCTAAAACAGGGACATAAGAACTTTTCTTTTTCATCATTATGAGCAATTTCGTCTTTTTCAACAATGTTTTCAAAAGTTGTCTTCTGCAGATGCATCAAAATGTGCCCTAATCCTGCAAGAAAACTATCTGAACCTCCCAGATCTTCTTCAACCTTTTCCCACATACATGTACAACAAATCTGCAGCAAACCACTTTAAAAATCTCAAGGCAATTTAGAAATGTAAAATTATTATAAATAAAAATAAAACTAAAATTGAGATTTCCTTTTGATGTTCAATTTCTCTTTTTTTTGTCACAATAATTTTGAAAGTCGTCTGCCCTTGACAGATTAAAATGCGTCTGCAAGTGAGAAAGGGTTAACAAGGTTGTTTGGTTTGTTTGAAAGTTCTTTGACTGACTTGTGTACCAAACATCGATATTTCTCACTGCTAAAACATGATATCTCTATATGCTCCACCCACCTTTAAGTACAAGTTTAACCTTGATCATTCTGGTAATCATTTAGTTCAATGACTATCTCAGAATATGCGAAGACTTTAAAAGTGGTTGTAATTGCTTTTCCCTCTTTTGCACCCAGGGATTCACATTGAATTGACTTGCTGGTGTCAGGATAAATTATAAGACCTGAGTGCTGGGTGAGAACTCACGTAACTGTGACCCAGGGAGAAGCCATGCTATATAACTAAAGAATTATTGAAAGTGGCATAAAACAGCCTACAAACTAATCAAATTTGCCAACCTTTGAACAAATAATAGTAATTATTCAGTCAACCCTGTATCAAACCTTTCCTTCATACAACAATTCCAGCCAACACAAGGTTGTGTCAAAACTGCTTGAGGAAATTGCTGAAATGGACAGCAGCAGGGATCAGACCAGAGACCCCTCAGTTTCTATTCCTTTATGCCTGAACAGGATATTGCTCACCCCGAATTTAACTTTGGATGAGTCAGTTTACTTTATTATTTATACCAGTTGACCCTTTCCCACCTACCTGCAGACGCATTTTAAAGCATAATATAGCAGCAGCAGACGACTTTTGAAAACATTGTGGTCAAAGGAGAAATTGCTCATGATGAGCAATTTCTCCTTTGACCACAATATTTTCAACTTTATTTAACAAGTTAAGCTATCCTTTATGGAGATTTTTCATGTTTTTGTCACTATGTTTTCAAAGTCGTTTGCTGCAGATTTGTTGTATGAGGGAATGGGTTTACAGGGGATTTTATGGGTCAAAAGTTATCATAGCTGGGTTTGTAACATAAAATGCTTCCATAGAGTCTGGACAGACATTGTTTACCCTTTTTCCTCATACTGATGACTTCTAACCCTCCCTTTTCCTACATGTAGACACATTTTCAGGCCTCTGCAGCAGACAAGTATTGAAAACATCTTGTAGAAAAAGGAAAAACTGCACCCAATGAGATATTCTACCCATTATGCCACAATGTATCAACAACTCTTTTCAATAATTATACTTTTCTTATGGAGATTTTCCGTTATTTTCCCTCAATGTTTTCAAAGTTGTCTGTTGCAGATAAGTAGTATGTGTAGGAAAGGGTTGATAGTTATACAATACAAGCTTTTTTCAATATCCTGATATTACATACAATTTTTGCCCATAATGATCTGTTAGTTGGTGTCTTTAGCTAGTGAAAAGATAATTGAAATGAGTGTTTGACGGTCCAGAGCTCTAGATAGGAGCGTTTTGCATGTTCTAAATTCCTTATATGATTCTCTAACCCTATTTTGTGGGTTCTCAAAAGTACAATGTTTTCAAGAGTCGAGCCTTGAAAGGTTTTTTTTTCAAATTGAATTTCCAATTTATTTATCACTTTTCTCTCACCCTTGTTACTACTTTTCCAACAGTGTTTAGAGCATTTGATTTTCACATGTATGCAAGTGAATACATCATTATACACACAGAAAATACCTGAAATATTGTTTGACCTTTCTTTTGACTCCAGTACAGGTATGCAACCCTAAACCACCTACAGCAATAATAAAATTATAAATCTTTATAAATTATAATTATATTGGACAAGTCCATTCACATTTGAAAGGTCTGATCTTTTCCATAAATCTTCACAGCAGTATGAAACAATGCAGATACAGATTAGACTGCACTATTGTCCAGGTTAATCTTGATCAACAATTTCTGTCATTTTGACAGGCAGGTAAAGTGTTAATAGAGGCCCCATAAAGACTGTGTAACGAATGTCAAAATGATGTATGGCTTTATAGAGTTTTAATATTAATTGAGAAATTACAGCCGGAAACAAACGGCAAACATTTACTTGCTATCACCCCCGCGTCATTTGAATCAATAAAGATGTAAAAATAAACGACAGTTTGGCTAGGATTGAAATGTCAAGAGGAAGAAAATAGTCGCCAAACTCTCATGTATCATCCATTAGGTGATAGGTAACTTTGTTACTGTAACAAATACTGAAATAGAAATTTATTTTAAAATATAGACAAATTATCTCACAATCCTTGGATAGAGTAGAAAACAGATTATCCCTTTCCCATATCTACAGCAAACGATTCTTGAAAACATTGTGGCAAAAGGAGAAATTGCTAATAATGAGCAATTTCTCCATTTGCCCACAATGTTTTCAACTATTTTAAAAAATTATACTTTCAGTAATAGAGATTTCCCCCCATTTTAACCCTTTCCCTCATACGACAATTCTGCAGCAGACGACTTTGAACATATTTTGTCAAAAGACTATTCTCTATAATTGAATGGATAACCTATGACTAAAAGTGGAAAACATTGTGGAAAAAGAAGAAATTGCTCGTTTTGAGCAATTTCTTCATTTGTCACTATGTTTTCAAAAAGCCATCTGCAGCAGAGGTGTCAGAAAGCGTCTCTATGAGGGAAATGGTTAACCAGAGATTTGTTCAAAGTTTCTTGTATGTGGGAAAGGGAAAAGCTTTTCATTGCCCCCCCCTCAACATTTCCTAATCTTGTCAGTTACAGATTCTGACAAAGATTATCTCTTTCCCACATACAACAATTAAATGCTGCAGCAGACGACTTTGAAAAGATCTAGGAAAAAGGACTTTAATTATATGCAAGAATTATTATTGAATATAGATGAAAACATTGCGGCTATTTCTGAGAAAGAGTTGTCTGCTGTAGATATATCATTGGGATAGAGTTGAACCATAACATATTAAAAAGAATTTGCTTTTTTTATACATTTCTAAATTTATTTGAACCAATTACCTGACTTTAACTATAGACTCTTTCATCTTAGAGAATCTTGAAGTTGTATAGGTAGACAGGGTAATTATATGATAAAGTGTGTGTGTGAAAAATCACTTGAAATGATTTATATCCTCTTTTTCCTCATTGATCATGATCAATTTCTCCTTTTGCCACAATGTGTTCAACTCTCTTCAATAATCATATTTTCGTTTAACCCTTTCCCTCATACGACAATTCTGCAGCAGACGACTTTGAACGTATTTTGTCAAAACATAGAAAATCTCCATAATTGAATGGATAACCTATGACAAAAAGTGGAAAACATTGTGGCAAAAGGAGAAATTGCACGTTCTGTGCAATTTCTTCTTTTGTCACTATGTTTTCAAAACAACGTCTTCTGCAGAGGCGTCAGAAAGCGTCTATATGAGGGAAAGGGTTAAATCAGATGTTCTATATTTTTTGACTAGATGTTTTCAAAGTTGTCTCATGAAGAACTATTGTATGAGGGAAAGGGTTAAGGGACCGAACTGCTCTGAAAGCCTAATAATAGATAATTTGATACAAGATGAAAAATGGCTCGGATGAAAAATGTACCCATCAAAGAGAGACAAGAATCAAAAGATAGCTTTGTATCTATCTAGCTTGCTCTCCTATTTCCTCATGGAACGAACATAGAGACATGCCAACATCCATCAATCATTCTAAATATATATATCATTCTAATTCCAATTCTTAATTTCACAAAATATTAAACATAATTTCTAAACCATACAGAGATTGTGACACTTTGAACTTAAAGTAAGAATATTCAAAGAATTTAGAATTAGAATGAAATATATGGGGCTTGGATAAAAATTTCCTTTTTAGTTTTTCCCTGATTAAGACGACTTTTCACACCTATGCAGAAGAAATCAGTTGTCGGAAATGTGTAGTAATTTTCCTGTTATGACATTATTATTGAATTAATACATTTCAATTGTAACACGTACCAAATCCATTCCATTGGAAAAACTTAATTTGTTTTATGTAAGAGTTCAGAAAACACTTACGATGAGTAAGTAATATACATTAAGTCTGCAAAGTTCCGTATGCATCATTTTTGGAAAATTTGCAACAAGGACTGATTCTAAAAATCAATAAGTATCATAAGCAAATTAGTTTTGTCAGATTTGTTAAGAAAAAAGCCATTGTGATAGCTTAATTCAATACCCTCCGAAATGGTTCTGCAATGGTCCTGTTAATTAAATTGTCATTTCCTTAGAATACAAGGGTGGATAAGAACATTTTATCAGAAAAGCAGTTGATTGAGGCTGTTCTCTGAGATTCTATCAA
Source organism: Serripes groenlandicus (assembly GCA_031761405.1). Lineage (NCBI taxonomy): Eukaryota > Metazoa > Mollusca > Bivalvia > Cardiida > Cardiidae > Serripes > Serripes groenlandicus. The sequence continues at coordinate 52,252,087 of JASEVX010000004.1, forward strand.
GTTAACCCTATCCCACATACGACATATCTTCAGCAGACGACTTTGAAAAATATTGGCAAAAATATTGGAAATCTCTATAAATAAGGGGACAAAGTAACAAACATAGTGGCAAAAGGAGAAATTGCTCATCATGAGCAATTTCTCCTTTTGGCACAATGTTTTCTAAAGTCGTCTGCTGCAGAGGCGTCACAAAGGGTCTATATATGGGAAAGCGTTAAGTTAACCTTTTCCTACATACAGACACATTTATTAATCAACAGTACTAAGAACAGCAGACATGTTTTGAAAATATTGCATTCAGTGAAATTGGTCATGGACAGTACCATATGTTTCGCCTTTTGCATCAATGTTTTTTATCTATCTTCAATAATCACGGTTTCATTTTATAGAGATATTGCTTTACTTTTTCGTTTATAATAGATATTTGAAAGTCATCTACTGCAGCATGCGGGAAGGTATAAAATTGTGAAGACAGACTAACTATCAGAGAGGCAGGAGAGGTTGTTTTTCTTCGGTAATCGGCAGACCTTTTCAGTTTTGGTTTGTTAATATTTATAGGCCTTTAATATAGCAAATTCACAAATTATGAACTGTACTGATTAAAGTGGTTATTGACCTTTTGAAAACTTAAAGTCATGATACTGTCTTACTACTTTTAAAATAGTCTTATCTTTTAACACATATATAGCAGACAGCTTTTTGAAATTATGGCGACAAAAGAAGAAATTACTCAAAACAAGCAATTTCTCCTCTTGTCACAATGTTTTCATCTCTATTAAATTATTGTTCTTTCATTTAAAGAGATTGTCTGTGCTTTTGCCTAGACCAGATGGTTTTTGATAACATTGTGGCAAATGTAGAAATTGTTCAAACTGATTTTTATATGCTTTAACCCTTTCCCTCATAAAGACTCTTTCTGACGCCTCTGCAGCAGACAGCTTTTTGAAAACATAGTGACAAAAGTAGAAATTGCTCAAAACGAGCAATTTCTCCTTTTGACACAATGTTTTCCACTTTTAGTCATAGGTTATCCATTCAACTAAAGAGATTTTCTATTTTTTGACAAAATATGTTCAAAGTCGTCTGCCGCATAATTGTCGTATGTGGGAAAGGGTTAACAATTTGTCTGGTGCAGATTTGCTGTATTTGTGACGGGGCTATTAGAGTGCCATTCTGTATTAGCTAGGCTGCATCCAGAGTGTGACATTAAACATGCAGGTTTTTCTCCAATTGGTCATCAAATTTTAAACAGAACTCATAAAAAGACTCATGCAACTGCAGCGTCAATCTAGTGAGGGAAATATTCCACCATTTATATTTTAACAGAATGCAAGTGGTTTTTTCTCCCCAATTACCCAAAATAATAATACTACCGACAAATTTTGCCAAAATACGGAAATCCCATAAATTAACTGTGTGGTCCTTATAAGGACCCCAATGGAGAAAATGACAAAAAAGGAAATAACCTCAAATTTCCTTGTCACTAAATTATGAGGAATGTGGAAAACAATAGTGTGAAGTCTGGTATTATTGTCCCACCAGATCACAGTAAATCAGTGAAAATGGATCCAATTTCTCCAGACAGTGATTAATCATTTGCCCCATAGACATCCACGGCAGGTAGCTTTTTAAAAAACATCCTGGGAAAAAGAACAGAAATGATATTCAGTCGTAATGCTAACTCTGCAACCCTGAGTGCCAAGGAGGGCAGCCATTACTACCATTTTAGTATGACCTAGCCAGGGATCGAACCAGCAACCTGTGGACTGAGTGGTCAGAAAGAGATGCTTTTAGTTTACTTGAATTCATGGTTTACCATCTCACCCTTTCCCACATACAAATACTTCTGACGCCGCAGACTGCAGCAAATGACTTGAAAACTGTGTGGCAAAAGGAGAAATTGCTCATTTCTTCATTTGCCAAAATTCTTAACTCTATCTAGTAATTCAACTCTCATTTAAGGAGATTTTTCAAGTTTTTGCAAATAAGTTTATAAAGTTTGCTCTGGCAGATAAATATAATGTTGTTAAAGGTTTCAGTAAGAAAGTTAAAAACACCAAAATTGTCAACCTTATTGTCTGGATCAGGTCCTATACTGCCCAATAAAGATTGTGTAATTAGCCTATATACTGTTTTTAATGTCTTCCTCTCTGTCATTAACCCTTTCCCACATTCCACAAATATGCAGCAGATGACTTTGAAAACAACAAAGCAAATTTAACTATGAAAAATCTCTATTATATGAAAGTTTTAACTATTGAAAATATTAAAAAATGTTGTGGCATGGCAAAAGGAGAAATTGATGCGTCAAATGAGGGAAAAGGTTTACTCTCTTCCAGATGCAAATACATATATCTTAACCCTAAGGCTTTCCCACATACGACAATTCTGCAGCAGACGACTTTGAACATATTTTATCAACACATAGATAATCTCTATAATTGAATGGATAACCTATAACTATAAAAGTGGAAAACATTGTGGAAAAAAGGAGAAATTGCTTGTTTTGAGCAATTTCTTTTCTTCTTTTGTCACTATGTTTTCAAAAAGCTGTCTGCTGCAGAGGCGTCAGAAAGCGTCTATATGAGGGAAAGGGTTAATGCATCTGCAGCAGACGATTTTTTAAATATTAGTGCAAAAGTAGAATTATGCTTTCATTTGTAGAAATGCTTTACTTTTAGTCTTTTCAAAGCTGTCTGCATGATGCAGATTTGTTGTATGTTGGAAAGCGTGTTAATTATTAACCCTTTCCCACCTGCAGACGCATTTTGATGCAATAGCAGCAGACGACTTTTGAAAACATTATGGCCAAAGGTGAAATTGCTCATAATGAGCAATTTCTCCTTTGGCCACAATATTTTCAACTTTATTTAACAAATAAGCTATCTTTTATGGAAATTGTTCAGGTTTTCGTCAACATGTTTTCAAAGTCGTCTGCTGCAGATTTGTTGTATGTTGGAAAGCGTTTTAAACAATAGACTGAGTACATAAATTTACCCACATTCCTTTTTTGTTCTGTTGAATAATTATAGTACAAATTGTTCAAACAACAATACATCTTTAATCTTTTCTACATATTTGAAATTGTTTTCTTACCTTAATTACAGCAGGACAGAAAATATTAAGCCGTAATTATTGAATACATTTCTCCTTTAACACAACGTTTTCAAGATTCGTCAATTGCAAATTTGTCTTATCCCTTTTCCACGTCTGTCAGAAGACATTAACCCTTTCCCTCATACAACAATTCTGCAGCAGACGACTTTGAACGTATTTTGTCAAAACATAGAAAATCTCCATAATTGAATGGATGACCTATGACTAAAAGTTGAAAACATTGTGTCAAAAGTAGAAATTGCACGTTTTGTGCAATTTCTTCTTTTGTCACTGTTTTCAAAAAGCCGTCTGCTGCAGAGGTGTCAGAAAGCGCCATTTCTCCCATTGCCGCAATGTTTTCACATTTTTACTGCTGCAGAGGTGTTAGAAAGCATCTGTAGGTGGGAAAGGGTTAGGGGAGGATGATATTTAGGGTTAACTTCTCCAGCTTGTTTGTCTATCTGTCTGTCTGTCTTTCAGTCTGTTAATTAATTGGTTATGGTTACTATAGGCATTGGCAGTGGTCAGGGCACATACATGTAGTGTGCAATGCATCCCTTCATACAGGACATTAATGTCAAGGAACATGATTAGGTTTCAAAGGAAACAATCTTGAGAATCCTTTTGTAAATAAACTTTGTTAAGCATTTTGCAAGTTTCATAACTGATTTTAGTTTCATTCCAACATATGATACGTACTGCTTGCAAAGATTTTCCAAAGTGCAAATTTCAGATTGACTAGATTATAATGCAGGACTCAGGTAGAAACATACATCAACCAATAAGTAAAAAATAAAACGAGCTATTCTTTAGGAGCCCTGAGGCCTCACATTATGCATTATTGCTTCCTTTTCAAGCATATTGCTCAAATTGACCCTTAGATAATGTTAAAAAGGAAAGTAAGGGTTTAAGTTTTAAACTCCCTTTTTTCTTACAAATGAATTATGATTTACCTTTTGTTAATTACCCCTCAAGGGAAACCTCATTGTAGCCATGATGTCTATGCGATCATTTTAACAGATAAACAATCAGTCAAAAATACAAGTTGTTTACCCTTCACCAAAGGAATGATTGATTTGTCGTGATTTTCAGACTGACTGTTTTGTTGACATCGAAACCTCAGGCATAAACATTTGTTGCTCTTATAAGTGTATCTTAATTTCTGATTATGGTGGAAAGAATTGAGCGCATACTGAACCATGTATAATAGGCCCTGCCTCTCATACACAATTGCTATCTTTTCCACAAAGTTTTAACAAATTCACCTCCTGAATCGTAATATAACAAGAAAAAATATTGCTTTTCTAATAGAACAGACTTTTGTCATTTCTGCAGTAGACAAAATGATTCTGAAAACAAAACCGAAGACTGTAAAAAAAAACATTGTGGAAAAGGGGAATTTTGCTTGTTCTTAACAATTTCTCCTTTTCCTAAATTGTTTTCAAAAGTCACCGGCTGCAGAGTCATCAAAAGTTGTCTGTATGATGTAATGGTTTAATTACCTCTCAGCCCATAGGCTATTTATATAACTTTGATTACCCTAGTGACATGTATCTCTTTCCTCTTTCTAATCAAAATTGAAATCTTTTCATTAACTTTCATTAACTTTCTTAAATGGCCGAGCTTGTCTAAATTGAAATTTCCAATTAAATATTTTCAAATTAAAGTTTCTATACAGGGTAACTTTTAATATTGTCAAAATTAACTCAGCAATATCCGTTAAAGAAAAAAGACCATAAACATAAATCTGTAAATCATTTGACATTTTATTATTAAGAAAAAAAAAATATAATAATAAAAAACAAAGTGTAGAGTGGAAAGGACAGATTTCTTTTTTCCTTATTTTGTTCTTGATAAAGTTTCTTCAGTCTTGAGCCCTGTCCCACATACAGAAACTTTCTGACACCTCTGCTTTTTGAAAACATTATGGCAAAAGGAGACATTGCTCAGTTACATTATAATGAGCAATTTCTCCTTTTGCAACAAGTGTTTTCAACTATTTTCATTAATTTAACCCTTTCCCTCATATAGACGCCTCTGCAGTAGACAGCTTTTTGAAAACATAGTGACAAAAGAAGAAATTGCTCAAAACGTGCAATTTCTCCTTTTGCCACAATGTTTTCCACTTTTTGTCATAGGTAATCCATTCAATTATGGAGATTTTCTATTTTTTGACAAAATACGTTCAAAGTCGTCTGCTGCAGAAATGCCGTATGAGGAAAAGGGTTAATGTCCTGTAGAGATTTTCCATAATTTTGCCTAAATGTTTTCGAAGTCGTCTGCTGCAGGTTTGTTGTATGTGGGAAGGGTAGTTTCAGCATAAGAGATAATGACTTTTAGACATCACTAAAGTTTGGAGAACAAACCAAACAAAGCCACAAAGGCTCAGGTGTGTTGAGATAGCAAGTGTCCATTATAAATGAAATGGTGTTGAAAGTATCAGATAACTAATCAAAGCCTATCACTGTTTGTGGAGGAAAGATAAACATCTTATATTTATCTCTTATATATTGACTTCTTGTCATCAAACCCAAATGTCTATCTTATCCCTTTTTCTGAGGTGTGTCATGCAGGGCTCTAGATAAGGGTGCTATTTTTCATGTTCTTAAATCCTTATTTGACATTCAAAACCTATGTTGTGGGTACTCAAAATCTTTTGAGTAACCACAATATAGGATTTTGTTGAGAAATAAGAGAAATATTGTGGGGGAAAAGACCTGTTCACTCCCTTTTATCTAGTCCTCTGTTCAGTAATTGTCTCAAACTCTAACTGTTGAAAACATTAACCCTTTCCCACATACTACATATCTGCAGTAGATGACTTTGAAAACATTTATTCAAAAATATAGAAACTCTCTTATAATAAATGTATCAATTAAAACATGGTGCCACAAGGTTTTCAAAGGTTGTCTACTGTATATGCATATGCAAGTGGGAAAGGGTAACAGAACATTGTTCAGTAATAAAATGAAAAAAAAACCAGTTCACTTGCCAAATTAGAATAATGTAGTATTTAGTGTCTTAATAAATGAAATAGTGTTGAAACTATCTGATCAGATCAAAGCATGTCACTGTTTTTGATTGTAAGATAAACAATCTTTCATCATACAATAAACTTCAACTTTGACACCTTGCTGAGTCTCTGATTTACTTAAAATGTCTTTGACGAAGTGACATTTCTTGTTGTTAAGAAGTTCGATTTTGATTCAGAGTTGAAAAATATTGTGTGATACTGACTGCACAGAGAGATTTCTCTATTGGACAATTTTGATGACAGATGCATCAAATACAGTCTATATCAGGAAAAGAATTTTAGCCCCCCTTTCCAACATACAACAAACCTGCTGGAGACGACATTGAAAACATATTAGCAACTACGTGAAACTTCTCCAATTCTCCATAAATGAGAGTTTAATTATGAAAAACAGTTGAATTGCCACAAATTATGTTTTCAAAAGTCGTCTGCTGCAGAGGTTTCAGAAAGTGTCTCTTTCTAGGAAAGGGTTAAACAAAGCAATAAGATTGTTACTTTATAGATTTATAAGTTACTGTCGGCTACTTATCCTCAATTTTGTTATATTAGAGGTTTGTGGTATTTTGTTGCCCAACATGAAAAGCCATTTTCATAACATAATGACTTTCAAAACAGCTCTATAATGTCCTGCGCCCAAGGCCTATATACATACTTTGGAATATCATTTTAAAAATATATGATCTTCAATTAAAAAATTGTCTATACATGTATTTCATTATTTACCCTTTCCCACATACTGAAATTCTGCAGCAGACGACTTTGATAGCAATTAGTAAAAAATATGGTAAATATCTAGAAATGAAAGTAAATTTTTTATACTGTGTTGAAAACATTGTGACAAGTGGAAAAAATGCTCATTTTGAGCAGTCTTCTTTTTTTGCAATATTTTCAAAAACTGTCGGCTGCAAATGTGATATGACATTATTAACTGCAGTTACTGCATGAAAAATAGATTTTAACAGCAATATTCATTAGCTCCAAAAAAAGTTTATAAACACCCTGGTCGTCCTCGAGTGTGGTAAAAAAAAGAAAGTGGAATAGGAAAATTCAAATGTACACTATATAATGTACAAAGTTATATATGCATGGTTGTATTACTTATTTACCAGCCATTAATTAAATACACTGTATAATGTTAGGTATTTCCGTTATCAAAACACCTATAAATTCATTCATAGGTAAACATAAACATCTAGTTTACTGCCATTTTTTTGTTGTTAATAAATCCAAAATGAACAGGTAATATTTACCTCAACAAAATATCCAATATTTTAAAATTAACAAAATTTGATAATGATGAATAACAACCCAAATCCAAGCTGTAAATGACAAATATCCAAAGTTTTTCCCGATTTTCCTTTGTAACTACTTGTTAGAGTGTAAACGTTGTACTGATTTGACAATCAGCTCTGCATGGAGAGGTATATTATCATATTTTTCACTGGCGCCACCTTTTTACCTTACACTTGCCCTTAGGGAGCATTGTAGGTTGTGTTGTATAGCTCTACCATTGATCACAATGTCCTACCCTTTACTCCCCATTCACTGTCATCACACATTTACCAGCACAGTCAAACCTGTGCTTTAAAGACCACCCTTGTATAGCAATTCCATTTTTATAGCGGCCACACTGTTAATTTCCCTATAACTTATTTTCTGCAGAAAAGAATCTGTAATTAAAGACCACCAGTGAACAAAGACCAGATTGGTCTCTTACCTTGGTGGTCTTTATAACACAGGTTGGACTGTATATTAATTGTGGCTATTCTAATTGGTTGACGGACGTTTTGGCCAACAGATGTTTTGGCCCGGCTGTTTCGTCCTCAAACTTTTTGGCCAGCCATATTTTATATTTTATTTGCTATAACTCTGTTAATATAAGAAACTTATTAACCCTTTTCCTCATGCGACAATTCTGCAGCAGTCGACTTTGAACATATTTTGTCAAAAAAATAGAAAATCTCTATTAAATTGAATGGATAACCTATGACTAAAAGTGGAAATCATTGTGGCAAAAAGGAGAAATTTTTTGTTTTAAGCAATTTCTTCTTTTGTCACTATGTTTTCAAAAAGCTGTCTGCTGCAGAGGCGTCAGAAAGCGCCTATATGAGGGAAAGGGTTAAAGGTGCTGAACTCTAGATTGAGATCAAAATTTTTAAATGTTGAAACTCCTACAAATAAAAGTAACAACAAAGTAAGTAATAAGTAGTTCAAAACTAATTTGACAGTTAACCCTTTCCCTCATATAGACGCTTTCTGACGTCTCTGCAGCAGACAGCTTTTTGAAAACATAGTGACAAAAGAAGAAATTGCTCAAAACAAGCAATTTCTCCATTTGCCACAATGTTTTCAACTTTTAGGTTATCCATTCAATCAGAGAGATTTTCTATTTTTTGACAAAATATGTTCAAAGTCGTCTGCTGCAGAATTGTTGTATGAGGGTAAGGGTTAATGTTGAAAAACTGTCAATTGAAAGTAATGAAAATGTACAACATTTGGCTTACTGGGTATGTCTACCCAGTAAAACTACCCAGTAAAAATGATTCTCTCTATAATTGAATGGATAACCTATGACTAAAAGTGGAAAACATTGTGGCAAAAGGAGAAATTGCACGTTCTGTGCAATTTCTTCTTTTGTCACTATGTTTTCAAAAAGCTGTCTGCTGCAGAGGCGTCAGAAAGCGTATGTGAGGGAAAGGGTTAAACAATCAATATTTAGATGGTTATGGTAATGGTAATGGAAAGTGAAATTATTACTCAAATTTATCTCTGAATTATGATTCTAATATTTCATGACAACATTTTTTAAAAGTTTTAAAACTTTGACTATAATATTTATGTTCTGGAATTGAGCAGCTTTAAGTATGAGAAAACTATTAAGTATAAGAAAACTCTTAAGTAAGAAAACTATTAAGTATAAGAAAACTATTAAGTAAGAAAACTTATAATTAAGTATAAGAGGACATTTTATTAATAATTTTATAATATAAATGTACTTTCACACATTTCTAATCCAAACTACAATGTTGTTATCTAATTAACAGTTGATTGCAAACATATTACATTTTTTTCACACCTTTTTTAATCCAAACTAACAATATTGTTATATAATAAACAGATTAACCCTTTCCCTCATATAGACGCTTTCTGACGCCTCTGAAGCAGACAGCTTTTTGAAAACATAGTGACAAAAGAAGAAATTGCTCAAAACGAGCAATTTCTCCTTTTGACACAACACAATGTTTTCCACTTTTAATTATAGGTTATCCATTCAATTATAGAGATTTTCTGTGTTTTGACAAAAAATGTTCAAAGTCGTCTGCGGCGGAATTGTCGTATGAGGGAAAGGGTTAAAACAAACAACAACCTTTTTTTTTTTTCACCATACCTTCTTTTTTTAAACAAAACATGAAAACACTTCGTATTTTAGATATAGAGATATATTGATAATAAACAATTAAATAAAAAGAAATTGTCTTGTTATTACTCCAGACTTTTAAACCTGGTTGGCCAAAGAGTCCTATTTGATAAGAATTGTGTCATTCGTCTTTCACCAATGGGTCGTTAAACAGTCTATGTGGGAAAGCAGCACAGTTGCTTGGAAAGTATGTTGTGTGGTGAACTTGTGTGGGAAAACCTGAGGAAATGCATGAGTAGGTGAACTGGTCGCCGTGATATGACTGAAAAATTCTTGGAAATGGCGTTAACCCTAATCAATCAATCAATCAACCTATTTGATAAGAATGGCTGGCCCAAAAGTCCTAGGACGAAACATCGGTGCCAAAACATCTGTTTGTCAAATCATCCTACGTTCGAGGCGGGCATTCTTCCACTACACCACTGAGGTGGTACACCTGCAGAAAAGTTCCTGCTTCTGCTTCCATGCTAAAGATCTACACGGAAAGTTTCTTGAATCTTCAGTAACCAATTGGGAAACAGACTTACAGAGCCAGAATCAGACTTTAGGTTGGCTTTCGCAGAGCCGCGTTCATTTTAACCCTTTCCCTCATATAGACACTTTCTGACGCGTCTGCAGCACAAGGCTTTTTGAATACAAAGTAACAAAAAAAAGAAATTGCTCAAAACAAGCAATTTCTTATTTTGCCATGATGTTTTCGACTTTTAGTCATAGATTATCCATTCAATTATAGAGATTTTCCATTTTTTGACAAAACCTGTTTAAAGTCGTCTGCTGCAGAATTGTTCTATGAGGGAAAGGGGTTGACCTTTCCAACTTATACAACATATCAGTAGCTCATGACTTTGAAAACACATTTATTTATATAATACGATATGGAAAATCTTTACAAAGGAAACTTCCAACTGTTGATTCAGTCCAGAAGACTTTTGAAAACATTATGGCAAAAGGAGAATTTGCTCGTCAAGAGAAAACTCTCCTTTTGCCACATTGTTTTCAACTTTATTCATCCTATGTGTAAAATAGTATGAAAATAAACGAGAAACAAAAATTGTGTTTTTATATGACATGATATAAAGATTAAAATTGTGAAATATTTAAAATGTTCAATTTGTAAAATGAAAAACTGGTCTGTTTTGAATTAAATAAGTTAAATTCTGTTATCATTTCAATGTTTTCCACTCTGTTTTGAACCCTTTCCCACATATTGATGTTTTCTGACGCCTCTGCAACAGACGACTTTTGAAAAAAAATTGTGGCCAAAGGCAAAATTGCTCATGATGTCTTTTATGGAGATTTTTTAGGTTTTTGGCCGAATTGCAATTCCGGTCTATAGATTGGCGATGTCTGTCTGTCTGTCCGTCAACATGTTGGTTAAAGTTTCAGGTTGAGGCAAAATCTCAGCACTGGAAAGGGTTACAAACTTGAAACTGTGCCTGAAGGTAACCAGTAATAAGTTCTATCGATTTCTATGGTTACTTTGACCTTGGTTTGTTGATTTTCAAGGTCAAATTGCCGACAATACGGCCTTACCGTCTTCAGCGGTTTCTTGTTATCACTAAAGCCGTCTGCTGCAGATTTGTTGTATGTGGGAAAGGGGGGTTAAAGTCATTTGTTTACCCTTTCCCACATGCTGACACATCTACATCAAACATTTTTTGAAAACATTTTTCCAAAAGGGACAATTTCTCAAGAAGGATCGATTAACCTTGGTCACAATGTTTTCAACTGTATTTTATGATTTTACTGTCATTATTAGAGATTTTCCTTAATTATTGCCTAAATTTTTCAAAAGTTGTCTGCTGCAGAAGCATCAAAAAGCGTCTTTATCAGGGAAAGGGTTAAGTTATATCTAGATTGCCTTGTCAGAATCATTTTCACTGATCCTTTCAAGGGCTGCATGATGGCTTCCGATACCAGTGGAGAGTAGGTAATACTTCAAAAATGGCTTAACTCTTTACCACATACAACAAATCTGAAGCAGATGACTTTGAAAATGTTTAGGCAAAAGCACTTAAAATCCCTTTAAAGAAAAGAACAACAATTGAATAGAGTTGAAAACATGATGACAAAAGGAGAAATTGCTCGTTTTGAGCAATTTCTTCTTCTGTCACCATGTTTTCAAAAAGCTGTCTGTTGCAGAGGCGTCAGAAAGCGTCTAAATGAGGGAAAGCGTTAACTCTTTACCACATACAACAAATCTGCAGCACACAAATTTCTCCTTTTGTCACATTGATTTGATATGTTGTCTGCTTCATAGGTGTCAGAACGTGACTGTAAATGTAAGTGAAAGAGACAAAAGAAGAAATTTCTCGTTATTTAAATTAAAAATTGTCTCCTTTTGAAACAATGTTTTCAAGATACATCTGATGTAGATGCATTATAATACAAAAGTCATATACATGTGGGTAAGGGTAATCCCTTTTCCACAAACCAAAAATTTGCAGCAGACAACTTTGAAAAGATCTAGACAAAACAATATCAAAAATCTATTAATCAAAGTACTGTAACTGAACAAAGTTGAAAGCATTGTGAGCCATATCTCCTTTAGACACAATGTTTTCAAAGGTTGTCTGCTGCTGATGTCTCAGAATGTGTCTGCAGGGGGGAAAGGGTTGATTAACCCCACTAGTACAGTTTTTTGGATCTAAACTATTTTATGAAAGGAGATGTTTGCATATTTTTACAATAATGTTTAGATCAAGCTGTCATTCATAATTGACAAAAAAAAATCAAGAAACATATGTTGCATTTAGATTACCTAGAAATACAACTTTATGTTTGATTGCTTGACAAATACAACCAACCTTAGATCTGATCTTTATCACTAAACCCTTTCCCTCATATAGACGCCTCTGCAGCAGAAGGGTTTTTGAAAACATAGTGACAAAAGAAGAAATTGCTCAAAGCGATAATAGGTTATCCATTCAATTATAGAGATTTTCATATTTTTTGACTAAATATTTTTTAAGTCGTCTGCTGCAGAATTGTCTTATGGGGTATAAATGGGTTAATTATTTAGACATTACATCCTCAGAGCTCTAGATAAGTGGCGTTTTGCATGTTCTAAAATCCTTATTTGACCTTATAATCCTATGTTGTGGGTACTCAAAAGAATCGTCTCAGTGAGATGATTCTTTTTGAGTACACACATCATAGGGTTTGATTTGATAATAAGAGAGATATTGTGGGGAAAAGGGCTGTATACACCTCCTTGTCTGTTACATAACATTGTATATCAAACAACTCTCTCTGCACCATCTGTTTTTTGCAGCAACCAATTTCAATCACTCAGCAATATTTTACCCTTTCCAGCAGACTACTTTGAAAATATGATAAAATGTTTATAAAAGGATTAAAACATTGTGGCAAAAGGAGAAATTTGTCAGTATGAGCTCACTACAGCAGTTGCAGATGTGTCAAAATGGGACGGGTTAACATATATTCCCTCCGATGCAATTTTTAACCATTTTGACAAGTGTAATCAACTGCAAAAGAAGTCGTAATGAATGAAAGAAATTTTCCCTTTATTACTTTTGAAAGTTGTCTACTGAATGGTCCATAATGGTGAAGGTGCGTCAAAAGTAAGCTTCATCACTTAAAGGGTGAATTTGGTCTAAATCAGACAACTTGCGAATACCTTGCTCATAACATGCAATGTTCCTTTTACCACAATGTTTGTAACTGTTTAAGCCGGCCCCTGCGAAGTGATCAGTTACAGTTCATGAATTATTCTTGAAAAATTCTTGAAATGCCTGGAAGTACAAATGAGACAAATCCTTGATCAGTTCTTAAAAAAAAGAGTACATGAACAGTTCATGAACAGTAGATCATAAACAGTTCTTGAAAGGTTCATGATCAGTTGTCCATGATGTCTTCATGAACAGTTCAAGAACAACAATAAAGTGCCAGAACTTGGACTATTCATGAACAACCCACAAACCATTTTCCCTCTATATTTCAATGTCTCATTTGTACTTCCAGGCATTTCAAGGACTTTTCATGAACACAAATTCTTAAAAAGTTCATTGATGCCTTAAAATATCCATGAACAGTTCTTGAACATCCTTTGAGACCCAAATGAAATCAATCATGCCTTAACTTATCCATGAACAGTTCTTGAACATCTTTAAAGGCCTTGATGAAATAATGCCTTAAATTATTCATGAACAGTTCATGAACAAGCCCTGATTTTAGGCCCCGGAAGCGATGCAGGCTGTCAATCAAGGGGTTGTGAGTTAAAACCCCAGCTCTGCAAACATTCTTTCCGACGTTTGACAAAAATTTCTCTGGCAAGCGTTATTCATCTTCCACGAATGAGCTAACAGTCTATATGGAAAAAGCAGCCAGTTGTTAAGAAAGACTGTATATAGTGTGGAGGAATGGTGTGAGAAAAGCAGGAAACACATTTGAATAGGTAAACTGTAGAAAATGATGTTAAACTCCCACTCATTAACAAATCTGCAGACAACTTTGAAAACATAGTGACAAAAACCTGAAAAATCTCAATAAATGATAGCCTAATTGTTAAATAAAGTTGAATACATTGTGGCCAAAGGAGAAATTGCTCATGATGAGCAATTTCACTTTCGGCCACAATGTTTTCAAAAGTCGTCTGTTGCTATTACGTCAAAATGCGTCTGCAGGTGGGAAAGGGTTAAACCCCCCAATCAATCAATCAACCAACTTTGAGTGTTCAATAATTATTCTTTCAGTTATACTTGATTTTTCTATATTTTAGCAGCCTTAACCCTTTTCCTCATATAGACGCTTTCTGACGCCTCTGCAGCAGACGGCTTTTTGAAAACATAGTGACAAAAGAAGAAATTGCACAAAACGGGCAATTTCTCCTTTTGCCACAATGTTTTCCACTTTTAGTCATAGGTTATCCATTCAATTATGGAGATTTCCTATGTTTTGACAAAATATGTTCAAAGTCGTCTGCTGCAGAATTGTCGTATGAGGGAAAGGGTTAATGTTCTCAAAGTCGTCTCCTGCAGATTTGTTGTATGTGGGAAAGAGGTTTAAAGTTAAATAATTAAATGCTGGAAGTGTAGCCCTAAGTAAGTTGTCTGTTGCCTTAGGGTCATTGAAATGAATATCAGGATTCACAGAAAAAGGCCAAGTAACTCCTAAGAAGCAATAACTTGCTCCACTTTGATTATTTTCTTACCATTTTTGTTGTTGAAATATTTGTCTGCACATTGAAGTAAAACACAAGGTTGAAAATTTGTTAAACAGTTATATTTTTTTATTTTGACATAAGATTAGCGTCTCTAATAAGACTGATCAATAGGTTTGGTACAGACTTAATGGAGACGTAAAATTGTTAACGCTTTACCCCACCAGACATTTATGGCGGTTGATTTGCCCTAACCAGAAGTTAAAACGTCATAAATCATAATCTAATGAGTTGCCGACTGTATATTTTCACTTAATCTCTTGTGTGCATTGAAATAAATATTTTAGATATTCAGTCATGTAATTTGAGTTGCTACCAGTACAAGCTAAGATTGGTAAATTGCAGGATAAATGACTCTTTTTGTGTTGTGTTATTTATTATTATTGTATTTAACTCTTTTTCACATACGGCAATTCTGCAGCAGACGACTGAACGTATTTTGTCAAAAAGTAGAAAATCTCCATAATTGAATGGATAACCTATGACAAAAAGTGGATAACATTGTGGCAAAAGGAGAAATTACACGTTTTGTGCAATTTCTTTTGTCACTCTGTTTTCAAATAGCCGTCTGCTGCAGAGGCGTCAGAAAGCGTCTATATGAGGGAAAGGGTTAAACCAATGTGAAATAATATATATTTTCATTTGTATTAAAAAATACATTGATAGATCAATAATACAACATTTTGATGTGTCTTTAGGATGATTGTAATGCAAATGACAAACCCTTTTCCATAAAGACTCGGTGCATTTATATGCATTTGCAGTAGACGACTTTGAATAGATTGAGGCAAAAGAATAAATTGCTCATAATGAGCATAATCCTTTTGTCACAAAGTTTTAGAAATTGTATGCTGCAGAACCTTGAATACTCTTATGTAATAAGACATTGTAGTACTAATATTTATAGAGATTTTCCATATTTATGCATGTATGTTTTCAATGTCGTCTGCTGTAGATTTGCTGTATGTGGGAAAGGGTTGGATATTGAGCAGCTGCTTCCGCTTTATCTCCAAAAGAGAACAGATTATCTCCTTTTCACGATATTTTCTAAAAAAGCTTGGTGCAGCTGCTACAGAGGCTTCAATAGTTGATAATATCAAGAATTGAACATAAAAACATTTTCTGAACATAACTTGAACCCTTTCCCTCATGTAGTCGCTTTCTGACGTCTCTGCAGCAGACGGCTTTTTGAATACATAGTGACGAAAGAAGAAATTGCTCAAAACAAGCAATTTCTCCTTTAGCCACAATGTTTTCCACTTTTAGGTTAATTATTATCCATTCAATTATAGAGATTTTCTATTTTTTTGACAAAATATGTTTAAGTTGTCTGCTGCAGAATTGTCGTATGAGGGAAAGGGTTAATCCTTCCCCTGTTACAGAAGACTGCAACATGCTGCTTTTGAAGAAATGTGTGAAATTTTCGAAAGGAAAAGCCTATCTCTTTATCTTTACAACAAATCTTCATCTGATGACTTTGAAAATACCGAGTTTGATCCCCAGTCGCGGTGCTGTGGTCATGGTGGAGTGCTCTTGGGGGGCAAGGTGCATTTTCTAGCCTAGTACCTAGTACTGGTTTGTATATAACTGAAATAATGTTGAAAGCGGCGTAAAACGCCAATAAAACAAACTTTGAAAATATCTATGCAAATAAAGTTAAATTATTGGATAATGTTAATAATGTGGTGGCAAAAGGTGTTATTACTGATATTGAGCAATGTTCATCATTTAACGTTCCTTTCCCTCATAAATCTCTATAAGTGAATGGATAACCTATGACTTAAAGCGGAAAACATTGTGGCAAAAGGAGAAATTGCTTGTTTTGAGCAATTTCTTCTTTTGTCACTATGTTTTCAAAAATCCGTCTGCTGCAGAGGCATCAGAAAGCGTCTATATGAGGTTTAGGGTTAACAACATTGCTTTCATTTTTGGTGTGCTGCAGAAACCTTCAATATGTGAGATTCAGGTCATTAATCATACATTGTAAAACGTTGGCAGGACATTGTACTCCCCCCCCCTGATAAATCCTTTCCCACATACAATAAACCATTACCCTACATGACTTTTCAGAGGTTGTCTGCTTTACAATCATCAGACGAACAATTTCAATAATCTAGAAAACTGAAAGATTTATATTGATAAAGACTTGAAAATATTGCAATAAAAGGAGAAATTGCGCGTTTTGAGCAATTTCACCTTTTATTGCAATGTTTTCAAAAGTCATATATTTAATGGCAGCTGTCAAATGTCGTCTGTGTCAAGTAATTGGTTATAAATATGCAGCAGACGACTTTGTAAATGTCTTGACAAATTTATGGAAATTCTCCATGTTGAAAGTATATATAATTAGTGAATGGTTTGAAACAAAAATGCAAAAAACGAAATTGTTCATTATGAGCAAATTCTCCTTTTACCACAATGTTTTCCTAAGTAGTCTGCTGCAAAATACGTCTGTAAGTGGGTAAGGGTTATAGGTCTAGTCAAATTTTAAGTCTGATTATTTGGGTCCATGGATTATGGTAATTTGTGAAAGCTTTTTTGACCCCTTAAATTGCCTATTTTACTATTGTAATGTCTTTGATTTATCTTTCCCAGACACATTTTATGCATAATGCAACAGGTGGCTTTTTAAAACAATGCGACAATGAACAGTTTCTTCTTTTACCACAATATTTTCTTTTCTATTCAATAATTAAAAAGGTTTCATTTATAGAGAGGCCGAACCCCGATAACTCAGTCGGTATCGACGCAGGCTGTCAATCCAGGGGTTGTGAGTTTGAATCCTGGCTCGGCCAACTTTCTTTCCTACAATTGACAAAAGTCAATGTGACATGCGTCATTCGTCTTTCACCAATGGGCTAAGTCTATGTGGAAAGCAGCCAGTTGCTTTGCAAGATTGTTGTGTGGAGTACTGGTGTGAGAAAACCAGGAAATGCATGAGTAGGTGAAATTGTAGGCCGCCGTGATAAATTGTTAAAAACGGCATTAAACCCCAATCAATCAATCATTTAAAGAGATGTAGAATGTGCCTTCATGTTTTCAAAGTCGTCTGCTGCAGATGTGTTATATGTGGGAAAATGTTAAAAGTGCTGAACTCCAGATGGTGATCAAAATTTTGAAATGTTGAAATTTCTGCAAATATTGCTAATCGTGACAATAAAGTAAGTAATAAGTAGTTCATGAATAACATTTGGCTTACTAGCTCATGAATTTATTCATGCTAGAAGTTCATGAACTAGTTCCTGAAAGAAAAAAATACGCTTGGTTCCAAATCCTCGACGCTAAACCATTCAGCCACGGCGGATTCCTTTCTATCAATGATGCAACTACTATAATAATTAACCCTTTCCCTCATATAGACGCTTTCTGACCCCTCTGCAGCAGACGGCTATTTGAAAACATAGTGACAAAAGAAGAAATTGCACAAACGGTGCAATTTCTCCTTTTGCCACAATGTTTTCCAGTTTTAGTCATAGGTTATCAATTATTTAGTCCATTCAATTATAGAGATTTTCTAATTTTTTGACAAAATATGTTCAAAGTTGTCTGCTGCAAAATTGTTGTAAGAGGGAAAGGGCTAATGAAGAAAAATAATATAATTGAAAAAAGAACCTCAAAGCTTTGGGTAGCAAACGTTTTCACCATAATCTTTTATAAACAAACTTTTTTCAGATTATTTGCAAGTATAAAATCAATTTTACCTTTGATTTTAATGTTTCACTTTTAAAGATTCTGCAAATGGTATATAAAGTAACGGGGTAAAGAAGCTGGGAAACTGTGAGATTATTTGATAAAAGGTTTATGTTCTTTCTAAATTGTTTATCAACTGCCGGTTGTGTTTTCAATGATTTACATTCAATATTACATGTTCTTTCATAATATTTTGGTCGTAAATAACCCTGGATCAAGATAAATATAAATAAATTTGTCATTTCTCTAAACACCAGGCACCCTCAGATATTATCAGGGAGCGAAGAATGATCTTCAGGAGATTTAAATTAACCCTTTCCCTCATACGACAATTCGGCAGCGGACGACTTTGAACATATTTTGTCAAAAGTGGAAAATCTCTATAATTGAATGGATAACCAGAGACGAAAAGTGGAAAACATTGTGGCAAAAGGAGAAATTGCATGTTCTGTGCAATTTCTTCTTATGTCAATATGTTTTCAAAAAGCCGTCTGCTGAAGAGGCGTCAGAAAGTGTTTATACAACTTTGAAAATAATTCAGGCTGTAGGCAAACATAAGGAAAATCCCCATTATTGAATAGATAACTTTTGAAAAGAGTTTAAAACATTGTTACAAAAGGAGAAATTGCTCTTTATGCGCAAATTATCCTATTTGCCAAAATGTTTTCAAAAGTGCTCTGCAGCAAACATGTCAAAATGTGTTTGCAAGTAGGAAAGGGTTAACAGGAGTTTTCCCACATACAACAAAACTGCAGCAGACAACTTTGAATAGATGGTCATATGTGGGAAACTGGCTTTACATAATTATGCATGCAGTGAATATTTATATTTTCTGAAAGGTCAAAATTTATTGGTCAATATTTAAGTTTTGGCCTCAGCAAAGCGGACAGACAGACTGAAAAAGGTAAAAAGCAAAAAGTGGAAAACATTGTGTCAAAAGGAGAAATTGCTCGTTTTGAGCAATTTCTTCTTTTGTCACTATGTTTTCAAAAAGCAGTCTGCTGCAGAGGCGTCAGAAAGCGTCTATATGAGGGAAAGGGTTAACATTGTTTTGAAAACATTGCAGAAAAATTCCTCAGATTTTTTTTCAATTTCTTTTCTTCAGATGTTTTCATTTAGAAACGTCTGAAATACTGTAATCAGGTTTAACTCTTTCCACATACAGACAATCTGCATCGGACAACTTTTGAAAACATTGTGTTATAAGGAGAAAATTCTCCTTTCAACTTTATTTAATATTTATTCTTTCATTTAAAGAGAGTTCCTATATTTTATAGTCATCTGCTGCAGTTTATTTTTATGTGGGTAAATGGAAACAGGTATATCAGATATTATATTGATTTCAAATAGACATTTAAGAAATCTATCAAGATCTAGCACAAAGAAAATTGGCTGTTTTCTTTGAATTGAAATTCTGGAAAATTGTGGTATATTTTGAAGTATTTAAGTGGATTTTTGCGTGTCTGTGCCTCTTTGTGTTTCCTTTCCATACTTTTATTACCATGGAAATTGAAAATCCTCTACTTTCTATTCCTTGGCATAATTGTTTCTTCAAATAATACTCTCAGACTGTATCAACGTTTGCCTCAATAGACATTACTTGTGTTGAAATTGGATCGCCTCTGGTGTAGAGGTAGAGCGTCCGCCTCAGGTGCAGGAGGTCGCGGGTTCAATCGCCGGTCGGATCATACTAAAGACTTTAACGCATGATAACCTATGACTTAAAGTGGAAAACATTGTGTCAAAAGGAGAAATTGCTTGTTTTGAGCAATTACTTCTTTTGTCACTGTTTTTAAAAAGCCGTCTGCTGCATAAGCGTCAGAAAGTGTCTATATGAGGGAAAGGGTCAAAGAAATGAAACAGTCATTTATCTATATTTGTTTTAAAATACCTTTAATGGTTGAGCTGCAATATGACTCGACCGATACCATAATAAGGGCTATCAATGCAATGGTCGTGAGTTCGAAGCCCACCCTTGCCAGTGATTTTTCCATTCATTGACAAAAGTTATTGGTTTCTAGCATCATTCATCTTCCATCATTGGGCCAAATGAAAGTCTATTTGGGAAGGAAGATAGTTGCCAGAGTTGTTGTGTGGTGTACTGGTGCTTAATTAACCCTTTCCCACATACAGCAAATCTCCAGCAGACAACTTTGAAAACATGGTGACAAAAACTTGAAAAATCTCAATAAAAGATAGCTTAATTGTTAAATAAAAATGAAAACATTGTGGTCAAAGCGTAAGTTGCTCATCATGCTCATATTGCGTCAAAATGTGTCTGCAAGTGGGAAAGGGTGAACCTTACAACTTTGATAAATAACTGAAAACTGTTGAAAACCACATTAAATGCAAATCCATCAATCAATCTGCTTTTAACACTTTTTCCCCTGATGCAGATTTTTTGTTTTGAATAAAATAGCATCACTTTTAAAAACAGTGAAAAAAGAAGTAATTTTTTTTATAAGCATTAATTTCTTTATTCAATGTTATCCTTCTTTGATGTTTGTAGGAAACCTAATACATGTAGTCATACCTGTGCTAAAGACCAACCTTGTTAAGTAATTTCCTGTCTATAGACACCACATTTTTGATTTCCTAATTACCTTTTTAAGCTCACCTATGCACAAAGTGCAAGGTGAGCTATTGAGATCACTTTTTGTCCGGCGTCCGGCCGGCGTCAACATTTGCGTTTGTTAACACTCTACAGGCTACATTTTGCATCCAACCTTCATGAAAGTTTATCAGACCATTCATCTACATCAAATCTTGGACAAGTTCGAAACTGGGCCATATGAGGTCAAAAACTAGGTCACTAGGTCAAATTGAAGGAAATCTTGTTAACACTCCAGAGGCCGCAAATTTTTGCTACAGCAGTTTGAAATTTTGTCAGAAGTTTTGTCTTAAAAATTCCTAGGTCGAGTTCGAATATGGGTCATATTAGGTCAGAAACTAGGTCACTAGGCCAAATTTAAGGGAAATCTTGTTAACACTGTAGACGCCGCATTTTTGCTTCAGCAGCTTGAAATATGGTCAGAATGTTGAGCTGAATGATATCTAGGCCAAGTTCAAATATGGGTCATGCCGGGTTAAAAACTAGGTCACTAGGCCAAATTGAAGAGGAATCTTGTTAACACTGTAGATGCCACATTTTCAACTTGAGCATGTTGAAACTTTATCAGAATGTTTGTCTTGATGATATCTAGGTCAAATTCGAATATGGGTCATATTTGGTAAAAAACTAGGTCACTAGGCCAAATTGAAGGAAAATCTTGTTAACACTTTGGATGCTGCATTCTTTGCTTCAGCATGTTGAAACTTTATCAGAATGTTTGTCTTAATGATATCTAGGTCAAGTTCGAATATGGGTCATATTGGGTCAGAAACAAGGTCAATAAAGGAAAATATTGTTAAAACTCATTAGGCCACATTTTTACTTTGAGCAAGTTGAAACTTTGTCAGAATGTTGTCTTGATGATATCTAATACATGTTGGAATATGGGTCATATCAGGTAAAAAAATATAGATCACTATGCCAAATGAAGGAAAATCTTGTTAACGCTGTGGAGGTTGTTGGACTGTTCATATGCAGCTGAATAGATCTTTTGACTTTAAAGGACGAAAGGAGAAATAATCAACTATGAAATTAATCTTTGAATGAACGGCAGCCATATGTGTTCATAGACATAAAATGGATTCCGAGTGAATTTTCCTGGTGTTTATTGACAGGCGGGAGTTATGTCATGTCAGAGTTTCCAAGAAAAGAACAGAGAAAATAGATCAATCCGTTCCAGAACATGCTGCCATATTTTAGAAATGCAGACAGATTCATTAGCTCTATATTCAGTAATAAATTGGATATATTTTTAACCCTTGCCCATAAACAGACGCTTTCTGACTCCTTTGCAGCAGATGGGTTTTGCAGCAATGAGCAATTTCTACCTTAATTTTGGGACAATGTTTTTAACCATTTTCTTCCATTTCTAGATATTTTTTTCTATTTTTGCCTAGACATTTAAAATGCCGTAGGCTGTATATTTGTTGTATGTGGGGAAAGGGTTAAAAAAAGAACTAGGTCTCTGTTGGGAGTTATATAGCAAGTCTTTTATTATTTAGAGTAGATCTAATTTAAAAGCTTTAACCGTTTCCCACATAGAGCAAATCTTAGCAAAATATGGAAAAGTCATTGAACAGTTTTGAAAACTTTGTGGCAAATGGCGAATTTGTTCATTATAAACAATTTCTTCTTTAGTCAAAGTGTTTTTAAAACGTGTATGCTGCAAATGCATCAAAATGCATTTGCATCTTAGGAAAGGATTAATATTTCCTAAAAGATTTGCCAAGTATGGATTATTGCATTTATCACACCTTATATCCATTGTGTGCATTATTTGGCACTAATAGTGTTGGCTCCGAATTTGCTTTTGTTTGTGAAAAAGTGACATTTTAAAATTGGTAATAATGGCTTAGCAACCTCCTTTGCTCTCAGGGTTGCGCGGTTAGTATTACGACTGACTGGCTGGTGTCAGCATATATGTACAGGTTTTACTGGAAACATACCCAGGAAACACTGTGATATAACTGAACAATTGGTGACAGCAGCGTAAAACACCAAACATGCAAGAATCATTAAATAGTATTTTAGTTAATGAAAATGTATCCATAAAATGTTGTTTTGTAATTCCATTATATGTTGTACTTCATAGCCCTCTCCCACATGCAAAAGATCTGCAGCAGACGACTTTGAAAACATCTAGCCAATATATGGAAAATAACCATAAATGAAAGTATAACTTGAATGGTGTTGAAAACATTGCGGCAGGAGAAATTGCTCATTATCTGAAAAAATAAGAAGGAGGCTTTTGTTAGACAGAAGAATACGAAAATTAATTGTTAAAGAACAGTTTGTTTAAAGCCGCCTTCAACATTTTTAAGCTCTACTGGCTGAAAGCTAATCAAGCTTATGTCCGGATGAATTGTCTGTCGCGTGTGTATCAATGCATCCATTTTTTTTGGCTTCAAACAACATCTACCCTGTTACCATTTGGCCAATTGGAATGAAACTTCATGGGTAGTATCCTCTCAATGTCCTCTCCTAAATTCCTTCAAACATTTTTTGGATCCTTGCAAAATTCTGGTTTGCATGGCATTCTAAAGAAAACACCTTTACAATATTTTCCTTCCAAACTGGTTGACCAATTTTTCAAATTTTGTAGAAATGTTTCCTTTGGTGACCCTATATCAGTTTCCTTCAATCCATGTTGAATGATAAAATAAACCAGGCCAACGGGGGATAGGGGGGCTGTTTTGCCTAATATGGCTAAAGTGAAAACATTAAAAATCTTCTCCCCAAAAAGTGTGATTCCTGTTGATTGGTCAAAAAGCATGGCCGCCAGGGGGCAGGGCTATTTTGCCTTATATGGCTATAATGAAACCTTTAAAAATCTTCTTCTCTGAAAGTGTGAAACTGATTTTCATTTAAATTTTCAGAAATGTTCCTTCGGTGACCCTCTTGGATGATTCCTTCAAGCCATGTTGATTGTTGGTAAAACATGGCTACCATGGGCTGGGGGCTGTTTTGCCTTATATGGCTGTAGTGAAAACTTGATCAATTTCAATTTCAACATTTTATTACCCAAAATCTTTTCCTTCGAAAATAAATGGTCGATTTTCAAATAGGTTTGGTGAAATGTTTATTGGGTTGATCCCCTACCAGATTCCTTCAGGACATTATTGATTGATTGAAGTGGCTGTTTTGCCTTCTACAGCAATAGGGATTTAATTATTTCCTAATGGCAGTGTAGCAATACTGACCCACTTTGGCCTCTTGTTCAGTTATATTACAGGGTGTCGTTGATAAGTCACCAGGACTACTGGTCCATTTATCCTGACACCAGCCAGTCAGTAGTAATGTTAAACCCCTATGAATGCCAAGGAAGGCAAGCCATGACAACCATTGTTTTGTCTAATATAACAATAGTGAAAACTTTAAAAATCTTCTTCCCCAAAAGTATGATTCCTTCAAGCCATGTAAATTAGTCTAAAAACATGGCTCAGGGGTGGGGCTGTTTTGCATTATATTGGCTCTAATGAAGCCTTTAAAAATCTTCTTTTCTGAAAGTGTGAAACCAATATTCAATTTATTTTGCAGAAATGTTCCTTGGTGAGATTCCTTCAAGCCATGTTGATTGATGGAAAAACATGGCTACCTTAGGGTGGGGCTATTTTGCCTTATATGGCTGTAGTGAAAAGTTTTAATAATATGAAGAATGTAGGTGAGGTTAGACAAATTACAAACCCTTATTGCTATGACAACTAAAATACTGCTGAAAATGGAGTATAACACATTTCATACAAAACAAATAACTGATGTTAGACAAATTGCAAAGCTTTGTTGACATGACATAACTGTTCAATATGTATACTTTAATTTAGAGATTTTCCATATTGTTTAATTGCCAAGATGTTTTCAAAGTTGTCTGCTGCCTCAGTGCTATACAGGTAGTGTTCATCATTGGTGTAGGAGGTCGGGGGTTTGATCCCTAGCCTGGTCATACCAAAGACTTTAAAATATGGGAGTAATGGCTTTCCCTCCTTGGGCCTCAGGGTTGTGGTGTTTGTGAGCATTACATATGCTTTTTAAAAGCTTTGTAAAACAATATACAAGCAAAGCAAATCAAAGTTGTCTGCTCCAGAAATGTTGCTTGTGGGAAAGAGTTAATTAATTGTTGATGATGGAAACTTGGATAAACTTTATGACGTTCCTCATATCGGATCACAAAAAAAAGGTAATTCCACTGGGACTTGTTTTATTGTGGGGATGTTGGACAGTTTGAATGAAGTGCTTTTCAATCATTATTGATCCAATTTAGAGCACTCAGGGAAAAAGAGAAATATGTAGCTTTGATTCACCATTTGTAGGTTGCATGGAAGACAGTGATGCAGTGGTAGACTGTCGGCACCTCCTGTACCAAATTAAAGGTTCTGGGATTGAATAAAGCTCAATGATTTTAAAATTCTTCTTATCATAGTCTGCTTGTCTGATTTAAGATAAATGGACGGAAATTTCCCTAAGGTGACCTTCTACAAAAATTTAAGCCATACTGATTGGTTGGAAAACATGGCTTTTAAGGGCTATTAGGGCTAACAACCTTGCATACAGTATATCTACTCCCTGCAGGTTTTTCCTGATTAAGATTGGTTGAAAAACATCACCGCCATGGGTGTGGCTTTTTATGCATTATTTGAATTTCCCCAGACATGGTCTGTTACACATTTGCTTCTATACCATTACTCAGGTGATCAATATAGGACCATCTTGGCAATCTTGTTAGTCCCCTACCGGCGTGCCGAAGGGGACTATTAGGTTTGCACTCCGTCCGTCAGTCAGTCCGTCAGTCCGTCAGTCCATCAGTCAGTCAGTCCGGCAAATTTTTGTCCGGAGCATATCTCCAAAACTGTACTAGCTATGGCTATGAAATTCCATATGTGGATACATCTCATCAATGCGGAGTGCAGTGCATATGAACCATAACTCTTGCTTCCCTAATTTTTGAGTTATTTCCCTTTCTTTATTTTCATACTTGATTTTTGTCCGGAGCATATCTCCAAAACTGTACTAGCTATGGTTATGAAATTTCACACATGGATGCATCTCATCAAGGGGGAGTGCAGTGGACATGAACCATAACTCTTGCTTGCCTAATTTTTGAGTTATTTCCCTTTCTTTATTTTCATACTTGATTTTTGTCCGGAGCATATCTCCATAACTATACTAGCTATGGCTATGAAATTTCACACATGAATACATCGTATCAAGGGGGAGTGCAGTGGACATGAACCATAACTCTTGCTTGCCTAATTTTTGAGTTATTTCCCTTTCTTTATTTTCATACTTGATTTTTGTCCGGAGCATATCTCCATAACTATACTAGCTATGGCTATGAAATTTCACACATGAATACATCGTATCAAGGGGGAGTGCAGTGCACATGAACCATAACTCTTGCTTCCCTAATTTTTGAGTTATTTCCCTTTCTTTATTTTCATACTTGATTTTTGTCCGGAGCATATCTCCAAAACTGTACTAGCTATGGTTATGAAATTTCACACATGGATGCATCTCATCAAGGGGGAGTGCAGTGGACATGAACCATAACTCTTGCTTGCCTAATTTTTGAGTTATTTCCCTTTCTTTATTTTCATACTTGATTTTTGTCCGGAGCATATCTCCATAACTATACTAGCTATGGCTATGAAATTTCACACATGAATACATCGTATCAAGGGGGAGTGCAGTGGACATGAACCATAACTCTTGCTTGCCTAATTTTTGAGTTATTTCCCTTTCTTTATTTTCATACTTGATTTTTGTCCGGAGCATATCTCTAAAACTGTACTAGCTATGGTTACGAAATTTCACACATGGATGCATCTCATCAAGGGGGAGTGCAGTGGACATGAACCATAACTTTTGCTAGCCTAATTTTTTAGTTACTTCCCTTTCTTTATTTTCATACTTGATTTTTGTCCGGAGCATATCTCTAAAACTATACTACCTATGGTTATGAAATTTCACACATGGATACACCTCATCAAGGGGGGTTGCCGTGCAGATGAACCATAACTCTTGCTTGATTAATTTTTGAGTTATTGCGCGGTCGGAATCCAGTTCTTTGTCCGGAGCATATCTCCGAAACTATACTACCTAGGTCTATGAAATTCCATATGTGGATACATCTCATCAATGCGGAGTGCAGTGCATATGAACCATAACTCTTGCTTCCCTAATTTTTGAGTTATTTCCCTTTCTTTATTTTCATACTTGATTTTTGTCCGGAGCATATCTCCAAAACTGTACTAGCTATGGTTATGAAATTTCACACATGGATGCATCTCATCAAGGGGGAGTGCAGTGGACATGAACCATAACTCTTGCTTGCCTAATTTTTGACTCAAAAGAGCAAACCGGTAGGGGACTATGGTATTGCTTGCAATCCTCCAGTTACTTGTTTTCAATAAAGTTTTCAATGTCTGCTTTTAACCCTTTCCCTCATACGGCAATTCTGCAGCAGACGACTATGAACGTATTTTGTCAAAAAATAGAAAATCTCCATAACTGAATGGATAACCTATGACAAATTGGAAAACATTGTGGCAAAAGGAGAAATTGCACGTTTTGTGCAATTTCTTCTTTTGTCACTATGTTTTTAAAAAGCTGTCTGCTGCAAAGGCATCAGAAAGCGTCTATATGAGGGAAAGGGTTAAGGTTGCTCAGGGAAATGGTTGACAAATTTCAGGTCTATTATCCATGACTAAGCAAATCCCTTATTTTTATAATGCTATTTCCTGGAATTGACAAGTTGGGTTTCCTGAAAATATCAAATCAAAGACAAACTGTAATGACTGGTTAATATAAAACAAGGAACCTTAAATTGGTAATAGCAATATATAAACTGTATGCTTAATGGGATCTTTTTTCAATAAACTTGTGTCAGCCTTCAATTTGACCATGGCACCATAGAAAACCCAAACCGGCTATTGGTACATTTTAAGACCTGCAAGCTTCTATATCCGTGTTTGCATCTGCCCAAGATTTGCCCATGTTATTTTTTAACCCTTTCCCATATAGAGACAATCTCTGACGTCTCTGCAGCAGACAACTTTTGAATATGGGACATTATAAAGGGGAAAATGGTTCAAAACAGGCATTTCCTCCTTTTGCCATAATATCTTTTACATAATCATTCAATAATTAAACTTTTATTTAAATACTTTCAATGATTTTGCCTCGTTGTTTTCAAAGTCGTCCACTGCAGATTTGCAATAATTATGTGGAAACAGATTCATTTATTATATAGCCTTTTAGGGACGATGTTATGTTAATGATCAGACCTATATTTTGTCCTATCTGATCTCAAACATCATCAGTTGTACACTGTGGAAGATTTTCCTGTGTCTTAATTGATTTCCACAACCCCCTCCTCTCTAATAGAAATGATACACAGCTTCTGAAGCCTTTCAAATCTATGAGTAATATTTCCTCTATGGTGTCGCTTTCTACAAGTGATTTAATTCCCTTAATCCGAAAAACTTTTGTCGCTTCTGCAAACGGCAATTGTCCCACATGCAGACGTATTTCCATGCGTCATTTTGAAAATGTTGTGCCAAAAGATGAATGTATGAGTAATTATTGCTATTACATCAATGTTTTATAATTTTGTATAATAATCTTATTTTCATTTATAGAAATGTTCCATGTTTTTGTCAAAAAAAATTCAAAAGTGTCTGCTGCAGATTTTTTGTATGTGAGAAAGGATTAGAATTATTGTTAGAAAACTTGAAATCACTTTACGTTGATCAATGTCCTCTCTCTGTTTCAAAGTGTTACATGACATAGGACTGTACTCATGTATGGATGGGGATCATTTACATTTGTGTTTGTGCATCAGTCTGTCCACTTGTTCATGTTCTGCATAATCGCCAAACAAGTTTGTTCCATCACAGTATTTCAAACAGTATTACATGTACCATTGTCACAAGACCAGGCATGCATTGTGCATTAACCCCTTTTCCCATAAACAACAAATCTGTACCAGAGGACATAAACATTGACTGATGAAAACATTATGGCAAAATAAGAAATTGCTCATTATTTTCAAAAGTAAACTGCTGCAGTTGCACCAAATTACGTCTGCATGTGGGAAATTTTGAATTTCTTGATCCCAATTAGCAGCTTACCTCGAACCAAGAAAACAAGCCTTTGGCCTCTATGTAGATGTTCAGAACCAATTAAGTTGATGCGTTCTATTTCTAATAAGGGAACAGTGATGATTCAGAACAGACATCACTGATACGTGCAGGTTGATCTTGATCTACATGGTCATAAGTACCCTATGGTTGGTTTCCCAGCATTATAGAGCTCATTTGAATGGTGGTGTGTTAGGAAAACCAACCTTAACCCTTTCCCTCATATAGACGCTTTCTGACGCCTCTGCAGCAGACAGCTTTTTGAAAACATAGTGACAAAAGAAGAAATTGCTCAAAACGAGCAATTTCTTCTTTTGCCACAATATTTTCCACTTTTAGTCATAGGTTATCCATTCAATTATAGAGTTTTTCCATTTTTTGACAAAATATGTTCAAAGTCGTCTGCTGCAGAATAGTTGTATGAGGGAAACGGTTAACACATTACTTCACACAGACAACATTTGACGCCTGCTATTGCAGAAGACTTTTGAAAACATTGCAATAAAAGGTGAAATTGCTCAAAACGAGCAATTTCAACTTTTATTGCAAAATTTTCAACTGAAATTGTTCTTCTGATGATTGTAAAGCAGACGACCTATGAAAAGCCATGTGAAGTTATGGGTTAACATATTTTATTTTATGTGTGAAATCTTCTATGACTTATTGGTGAACAGTGCAGAACAAGATCAGATATGGACATGTGTCCTGGCGGATTTAGATCCACAGTATTCGCAAATACCTTACAGATTGTGTTTGCAAGAGCCTTGCATGACCATATAAACCAGCCCCACATATACAACATAATTATGACTGAACACATTAAGATAACAATAAGAAACATCTATATAAAGAATGTGTCAGTGAAATTATTGAATAGTTGAAAACATTGTGGCTAAAGGAGAAATTGCTCATTAATGAATTGTAAATGAAGTTCGCCACCAAGACATGCACTACCTGGATGTGGATTGCATATCCAGCTAACAAAGTAACGCCAGAGTTACAGCCCTTTATATAACAGTAAGGTAAGCATCAAATACTTAAACAATTGTTTTGCGCAGAGTATATAATCAATACAATACAATATGTGTGACTTTCAATCATGTACAAAAACAATATAAATAGGAAAGTACAAACACATACAAAGGAGCACAATTTGGTGGATTTTAACTTCATTCTGAAAACATTTATTATGAATGACTGAACAAAAGTATTTAGATAATCAATGATGGTTTAACCCTCACATACAACAAATCTGCAGCAGACGACTTTAAAAAAAAACTTGTCCGAAAATTGGGAGTTGTATACATTGTTGAAAACATTATGGGAAAAGGAAAAATTGCTCATTTTTAGCAATTTCTACTTGTGTTGCGGTGATTTCAAAAGTCGTCTGCTGCAGAGGTGTCAGAAAGCGTCTATATGTGGGAAATGGTTAAAGCCATCAGTCACATGGGAAACAAAGTAGATCTGTCAGTTTTAACCTTTTCCCACATACAACAAACCTGCAGCAGAAGACTTTTAGGCCATAACATGGAAAATGTGTACTAATCAAAATATAATTATTGAATAAAGTTGAAAACATTGTGACAAAATTAGAAATTGCTCATTATGAGCAATTTCTCCTTTTGCCACAATATTTCAAAAGTCGTCCGCTGCAGCTGCGTATACAAATAGGAAAGGGTAAAGGGACAATAAGAGCATTTATACAAATTAAAAGATTTGTGATTCTAACTGTAGAAATAAATTACACAAAAAAAATGCCGTAGGGAATGAGTAACACAATATAAAAGAAAGGAAACCTCAGAAAAACAGAAGAGCATTTTGTTTGAATTATTCACTCTCTTCTCCCACACATAACAGCTACAATTGTAGACTGTTTCCAATTCTTTCAATCGCATTTCTCTTGAAAAAGCCTTTTGGGGAATTGTCTCAAAGTTTTGTGGACAGATATTTCTGCTATGTTGGAGACACTTCTGTACAAAGAAGATTTATTTAACTTTATATCCTCGCAGGCATTGTGTTACCCTCCATTTCCTAGTCAAAGACTAATTTTTACGCATCTGGTTCCTTTTTACACATGCGTTGGAGTTTCTGTGGTATATGAAATGCAGGCCAAACCCGGTATATAGACTGTGGTGCTGTGAACTGGGTAGCCAAGTGATTAAAGCTTAACCCTTTTCCCACATACAACCAATCTGCAGCAGACAACATTGAAAGCATCTTGTCAAAATAAAGAGGAACGTCTCTATAAATGAAAGTATAACTAATAAATCAATTTAAAAACATTATGTAAAAAGGAGAAATTGCTCATCATGAGCAATTTCTCCTTTTGTCAGTGTTTTCGAAAGTCAACTGCTGCAGAAGTGTCAATATGCATCTGTATAGGGGAAAGGGCTAAGAGTGATTAAGGAACTTGTGGCATCTTTGTAATGAGAGCACAAACAGGGGTTTTCGGGGTGTTACAGCCAAGTGGGACTACAATTTTAATAATAACCCTTTCCCACATCTGCAGCAGATGACTTTGAAAATAAATGTCAATAAATGAGAGTTTCACTATTAAATAAAGTTGAAAACATTGTGGCCAGAGGAGAAATTGCTCATCATGAGCAATTTCACCTTTGGCCACAATCTTTTCAAAAGTCGTCGTGTCAAAATGCGTCTGTAGTTGGGAAATAAATTACATCTCAAAATCTTTTCTATATGCTCACCTTAGTCTTTACTTTAAATAGGGTTGACATGACCCCCATATCACCAGAAGCTTTACTCTTACATTGATATGAGCTCTGTATAGGGTTACCAATGACTTGTGGATCAAATTACCACTGTGTTGCAAAGATTTGGTGCCATTTTCCAATCACCTAGTAATTTCCCAGCTATTTTGGACTGCACCAGCCAATTATTGCCATGACCTTAGCCGTTTCTCTTTAATCCGTAACAAAAATTGAATTTCCTGTCATGGAAGCCAGTTGAAGTCCCAAAGCCTATTATTTGACGTTTATATTGTGTAACTTAGATCCCGGGAGCATTCTGCATTACTTCATCATTGTTTCTGGGACCATTTTAATCCATTATCAAGTGGGATATTTTGAGAATATAGTAAATTGAGATATTTGAATAATTGCTGATAACTCAACAAAAAGTAATGAGAAAAGTTTTGAGAATGCATGATTATAAACTATTGTTTCTATAGGAGAGGTCAAGCCCCAGGGAGTAGCTCAGTGGGTAGCCCCAAAGACTGTCAATCCAGGGATCGTGAGTTTAAACCTCGGGTTGACCAACATTCTATCCAACGTTTGACAAATGTCACTGTGACATTTTAGCGTCATTCGTCTTCCCCCAATGGGCTAACAGTCTATGTGGACAAGCGGCCAGTTACTTGGAAAGGCTGTTGTGTGGAGTACTGGTGTGAGAAAGTCAGGAAACCCATGAGTAGGTGAACTGGTTGCCGTGATATGACTGATAAATTGTTGAAAAGGTGTTAAACTACAATTAATCAATCATTCATTGAAGTTCATTTGATTACACAATTATATACATTTGAATTTGATAACATCTTTGCAAAAATAAATAAAACCGCTGTAAATGTTTCTCCTTTTGCCACAAGGTTTTCAAGAGCCGTCTGCTGCAGAAGCATCAGTATGCGTCTATATGTGGGAATGGGCTAGGTTTAATTGATTGTACACTTATATACATATATGAAAAAAATATTGTTTAAACCAAAACTATTGTTGTAAAAGAAGAGTAGGTCTGCAAAATATATTCTATCTTCTCTAATAGAAGTAGGTATGTTTCATTTGAAAAAGTAGGACAGTTAACCCTTTCCCACATATAGACGCTTTCTGACGCCTCTACAGCAGAAGACTTTTGAAAACATCAAAACGAGCAATTACTCCTTTTGCCACTTTTGTCAGTAAGTCAGTAAGTCAACCTTCTTATATGGAGATTTTGTATGTGCAGATTTGTTGTATGTGGGAAATGCTTAATAAGTGCTCTTTATAACCTTTCCAAAAATCTAAAACTGAAAGTGATACATTTAACCCTTTCCCCTCATACGACAATTCTGCAGCATACGACTTTGAACGTATTTTGTCAAAAAATAGAAAATCTCCATAATTGAATGGATAACCTATGACAAAAAGTGGAAAACATTGTGGCAAAAGGAGAAATTGCACGTTCTGTGCAATTTCTTCTTTTGTCGCTATGTTTTCAAAAAGCCGTCTGCTACAGAGGCGTCAGAAAGTGTCTATATGGAAAACATTGTGGCAAAAGGAGAAATTGCACGTTTATATTTTCAAAAAGCTGTCTGCTGCAGAGGCGTCAGAAAGCGTGTATATGAGGGAAAGGGTTAAGACATCTTCAATTCTTGCCAAAGTCTTAGAAATATCTTTTTGTGGGCAAACAGTTTCTTGTAAAATCATGGGATAAACAGATTGATAAAAAAAAAGAAGAGAATTGAAATGTGCAGCATGAAATAGAGAAATGAATTGAAATGAGGGATTTTGAAGGATATAAAAACTATCTAATTGAATGTCAAACTTGATATCTTGAGAAATGGAAGGCTTTTTGGTACTTAGAAAAGCCAGGAACAGTTTGAATAAGAATATTTCTAGACGTTTGTGATGGTTAACAATAAAGGCCAAAAGGTTTAACAATTTCTGTAATATAGACGTATTTTGATGCCTCTGCAACACACGACTTTGAAAAAACATTGTAATTTACAAAAGGATACATTGCTCACAAGGAGTAATTTCTCCTGTTGCCACAATATTTTCGAGACTATTAAATACTTCAACATTCGTTTTCAGAGGCTTTACATGTTTTTGCAAAGATATGTTTTCAAAGTCGTCTGGAAGACAGTGGTGCAGAGGTAGAGCGTCGGCCTCTCGTATCAAAGGTCCCTGGTTTGAGTCTCCAGGAAGCAGACAGTGAGCCTGATTAATATAAGCTGAAAGCTTGCATCGCAATTGTTGTAAAATAAATAATGTTTAAATTAAAGTCGTCTGCTACAGATTTGTTATATGTTGGATATTGGGGTTTAATTTGAGATATAGTATGGTTAATAATGTTCATGGAAAACGTGAATTAATGCATGGTACTAAAACAACATCTCGTTTCCTAAAAGAGACCTTCTGCATTGGCAGCACAAGGCGATTTATTTTCTAGGAAAATCTTAATGGGAAAAAAAGCATGAAATTGTGTGCATGGACATGTTGTATGGCTTCGATAAAAAAAAAATATTCAAAAACAATTTGCGTTTGACAAATTGAAAATTAATGGAAAGAACTTTATGTGCATCTGAGTTCTCTCCTTGTGGAAGTGTTTAAACCCCTTCTCTGAATACAAACAATTCTTGAATTACTCTTAACAATAAACATTTGGAAGCATTGAGGCAAGAGGAGAACTTGTACATTAACTTGAGTGTGATTTATTTGATTTAGCTTCCTTCCATAATATTATAGATTTATGACACTGTATAACAGACAATTTTTGAAAACATTGTGTGACAAAAAGAAACTTCTGTTCATGGGCAAAATATCTCATTTTGTTTTCCTAAGTTAGCCCTTTCCCACAAAAAGACACATTTTTACACCTATGCAGCACATGAAATATGAAAACATTGTGGCAAAAGGAGAAATTGCTCATTATGAGCAGGCCGGGAACTCTTTTCAATAATAATACTAGATGTTTCAACAGTCATCTGCTGCAGATTTGTTGTATGTGGGATAGGATTATTTGGTCTCATAATTATAAAGCATAATCCTCTTCAGAAAGCAGAGGGATATAGTTAAATAGCGTTATACATCCATCTCATCCACCAAAGCCATATCTAATTTAATATAGGGATATGTTTAAATCTTTGCGCTTTGCCAACGTTATTCCTTATTTTGATGCATCTGAAGCAGGTTACTTTTTGAAAACATTGTGACGAATGGATAAATTGCTCACCATGATCAATTTCTTCTTTTGCAACAACGTTTTCAAATATATTCAATAATTAATCTTGCATTTATAGAGGTTTCCAACATTTTCCTCCCAGATGTTTTCAAAGTCGTCTGCTGCAGTCAGGGTCAAGCTCCCCCCACCATCATTGTGTATGACTGATGGGTAAAATGTTAAAGGGGATAATAAAACAGCCTATAAGGCTCCATTACTTATAAATGAGGGGTGGAACCCCTACTATTCTTTCTTATGTAACACAGCTGGATCCAAACCCTACCTAAAGCTGTATAATCAGGTCTGAAAAAAACTTATTGGATGCATGTAGTTTGCCTGTAGTTATGGTAAATATCAAACCCTTCACGACCTTAACCCTTTCCCACATACAACAAAACTACAGCAGATGACTTGGATGATTTCTTTATGAGCAATTTCTTCTTGTGCCACAATTTCCAATTATTGTCCGCTGCTTGGGCATCAAACTTTAATGTACAATAACATCACTAATATGCTACTGTTGCACAAAATCTATTATACAATAACAACATTGACATTCTACTCTGTCCCAAAATTAAATGTACAATAACATCACTAATATACTACTGTTGCCCAAAAATCTAATGAACAATAACAACATTGGCATTGTGCAGTGTCCCAACATATAATGTACAATAACAACACCATTGATAACCTACAGTGTCCAAAATTGTTATGTTCAAGCAACTTCATTAACAACCTACAGTGGTCCAAATTATCATGTACAAACTACAGTGTTCCAAATTATCATGTACAAGCAACAACATTGACAACTTACAGTGGTCCAAATTATCATGTACAAGCAAAAACATTGACAAACTGCAGTGATCCAAATTATCATGTACAAGCAACAACATTGACAACTTCCAGTGGTCCAAATTATCATGTAAAAGCAACATCATTGACAAAGTACAATGTCCCAAGCTATCATGTACAAGCATCACCATTGACAAACTACAAAGGTCCAAATTATCATTTACAAGTAATACCATTGACAAACTACAGTGGGCCAAATTATCATGTACAAGTAACACCATTGACAGACTACAGTGGTCCAAATTCTCACGTAAAAGCATCAACATTGACAACCTACAGTGTCCAAAATTATCATGTACAAGCAAAAAAATTAACACCATTGACAAACTACAGTGGTCCAAATTATCATGTACAAGCAACACCATTGACATAATGCAGATCTCACACAGCAGCAACATTGTTGTTCTGCAGTGTCCCATATTCTCATATACTATAGCAACAACATTGAAATGCCAATTTGTCAAAAGTATATTTTTGTTCATTATATCCTGTATTGCAAATTTGTCTACTGCAAATTTATCAAAAGTAAAAGCTTAGTTTAATTATTACACATGTTGGAAAAGACCTGCCATGCTAATGGATCCAAATGGATATGGCTTTACAGAAGTTTTGAAATATTCTATGACTAAGTGTAGGGTATAATGCACTGACTGATCTGGATCTACACTGGTTGAAGGTCATCATGCCTTACAGTTGGTTTGCACAGAGCACCGTTATTAATATTTAGACATCAATCATGTACAAATGAATTATTGAAAATTGTTTCATCACAATATAACAAAATTGCATGCAATAAATGAGGGCGTTAACAGAATAAAAGATATCCAGAAAATTGTAAAATTTGTAAAAAAAGCCAGTGTGATATTTCTGGGGATCTTAAGTTTCAGACACAGATGTATTATATAACTTTTTATTTTCATTTTATTATAGATGTATAATAAGATACAAAGTTCTGTTGAACTTAAGGAGGGGGGTTATCAACATTTATTGTTCTCTAATCCCGTTTAACCTTAATGTTTAACCCTTTAATACCCACATACAAAGAGTTTACAGCTTTTGAAATATCAAGCCAAAAAATATAAATATCTCTATAAATCAAATAATTATTGAAAATAGCTGAAAACATTGTGACTGAAGGAGAAATTGGTCAGAATGACCTTTTCTCCTATAATGTTTCAGTTTCAAAACTTGTCTGCTGTGAAGCATAAAAATTGCATCTGCATTGTGGGAAATAGTAATCATCCATTGGATCTGAAAAACCTGTTTTGAAAGCATTTTACACTATTGTGCTGAAATCCCTTTACCCTTTCCCTCATACAGACATTTTCTGACGCCACTGCAGAAGACGACTTTTGAAAACATTATGAGCAATTTCTTCTTTTGCCACAATCGATGTTTTCAACTCAATTCAATAGTCATAAGTTTCATTAACAGGCTTGTTTCATATTTTTGACATGATGGATGCAAAGTTGTCTGCTGCAGATTTGTTGTATGAGGGAAAGCGTGAACTGATCCCTGAACCCTATCCCATATTCAATAAATCTTCGAAAACATATTACAGGCAACGATATGGAAAAAATCTATAGGATGAAAGTATAATCATTGACAAAAAATTAAAACATTGTAGCAAAAGAAGAAGTTGATCAGTATAATCAATTTCTCCTTTTGCCACAATGTTTTAAAATGACGTCTGCTGCAGAGGTTACAGAAGTTACAGAAAGTGTTTGTATGTTGGAAGGGTTAATGTTTTAAAAAAATAAGTCTGAAGAAAGTAAATTAAAAAGTAAAAAATTAAAGTAAAAGAAAATTTAATAGACAAAATAATTAAAGGATGATTTTATATATGTATTCACATACTGTATCATTTCTGTTTGGGTTAAATTTCTTGTTTTCTGACTGTTTTGTAATGAGGTCAGACACAGATAAATCACATTAGTTTTATGCCTTGGACCACTTTTGATTGATTTCTTCTTTTGCGAAAATGTTTTCAACTCTATTCAATAATTATACTTTTACTTCTAGAGTTTTTCCATATTTTTGTCTTGATGTTTTCAAAAGTGTTTGCTGCAGATGTGTTGTATATGGGAAAAGGTTGATATTGACTTGATATGATAAATGACCTAAATGAGGTTTTAATGATGATGGATTATTTGAAAATGCACTATCAGAAAGACATTATTTCTTTAACTTTTTTAAATGTTAATATTCAATTAAATAAAACTGAATTTATAGAGTTCTTTTTTTGCATTTATATTATGTATCTGATCAGATAGACATTCCCTATGATTTATTCCATCTATCTTTTCAATGACGTTTTAATTTGGTTGAATAATTTTCAGGGTTTGAAATTAACTAGGATTTGATATTGTCACAAAATGATATGGAGGAGCCTTATGAATGTCAAAGTAGTTTTCTCAAACTTTTCCCACATTGCAAGTGCATTTTGACGCATCTACAGCAGATACTGCTCATGATGAGCAATTTCTCCTTTTGCTGCAATGTTTTCAACTACATGTATATTCAATAAATGTACTTTCATTCATAAAGATTTTCAGTAATATTTGCCTAGATGTTTTTAGCTCACCTATGCACGAAGTGCAAGGTGAGCTATTGTGATCACATTTTGTCCGGCGTCCGTCCGTCGTCCGTCGTCCATCGTCAACATTTGAGCTTGTTAACACTCTACGGGCTACATTTTGCATCCAATCTTCATGAAAGTTTATCAGAACGTTCATCTCCATAAAATCTTGGACAAGTTCGAAACTGGGCTATATGAGGTCAAAAACTAGGTCACTAGGTCGAATTGAAGGAAAATCTTGTTAACACTCTGGAGGCCACATTTTCAACTTGAGCATATTGAAACTTTATCAGAATGTTTGTCTTGATGATATGTAGGTCAAGTTCGAACATGGGTCACGTTGGGTCAAAAAGTAGGTCACTAGGTTAAATTGAAGGAAAATCTTGTTAACACTCCAGAGGCCGCAATTTTTGCTTCAGCAGTTTGAAATTTTGTCAAAATGTTTGTCTTAAAAATATCTAGGTCAAGTTCGAATATGGGTTATGCCGGGTCAAAAACTAGGTCACTAGGTCAAATTGAAAGAAAATCTTGTTAACACTTTTGATGCCGCATTTTTTGCTGCAGCAGCTTGAAATTTGGTCAGAATGTTTGTCTTAAATATATCTAGGTCAAGTTCAAATATGGGTCATATTGGGTCAGAAACTAGGTCACCAGGCCAAATTGAGGGAAAATATTGTTAACTCTGTAGAAGCCGCATGTTTTGCTTCAGCGGCTTGAAATTTGTTCAGAATATTGAGCTGAATGATATCTAGGCCAAGTTCGAATATGGGTCATGTCGGGTCAAAAACTAGGTCACTAGCCTAAATTGAAAGAAAATCTTTTTTACACTTTGGATGCCGCATTTTTTGCTTCAGCAGCTTGAAATTTTGTCAGAATGTTTGTCTTAAAGATATCTAGTTCAAGTTCAAATATGGGTCATATTGGATCAGAAACTAGGTCACTAGGCCAAATTGAGGGAAAATCTTGTTAACTCTGTAAAAGCTGCATTTTTTGCTTCAGCAATTTGAAATTTGGTCAGAATGTTTGTATAAATGATATCTAGGCCAAGTTCGGATATGGGTCATGCCGGGTTAAAAACTAGGTCACTAGACCAAATTGAAGGGTAATCATGTTAACACTCTGGATACTGCATTTTTAATTTCAGCATGATAAAACTTTATCAGAATGTTTTTCTTGATGATATGTAGGCCAAGTTTGAATATGGGTCATGCTGGATCAAAAACTAGGTCACTAGATCAAATTGAAGGAAAATCTTGTGAACACTTTGGATGCCGCATTGTTTGCTTCAGCAGCTTGAAATTTGGTCAGAATGTTTGTCTGAATTATATCTAGGTCAAGTTCAAATATGGGTCATATTGGATCAGAAACTAGGTCAATAAAGGAAAATATTGTTCAAACTCCGGAGGCCGCATTTTTACTTTGAGCAAGTTGAAACTTAGTCAGAATGTTGTCTTGATGATATCTAGTCCATGTTGGAATATGGGTCATATCAGGTAAAAAATATAGATCACTAGGCCAAATGAAGGAAAGTATTGTTAACACTGTGGAGGTTGCATTCAGAATAATTGTCTTGATGTGTTTTGCATTGCAGTACATTGTATAATTAAGGTGAGCGATCCAGGGCCATCATGGCCCTCTTGTTTAAGTCATCTGCTGCAGATTTGTTGTAAGATGGAAAGGGTTAATGTTTTTCTTTACTCCACTTTCAACAGTAATTCAGTTTTATCACAGTGCTTCATGGGTAAATTACAAGTAAACTGATGCAGACATCAGTATAATAATATTCTTGCCGTTCATGGAAGGAAGCTACTTCTATAATTTTCAGTTATTAATGACCTGATCAGGTATCAAAGAAAGGTCACACACTCATGAGCTCTAATCACAATCTTAGCAGAGTTTTCAATGTGTGCTGGTGATCAGTTATTATCCCCTCGTCAAACAGAGTTTGAGAAGGGGTTATAGTAACGGGGCTGCCCGTTTGTTCGTTTTTGCGTCCATCCGTCCGTTCGTAACTACCTTGGGACCACTCTACACTGAACATCCTTTGACTGATCTTAACCAAAATTGGTATACAATTAGTATATGGCAAGGTCTAGAAACCTATTTATTTTCAAGGTCATAGGGTCAAGGTCAAGGTCAAAATAGGACTTTCATTCCGTAACAACATTGTGACCACTCTACACTGAACATCCTTTGACCGATCTTAACCAAGCTTGGTATACAGTTAGTATATGGCAAGGTCTAGAAGCCTATTTATTTTCAAGGTCATACAGTCAAGGTCAAGGTCAAAATTGGACTTTGACAATTTTCCCATATAACAACCTTGTGACCACTCTACACTGAACATCCTTCGACCGATCTTAACCAAACTTAACCTAACAGTTAGTATATGGCAAGGTCTAGAAGCCTATTTATTGTAAATGGGCAAAGGCGGGGTCATTTGGCAAAGGCGAAATGTGGAGACAAGGACAAATTACACTTAGTTCTCTGGTACATAACATTAATAATAATTTGATAAAGGCAAGGACAAATAACATTAGTTTTCTGCCATTTTTTTAGCCATATTTTTAAATTTAATACCGAGGGGATGCATCCGCTTTGCGGTGCCCTTGTTAGCTCACCTAAGCACGAAGTGCAAGGTGAGCTTTTGTGATCACTCACCGTCCGGCGTCCGTCGTCGTCGTCGGCGTCTGTTAACAATTTCCTACAAATGACTTCTCCTACTAAACCAATGAACAGATTTCAAAATAACTTCACAGGAATGGTTCTTAGGTAGTCCTCTTTCAAAGTTGTTCAAAGAAATTAATTCCATGTACAACTTTGGTTGCTGCAGCATCAGAAAAGAAAAATTGCCAAATCTTACAAAATCTTCTTGTCCAAAAGTACTGGCCTGATTTGAAAATTATTTTGCACAAATGTTCCTTGAGGTACCCTCTACCAAGACTGTTCAAATATTTCCAATCGGTTGAAAAACATGGCCGCCAGGGGGCGGAGCTTATTTTCCTTACATGTGCATTGTTAAAACTTTAAAAATCTTCTTGTCCAAAAGTACTGGCCCGATTTGAAAATTATTTTGCACAAATGTTCCTTGGGACACTCTTTACCAAGATTGTTCAAATATTTCCAATCCGTTGAAAAACATGGCCGCCAGGGGGCGGAGCCTGTTTTCCTTATATGTGCATTGTTAAAACTTTAAAAATCTTCTTGTCCAAAAGTACTGGCCCAATTTGAAAATTATTTTGCACAAATGTTCCTTAGGGCACCCTTTACCAAGATTGTTCAAATATTTCAGATCCGTTGAAAAGCATGGCCGCCAGGGGGCGGAGCTAGTTTTCCTTATATGTGCATTGTTAAAACTTTAAAAATCTTCTTGTCCAAAAGTATTGGCCTAAAAAGAGTAAAAGCTTTGAAAACTATTGAAGTTCTATTAAATCAGGTGAGCGATATAGGGCCATCATGGCCCTCTTGTTTAATTTGTAACCCCTTTCCCATATACTTCAAATCAGCAGAAGAACGCTCAGTCAAAATTTTGAAAACTCCATATAAAAGAAAGAACAATTATTAAATATAGTTGAAAACATTGTGGCAAAAGGATGTTTTCAAAAGTTTAAACCTAAAAGTGTAACTTCACCATAGTTTTTACTGATTATTTTCAGTTGGTAACACTGATGGCTATTAATCCCGGGATCATGAGTTTAACCCTTCCCCTCATACGACAATTCTGCAGCAGACAACTTTGAACATTTTTTGTCAAAAAGTAGAAAATCTCCATAATTGAATGAATAACCTATGATTAAAAGTGGAAAACATTGTTGCAAAAGGAGAAATTGCTCGTTTTAACATTATTTCAGTTATATTACAGCGACAGTTTACTTTATTCATGATACCTGGGTAAACAAACTAGTACTCAGCTAGGAAATTTGCCTTGCCCATGGGCACCCCACCATGACCATCATGCCGCGACTTTGTATCGAACCCGGGACACCAGGTCCCAGTTGTATGTAGTACTGGTGCTAAAAATCCAAGAAACACTAATGGTTAGGTGAATCTGATGATGATATAACTAACTAATATACTGTTGAAAATGGCATTTAAGTTCAATCAATCAATTTTTGCATATTATGTGATATGTAGATATTAACCCTTCTGCTACATCGTTTTCAAAAGTCGTCTGCTACAGAGGCATCAGAAAGCATCTCGAGGGCTTGGTGTGAAACGGTTGTAACTATAAACCTATATTGAAAACCCTGGTTCAGGGGCAATTGTAACATCTTTTTTAACAAAGCAAATTTAGTTGCCATTGCTCAGAACGAGCAATGGCTCCTAAATTTCCATTGTTTACCAAGAAAAATGATTTAACACTTATAAAGACTTTATGGCGAGGTGATTAACCTTGGCAAAAAAATACCAATTTTAGTTTCAACCGTTTCTTCCAAGCCCTCGAATTCTGTATGTGGGAAAGGGTTTAAAATCACTGTTTCTTTTTCTTCATCTAACGACATTCGATTAATCAGGTCGTGACAACTGCAACCCAATGTCACACTCATGGCTGCTTCCGAGCATGCAACGATTCAATTTAACCACTTCTGAACCCTTTGTCCTTCTGGTTTGCCGATACACACAACTTTTAATACTTTTTGAAAAAATATTGTAGGAAAAAGAGAAATTGCAAGATTCTTTATTTCTAGATAAAAAAATTAATTTCCCTCTCAGTATATTTCAGAGCAAATGACTTTAAAACTCATATGGCATATGTGGTAAAGTCTCATAGGAAATGTTTGCTGTGAAATGTCACAAGTTGAATAGTGAAGACTTCATTTTAACGCTCTCTCACTTGCAGACATATTCTGATGCATCTTTTAGCAGACAACTATTGAAAACATTGTGGCAAAAGGCGACATTGCTCATCATTACAGACTCCTTTTGCCACAAAATTTCATGTTTATTCAAAAATAACATGCCTTTCCCACATACAACAAATCTGCAGCAGACGACTTTAAAAACATACCCTTTAAATGAAAAGACAATTATTCAATTGAATAAAGCTAAAAACAGGGAGACAAAAGGAGAAATAACTTGTTTTGAGCAATTCAAAAAGACGTCTCCTGCAGAGGCGTCAGAAAGCATCTATATGAGGGAAAGGGTTAAAAGTGAGAGCTGAAAAGTATAATGTTTATGTCCTTCCTTTTACTGTTTACCCGATATGAAATTTAAACACTTTCCAACATGCAGACCCATTTTAAGCTCAACTTTTCGAAGAAGAGGCTATAGCCACCTTAACTCAGCTCGGCGTTGGCTTGGTTAAGTTTTGTGTGCCACCTCACTTTTTAGCTCACCTATCACATAGTGACAAGGTGAGCTTTTGTGATCGCCCTTTGTCCGTCGTCCGTCCACAATTTCTTGTGAACACGGTACAGTCTTTATTTATTATCCGATGTTTATTAAACTTATTCAGTAGCTAGATATCAATGAGAGCT
The DNA here is from genome assembly GCA_031761405.1 of Serripes groenlandicus. Lineage (NCBI taxonomy): Eukaryota > Metazoa > Mollusca > Bivalvia > Cardiida > Cardiidae > Serripes > Serripes groenlandicus. The sequence continues at coordinate 52,296,094 of JASEVX010000004.1, forward strand.
CGGTTCCTTTCGAAAACCAGCGAGATCTGTTCATGCATGACGGGATTATGTCAAGATAAAGTCATCATTTATTATCCGATGTTTACCAAACTTATACAGTAGCTAGATATACATGAGAGCTCGGTTCCTTTTGAAAACTATTAGAGATATTACTTTGAAACTTTCAATACTTGTTCACCATTATTACCTCCATCAGCAGACAAGAGGACATAAATCAGAAGCTAACATTTTGAAAAGAGAAGAAATATGTCGCTCATATTGAGCGGTTTTTAGATCACCTGAGCCAAAGCCATCTCCTCTTTAACCGCTAGACCAATTTTAACCAAACTAAAAAGTAATGTTCCTTTGGTGGTTATTTTTAGCTTACCTATGCACGAAGTGCAAGGTGAGCTATTGGGATCACATTTTGTCAGGCGTCCGTCCGTCGTGCGTCGTCAACATTTGAGCTTGTTAACACTCTACAGGCTACATTTTACATCCAATCTTCATGAAAGTTTATCAGAACGTTCATCTCCATAAAATCTTGGACAAGTTCGAAACTGGGCCATATGAGGTCAAAAACTAGGTCACTAGGTCGAATTGAAGGGAAATCTTGTTAACACTCTGGAGGCCACATTTTCAACTTGAGCATGTTGAAACTCTATCAGAATGTTTGTCTTAATGATATGTAGGTCAAGTTCGAACATGGGTCACGTCGGGTCAAAAAGTAGGTCACTAGGTCAAATTGAAGGAAAATCTTGTTAACACTTTGGATGCCGCATTTTTTGCTTCAGCAACTTGAAATTTGTTCAGAATGTTGAGCTGAATGATATCTAGGCAAAGTTCGAATATGGGTCATGCCGGGTCAAAAACTAGGTCACTAGGCCAAATTGAAGGAAAATCTTGTTAACACTTTGGATGCCGCATTTTTTGCTTTAGCAGCTTGAAATTTTGTCAGAATGTTTGTCTTAAAGATATCTAGATCAAGTTTAAATATGGGTCATATTGGATCAGAAACTAGGTCACAAGGCCAAATTAAGGGAAAATCTTGTTAACTCTGTAGAAGCCGCATGTTTTGCTTCAGTGGCTTGAAATTTGGTCAGAATGTTGAGCTGAATGATATTTAGGCCAAGTTCGAATATGGGTCATGCAGGGTCAAAAACTAGGTCACAAGGCCAAATTAAGGGAAAATCTTGTTAACACTCTGGATACTGATTTTTAGCTCTACTGGCCAAAGGCCAGAAGGGCTTATGTCGTGGCGATTTGTCCGTCGTCCGTGCGTCCGTCCGTAAACAATTTCTTGTTAACACGATACAGTCTTCATTGTATCTCAACCAAACTTATACAGTAGTTAGATATCCATGAGAGCTCGGTTCCTTTCGAAAACCAGCCAGATCCGCCCATGTATGACTGGATTATGGCCCTTGAAATGGTCAAAATTGCTATAAAAGAGCTTGTTAACACGATACAGTCTTCACTTTTGATTGTATCTCAACCAAACTTATACAGTAGTTAGATATCCATGAGAGCTCAGTTCCTTTCGAAAACCAGCCAGATCCGCCCATGCATGACTGGATTATGGCCCTTGAAATGGTCAAAATTGCTATAAAAGAGCTTGTTAACACGATACAGTCTTCACTTTTGATTGTATCTCAACTAAACTTATACAGTAGTTAGATATTTATGTGAGCCCGGTTCCTTTCGAAAACCAGCCAAATCCGCCCATGTATGACTGGATTATGGCCCTTGAAATGGTCAAAATTGCTATAAAAGAGCTTGTTAACACGATACAGTCTTCACTTTTGATTGTATCTCAACCAAACTTATACAGTAGTTAGATATCCATCAGAGCTTGGTTCCTTTCGAAAACCAGCCAGATCCGCCCATGCAAGACTGGATTATGGCCCTTGAAATTGTCCAAATTGCTATAATTGAGCATGTGAACACAATAGAGGTTCCATTTACTATCTGATCTTCACCAAACTTAGATAGTAGTTAAATACTGATTAGAGCTTGGTTCCTTTTGAAAACCGGCCAGATCCGCCAATGCAAGACTGGATTATGGCCCATGAAATTGTAAAAATTACTATAATACAGCTTGTGAAAACAAAAGAGCCTCCATTTACTATCCGATCTTCACCATACATACATGCTCTGGATTGAAAATGACCAAAGAACCATACCAGTAGAGCATAGGCCCTCATGGGCCTCTTGTTAAATTTCAGCATGATGAAACTTTATCAGAATGTTTTTCTTGATGATATGTAAGCCAAGGTCGAATATGGGTCATGCTGGGTCAAAAACTAGGTCACTAGATCAAATTGAATGAAAATCTTGTGAACACTTTGGATGCCACATTTTTTGCTTCAGCAGCTTGAAATTTGGTCAGAATGTTTGTCTGAATTATATCTAGGTCAAGTTTGAATATGGGTCATATTGGATCAGAAACTAGGTCAATAAAGGAAAATATGGTTCAAACTCCGGAGGCCGCATTTTTACTTTGAGCAAGTTGAAACGTCAGAATGCTGTCTTGATGATATCTAGTCCATGTTGGAATATGGGTCATATCAGGTAAAAAAAATATAGATCACTAGGCCAAATGAAGGAAAATCTTGTTAACACTGTGGAGGTTGCATTCAGAATAATTGTCTTGATGTGTTTTGCATTGCAGTACATTGTATAATTAAGGTGAGCGATCCAGGGCCATCATGGCCCTCTTGTTTTAAATTGTTCAAAGAAGTCGTCTTTTATATACAGAGGCTTCAAAATGCATCTGCATATGGGGAACGTTTTTTCTTTTAATTTTGTCAAATTCAGCAAGGTCTGTTTTCCACTTCAACTATTGCTTTGATCGGCAATATCATATCAGGCAATTTGGCTTGATCGATTTTGATCAATGTCTAGATTATATTATTTAGAATTTTGTTGATCCAGAGGGGAAAAATAATGAGACACAAAGATTTTAAATTGAAAACAGGATCCTATTTCTTGAACCAGTTCCTTCTGTCAATTATGTTAACTTGCTTTCTTCGAAAATAGATGAATTGTCTTTCTTTGAAATCCTTTAGCTGCTATATTTGACTTTTGATTTTGTTGTTGTTGGAAGCAGTGGCTCATTATGCGCAATTTATCTGGTATCACAATGTTTTCAACTCTCTTCATTAATTACACTTCAATGTATAGAAATTTTCAATATTATAGTTAATTATGATATTTTTAAATTCATCTACGGCAGATTTGTTTCCCACATACAAGATATCTGCAGCAGCCGACTTTGAAAACATCTTGACAAAAATTTATAAAATCCCCATGCATGAGTCTAAGCTTAAGTATTGAAAAGAGTTATAATAATAAGCAATTTCTACTTTTGCCACAATGTTTTCCAAAGTCGTCTGCTGCAGATGAGTCATACAGCCGAGTGTCTACATTGTGGGAAAGGATTAAAAAGGAATTTTGAAGGCTTTGTGATTCAAACTCTTAATAACTGAATTGAGAGCCAGACTTCATAGCTACTAGGGGTTTGGCTGGTATATTATAAGATAGAACATCATATGGGGTAGAGGGATTAAAGTTTTAATCCATTTATTTATGTGAAGAACCATTAGTGGTACTTAACCCTTAACCTAATCTGCTATTATTAATAAATTCAAGTCTACTTCCTTAACCCTTCCCCACATACAACAAATCTGCAGCAGACTGCTTTGAAAAAATATTGACAAAAATAAGAAATATCTCTTTAAATGAGAGTTTAATGATTAAGTAGAGTTGAAAACATTGTGGCAAATGGAGAAATTGCTCATAATGAGCAATTTCATCTTTTGCCAGTGTTTTCAAAAGTCGTCTGCTGCAGAGGCGTCAGAAAGCGTCTGTATGAGGGAAAGGGTTAATAGACATGATTCATAATCCTTTCCCACATGTAGGCGCATTTTGACACCTGCAGCAGATGTTTTTATTGAAAATATAAGTGCTTATGCTCATCATGAACAATTTCTTCATTTGCCACAATGTTTTCAAGTCTTCGCAATAATTGAGCTATCCCTTATAAATAGAGATTTTCTATACTTTTGCCTCATTGTTTTCAAAGTCGTCTGCTGCTGATTTGTTGTATATATGGGAAAAGGAAAATGCATTTACAGCTAAAACTTTTTTATAAATGTTCAAGAGAAGAAGCTCAAAACAAGCAGAGTCTCCTTTTCCTGCATTGTTTTCAAGACTGAATCAAAAAATCGACTTTGAAATTAATTTACTGGTAATGGGTTACGATCTTGATAGTTTAACCCTTTCCCTCATACGGCAATTCTGCAGCAGACGACTTTGAACGTATTTTGTCGAAACATAAACTTATGACTAAAAGTGGAAAACATTGTGGCAAAAGGAGAAATTGCACGTTTTGTGCAATTTCTTCTTTTGTCACTATGTTTTCAAAAAGCTGTCTGCTGCAGAGGCGTCGGAAAGCGTCTATATGAGGGAAAGGGTTAAGGTGCATGCATATAAGAGTATAGTTAACTGACTTTGTATAACCCTTTCACACATGGAGACCCAATTTAGCATACCTGCAGAATACTTCTTTTGAAAACATTTTGGTAACAGGAGAAATTGCTCAAAATAATCCACAATGTATTCATCCTTTTTCAATAATAATTCTTTCAATTGTAGATATTTTCTCAAATCTTTGTCTACATTAATTGTCTTTTGTTTCATGGTTGTCTACTGCAGATTTGGTACATGTGGGATAAAGGTTGAAAAAGAGTTTTTAACATTTCCCATATACAACAGAACTGCAATAAACGTCTTTGATATATGTTTCACAATGTTATTAAAAGTCTTCTGCTGCAAATGCGTCACAGTACGTCTGCAGGTGTTTAACTGTTAAACACAATCTTAAAATCCAAAGAAGTGAAGGGTCCACAATAATGCTCATATCAGAGTATTGCATAACAGTCTATTTAGTAGATGACCATATAATGGGAGCTCAATTATTGAATGGGCGCCCCAAGTATAGACAGTCATGTTGGCACCAGGAGTGGGTTATTATAGAAATGTTTGTCACTTGTTGAATTGATAAGTAGCTCAATATACAGACTAGTTAATCTTGCATTAAACCATTTAAATCCTTTCCCTGCATAATATCATGACAATTCTGCAGCAGACAAACTTAAAAATATCTGGGCGAAAAATACAAAAAATGTCAGTGTTTAAAAGTTTACTTTAATGGATTTGAAAGCTTTGTGACAAAATGAGAAATTGCTTAATTCGAGCCATTTCTTTTTTTTCCACTAATTTTTATAATAGTAAAAGTCAGAATGGGTCTGCAAGTGGGAAAGATTTAAACCCTTTTACCTGATATGATATATATAAAAAAACCTGTATGCTATTTTAGAGCAACTAAGGGGAAGTTTCACTATGATCTAATGGGTTCATTCTCTGATCCTTGGCCATCAGTCCATTTTGAGCTTTGAGAGCTTCAAATGACATCTCCTAAACCACTGGGCTAATTTCAAGCAAACTTCAAAATTGTTCAAAGATTTAAATTAACTGCTGTGGTGTCAGAAAGGGGGTAAAATGAAAGACCTTCAAACATTTTCTTCTTTGATTTTAATATTATGGGGCAGAAATCTTCATTTGGTAATCACAGTACTATACAAACTATATTTCAAGCCATATTGATTGATTGGAAAATATGGCTGCCAGGCAGTATCAGAAAGAGTAAAGTGACAAAACTTTAAAATTCTTTTCTGAAACTGTGGTAGTCTGTCTGATCTTTAGATAATTTGATTTAAATGTTCCTTAATTGTCACTTTACAGAAACTGTTAAAATCAAATTGATTGGTTGAATCTATATTCAAATAATATCTCTAACAGATATTACTCAGTTTACCGCACACAACAAATCTACTGCAGACAACTTTGAAAAGATTTAAAGCAAAAATTATGAAAAATCTCTACAGCTGAAAGTTCAATAATCGAATAAACAGTTACGATTCGTCTTTTTGTGCTTTGGGGTCAAAAGCAAAAAGAATGAGGAGGAAGTGTTATAATTCATCTTTTTATGCTTTGGGGCCCAAAGCAAAAAGAATGAGGGGGGAACTGTTTTGATTCATCTTTTTATGATTTGTGGTCCAAAGCAAAAAGAATGAGGAGTGAACTGTTATGATTCGTCTTTTTCTTATGTCAAACATGACAATTCCTAAATAACTAATATTTTTTTTTAGTCATATTAAATTTGAAAACAAGGTGGCATCAAAAATGAACCTGTATGTGGAAAAGGGTCAACAACTGTAAATTGTATGACGTACAGGGTCAACAATGTAAAAGTATAAGTTGTTGGCAGACAGACAGACAGCAGGGAGCTGTTGTCCAGCGATTATGTTAGTGATAATGTCAACATTTATTTCATTTGTCATTTAACATTAAAATAAATTGTCCAACCCTTTCTTCCTTTCTTTTTGAAACTAATTACTGTGTGGAAAAAAGTAAACCATTAGTTGTTAGACCATTCTGCTACCTTTTACATATTTTTTTCATGAATCATTCTGAATCAGAAAAGTTATACTTTTATTTTTACAACTTAATGTTTCACAACTTGGTCTAAAAGTTTCAAACATCATAGCCGCCATTGAGTTTTAACCCTGTTACCACTTGCAGACGCATTTAGACGCCACTGCAACAGACGTTTTTGCAAACATAGTAATTTCTCCTTTTGCCACAATGTTTTCATCACTTTTCATTCATTATTCTTTTATACATATAGACGTTTCCCATTTAAAAGTTGCCTATTGCAGATTTATTGTATGTTGGAAAGGGGATAGAATGAAAAGGGATTATACAACAAATCTCTGTTTGATTGGTGAAAGTTTCAAATTAACCTTCTATTTTACTTTATGAATGCCCGATAAGATCATCATGTCTACATTTTTGTTCCTTTATACTGTTCTATGGATTGTGAACCCTATGTAGCAGACAGCTCTTGAAAACATTGTAAAACAAAGACAAGAAATTGTTTAATCTTTTCTCACATTCAGACACATTTTATGTATCCGTAGCAGATTAATTTTTTAAGCAAAGTAAAAAAAGATTTTTGCTCAGCTTTTGACAATTGTTTTAAAAGTTGTGTGCTGCTACTAAAGACGCCACACAAACTCGTCTCTGCATTCAGAAAAAAGCATGAGTAAATTTTGCCATAAAACATTCCTACATGCAGTCGCATTTTTACAGCAGAGGATTTGAAAATATTGTGGCAAAAAAAGAAAAATGCTCATTAACCCTTTCTCTCATATGACAATTCTGCAGCAGACGACTTTGAACATATTTTGTCAAAAAATAGAAAATCTCTATGATTGAATGGATAACCTATGACTAAAAGTGGAAAACATTGTGGCAAAAGGAGAAATTGCTCGTTTTGAGCAATTTCTTCTTTTGTCAAGTTGTTTTCAAAAAACCGTCTGCTGCAGAGGCGTCAGAAAGCATCTATATGAGGGAAAGGTTTAAGAGCAATTTCTCATTTTGCCTAGTTGTTTACAACTAGATTAAATGATTATACTTTTTTTATTGAGATGTTCCATACTTTGTTTTTATGCAGAGGACTATAGATAATGAGGAGTAAACAGGTCTTTCTTCCACGATATCTCTCTTAGCAGTTATTAAAACCTATGTTGTGGGTACTCAAAAGCGAGACAATACTTTTGAGTACCCACAACATAGGTTTTGGAGGTCAAATAACGATTTTAGAACATGAAATAAACCCCTTATCTAGACCACGGTTCTAGACCTGTTTATGTTTTAAAAATTGTCTGATGCAGATTTGTTGAATGTGGGAAAGCGTAATCAGAATTGATGCCGGTTCAGTCTGTTTTTGTTATCCTTGCTTGAATTGTTTGATAACTGGAAAAGTAAAGCATTTTATTTTCCCTTTAACCCTTTCCCTCATACGACAATTCTGCAGCAGACGACTTTGAACATATTTTGTCAAAAGATGGAAAATCTCTATAATTGGATGGATAACCTATGATTAAAAGTGGAAAACATTGTGGCAAAAGGAGAAATTGCACGTTTTGTGCAATTTCTTCTTTTGTCACTATGTTTTCAAATAGCCGTCTGCTGCAGAGGCATCAGAAAGCATCTATATAAGGGAAAGGGTTAATTTAAATTACTGGAAGAAAACCCTGATTTGCTATTCCATCAGCTTGCAACTATCGGAGAAGAAAATTTCAAATTGAAGAATAAAAGAACGATCCTGTTAACACTCTTGCACTTAGAGACAACGAAGTGTCAAAATAAGAAATTGCTCTTAATTATCAATGTTTGCATCTCTTCTCAGTAATTATCCTCTTGTTTTTAACCCTTTCCCTCATATATACGCTTTCTGACGCCTCTGAAGCAGACGGCTTTTTGAAAACATAGTGACAAAAGAAGAAATTGCACAAAACGTGCAATTTCTCCTTTTGCCACAATGTTTTCCACTTTTTGTCATAGGTTATCCATTCAACTATGGAGATTTTCTATGTTTTGTCAAATTACGTTCAAAGTCGTCTGCTGCAGATTTGTCGTATGAGGGAAAGGGTTAAAGAACCTTTTTCCATACTTTTGTCTTGTTGTTTTCAAATACATATCTGCTGAATATTTATTGAATGTGGGAAAGAGATAATATCTTTTGATTAACTTGAAACAGTCATGGCTGGAGGCTCAGGCTCTATTCATTTAAAGTTTGTCTAAGCCTAGGCTACCTTATTGTTTTGTAATATGACAATGGAAAATTGAAACCAATTTATTTGCCATCAGCAATTCTAAGCAATTTTCACCAAATTTCTTGAACATTTTTCATTGAATTCCCAGGACTAAACAAGCCCCCTGAGAATCATTTGTTGAAATGCGGCAATCTCAACTCAAAATGATTAGCCCTTTTCCCTGTTCTTCTTTTGTCTATTAAGATGATTTAATAACAATCAATAAAAATGTGCAGTATGATTATTTGTTTGTCAGAATTATCTACCTACATTGAAATCAGTGCGGAATGAATAGCCAGTGCTCAGAATAAGCATAGGCTTCTTTTTCTTGCAATGCTTTTTTATCCTCCTCTACTGTGAAACTTGGAAATGCTTGAACTCATCGGGTAAAGTGTTCCGCAGAAACGCAGAACAAACAAGCCTACTTGTTTTTAAATAAATCATTGCGCAATGACAGAGAGTAATTTCCACACTTGTTTTTTGTATTCCAATATGGAGGCATCCTAGTCTTGTTCTACTCGGTTCATCTTTGTTGAACGTCGAGTGAGTGCTGGAATGCAGCAACATGTGCAATGTGTTAGCAAGCATGTTGGCATTCTTGTTAATTCATAACTTATTATACCTTGCTCTTTTCTTACACATTTTTGAAAATCACTTATTTTAAAGCCATTATTGATCATAAAAAATTCATAAAAATCTTAAATAACCATTTACAGTGAAGCATCCTTGTTGCTTAGTGGTAACTCAAAATAAGTCTTCACAACAACAACAAAAATCTAGCCCACATATTTGAGAGGTATTTGTTAAGCATTTGTCCTTTAACCCTTTCCCACCTGCAGATGCATTTTGACACATCTGCAGCAGATGACTTTTCATGGCGGCAAAACTACAAAATATTCCTTCATTTATTGTAGGTGATGTTCCATAGTTATGTATAAATGTGCTGCAGATTTATTGTATGTGGGAAGATGTTTAAATGCCATACCAATTCAGTGTCTGTCTGGAGACCGGAAGACTTGGGTTCAGATCATACCCAACAATCTGCAACAGACAATTTTGAAAAGGGTTTCTCATTTTGCCACATTGTTTTTCAAAAGGTATCAGAAAGTGTATGTGGTAAAAGCTTAACAATGTTAGTATTGGCTTCTCTTCTTGATGCTCAGGATTGCAGAGGTGACGTTATGACTGATTTACTGAGTCAGGATAAGTTTAACCCTTTCCCTCATATAGACGCTTTCTTCACGCCTCTGTAGCAGACGGCTTTTTGAAAACATAGTGACAAACGAAGAAATTGGGCTTAAAAAGAGCAAGCTCTCCATTTGCCACAAATTTTCCACTTTTAGTCTGCTGCAGAATTGTCGTATGAGGGAAAGGGTTAACAGCAATGCTGGTAGTTTACAGAGGAAATGCTGCGATATTGTAACTTTTAAAACACAATGATTTACCCGAGTGTTGGTACAAACTTGAAATCAGCAATGCGTCAAGACAGCGTGATAAAGCAAAAATAATGAATGACACTACCATCTTCAAATACTGAAGATAAAACAATAAAACAAAAAAGTTGATTTCCCAAGCCAAAAACCATTTTTATGCATCATCAATAAGCAAAATCCAAGGAATAATGGAAGCATTTGAAAGATATTTCAGATCTCAAAAACAGTTGAAATGAACTTGGAACACATGTTCCTATATAGGAACGAAATGCGTGTTTACACCAAGTCACATAATTCAGATGAGAGTTGGCGTTGGCTCCGTGGTTCTCTTCCTAAAAATAAGTGCTTAGGTAATATCAAAGCCAATTACAAACATCTTCAACCAAAGTATATCACCTAATAAATTTCCTACCATCTTTGACACAACATTTAGTTTAATTTGATCAACAATCCAACAAGTTATTCTGAAACTTCAAAACAACCTACATATTATAGATAACTTGTAGTGTCAGAGAAACTAAAAAAACCAAAGGCTAGGATAATTTCATCAAAAAATAATGCTCATATAAGTGTAATCAGTTCAAGCAATACTAAAAACTTATCTTTTGCACTGAAGTCATTGAATTTTCTGAAGTTGAAAAATTACTAGGTAATCAAATTGACCACAAAGTGAAATGAAAAACACAAGTTGAGCAAGTGCTTAGAAAATGTAACTGTTTATTGACTACCTCCTATGTAGGATGATTAGACAATTTCCTGATATATTATTCACAAGAAACATGTTTTGCATTGCATGTGTATCCTTCCTCATCTTGATTACTGTTGAACAATTTGGACCAACTGTAATGGCTTACAAAGTATGAACAATTTTCAAAAACGAGCTGCTTGATTTATTTTAGAAAAAGCATATGATTCCCCTAGTGACTTTTTCGAGAACTATACTGGTTGCAATTTCAAGATTAATCTATGAATAATATATTTCCAGATTACATGTCCAACCCTTTTACAAAATCAGCCAATTCAAATCTAAGATCAAACAGTTCATGTTCAGGTTGTTTTGTTATGTTTTGTTCATTGTCATGTTTTCTTTTATGTTACTTTGTAAACTGTACATACTGTGCATATCAGACAATCTTAAACATTACTGGAATTTAAAAGTTCATATTTAACATGGTGGCACTCTATTGGAAAGAACAATAATGCAATAATGTTTTAACTTTTTTGTTATAAATGAGATTGCAGCCATGTAAAACACTATTCAAGCAAGAAATTAAAATATCATGAACACATGGAAGACTTAATGCTGCAAATATTGAACCACTCCGTGTTCTTGTTATTTTTTTATTAGCTCTACTGGCCAAAGGCCAGAAGGGCTTATGTCCGTTGTGTGTGCGTGCGTCCGTTGTGCGTCCGTCCGTCTGTTGTGCGTCCGTCCGTCAGTCCGTCTGTCTGTCCATCCGTAAACAAATTCTTGTTAACACGATACAGTCTTCACTTTTGATTGTTTCTCAACCAAACTTATACAGTAGTTAGATATCCATGAGAGCTCGGTTTCTTTCGAAAACCAGATCCGCCCATGCATGCCTGGAGTATGGCCCTTGAAATGGTCAAAATTGCTATAAAAGAGCTTGTTAACACGATCCAGTCTTCACTTTTGATTGTATCTCAACCAAACTTATACAGTAGTTAGATATCCATGAGAGCTCGGTTCCTTTCGAAAACCAGCCACAGATCCGCCCATGCATGACTGGATTATGGCCCTTGAAATGGTCAAAATTGCTATAAAAGAGCTTGTTAACACGATACAGTCTTCACTTTTGATTGTATCTCAACCAAACTTATACAGTAGTTAGATATCCATGAGAGCTCGGTTCCTTTCTAAAACCAGCCAGATCTGCCCATGCATGACTGGATTATGGCCCTTGAAATGGTCAAAATTGCTATAATAGGGCTTGTTAACATGATACAGTCCTTATTATGTCTCCCTCTGTATACAGGGGAGATATATTGTTTTTGTCCTTGATGTCTGTCTGTCTGTCTGTTCGTCCCCAAAATCTTGTCCGATCCATATCTCCCAGACGGCTTGAAGGATTTTCATGAAACTTGGGTCACATGTTCACCTCATCAAGGCGACGTGCAGAACCCGCGTCTCGACAATATAGGGTCAAGGTCAAGGTCACGCTTGAAGGTCAAAGGTTTGAGGCTTTATTTCGTGTCCGCTCCATATCTCCCAGACGGCTTGAAGGATTTTCATGAAACTTGGGTCACATGTTCACCTCATCAAGGCGACGTGCAGAACCCGCGTCTCGACAATATAGGGTCAAGGTCAAGGTCACGCTTGAAGGTCAAAGGTTTGAGGCTTTATTTCGTGTCCGCTCCATATCTCCGAGACGGCTTGAAGGATTTTCATGAAACTTAGGTCACATGCTCACCTCATCAAGGCGACGTGCAGAACCTGCGTCTCGACAATATAGGGTCAAGGTCAAGGTCATGATTGAAGGTCAAAGGTTTGAGGCTTTATTTCGTGTCCGCTCCATATCTCCGAGACGGCTTGAAGGATTTTCATGAAACTTGGGTCACATGTTCACCTCATCAAGGCGACGTGCAGAACCCGCGTCTCGACAATATAGGGTCAATGTCAAGGTCACGCTTGAAGGTCAAAGGTTTGAGGCTTTATTTCGTGTCCGCTCCATATCTCCCAGACGGCTTGAAGGATTTTCATGAAACTTGGGTCACATGTTCACCTCATCAAGGTGACGTGCAGAACTTGCGTCTCGACAATATAGGGTCAATGTCAAGGTCACGCTTGAAGGTCAAAGGTTTGAGGCTTTATTTTGTGTCCGCTCCATATCTCCCAGACGGCTTGAAGGATTTTAATGAAACTTTGGTCACATGATCACCTCATCAAGGCGACGTGCAGAACCCGTGTCTCGACAATATAGGGTCAAGGTCAAGGTCACACTTGAAGGTCAAAGGTTTGAGGCTTTATTTCGTGTCCGCTCCATATCTCCAAGATGGCTTGAAAGATTTTCATGAAACTTGGGTCACATGTTCACCTCATCAAGGCGACGTGCAGAACCCGTGTCTCGACCATACCGGGTCAAGGTCAAGGTCATGTTTGAAGGTCAAAGGTTTGAGGCTTTATTTTGTGTCAACTCCATATCTCCAAGACGGTTTGAAGTATTTTCATGAAACTTGGGTCAGATGTTCACCTCATCAAGGCGACGTGCAGAACCCGCGTCTCGACCATACTGGGTCAAGGTCACGCTTGAAGGTCAAAGGTTTGAGGCTTTATTTTGTGTCCACTCCATATCTCCTTAAAGGATTTTCATGATACGTGGGTCACATGTTCACCTCATCAAGGCGACGTGCAGAACCCGCGTCTCGACCATACCGGTTCAAAGTCAAGGTCACGCTTGAAGGTCAAAGGTTTTAGGCTTTATTTCGTGTCCACTCAATATCTCCAAGACGGCTTGAAGGATTTTCATGAAACTTGGGTCAGATGTTCACCTCGTCAAGGCGACGTGCAGAACCCGCGTCTCGACCATACTTGGTCAAGGTCAAGGTCACGCTTGAAGGTCAAATGTTTGAGGCTTTATTTTGTGTCCGCTCCATATCTCCTTAAAGGATTTTCATGAAACTTGGGTCACATGTTCACCTCATCAAGGCGACGTGCAGAACCCGCGTCTCCACCATACCGGTTAAAGGTCAAGGTCACGCTTGAAGGTCAAAGGTTTTACCCCTGTGAAATGAATAATTACTGTTCATGAACAGTTCTTGTATAATTCATGCACAGTTCAGGTACCTGGTTCATGAACAGTTCATGGGATGTATATGAAGATAAAATGGCACACATTCTTAAAAAGTTCTTAAATATGTAGTTCTTGAACAGGTCATGAACAGTTCATGACACATTCAGGAAACATTGTCATTAAAAAGTTCATGAATTGTTCAAGAACTGAAAATTCATGAAATATTCTTGATTTTCTTTTTAAACATGAACTGTTCAAGAACTTTTTCCAGTGCAAATTCATTGTGCCATTTTCTCTTCATGGATTGTTCATGAACGGTTCAAGAACTATCGCTCATGAACAGTTCTAGAACTACAGTTCATGAATAGTTCAAGAACTACTGTTCATGAACAGTTCATGAAAAGTTCATGTTCAATTGGTTGGTAACCAGTGTATGAAATAGTCTGGGTGGACCTAAGAACCAGATTTTGTACAGAAGAAATTACAGAAAGCCTGTGCAGATTATGTACAGAAAATATTCTGGTTCATTGAAACATAGTTGAACCAGAATTCAATAAAAATATTTTTTATATGAAGACAATTGGCTTCTTTCACATGTGGCAATGTGATACTTAAATAAATCACCAATATAAACTTATTGTTTATGACATAGTATAATACAATTTGCTAATTTAATAAACACTGTAACATTTAAGACATTTACCAAATGTGTCCATCAAGTTGTTCATAAGAAATTACAAAAATCTTCTCTGTGCCTTTGAAACACAACATATTTCTCCCACCAAAAAACGTAAAGGAAGTAGTAAACATTACTAACTTCTTTTTGAAGAGTTCCTGTGTTTTATGCTTGAGTTAACTCCCTTGGTATATTTCAAATTCAAGTTCAGTTCCAGTGGTATTTTTGGTTATTCTACTGGTATTCCAGTAACATAGCAGGTAACAATGAAATTTCACTGGAATTGCATTAATGTTTTTCACTAGGGCCTTTACTTTTGACAAGAAGATTTCAAAAGTTTTCACTATAATACATTTATAAGAACTTCTTTGGTTCTAGAAGTATTCTAGAATTATTCTAGAAGTGTTCTAGAAGTGATCTATAAATGTTCTTATTTCTCTATTCAGAATGGTAGTTTAAGAGATTCACACTGAGTTAAAAAGTCATTGTAATTTAATTAAATATCATTTTAAAATCAGTGATATATTTATATTAAACTTACTATTCAAGAACAGAATAAGAACTTATAGGGTTCATTAAAAGTACTTGAATTACACTTGACAGATGTTTATGAACTTGTTAAGAATTTGCCATGTTCTTCTTCAGTTCTTGAACAGTTCATGAACAAGTTTGTCTTACTGTTCATGAACTAAAGTTCTTGAACTGTGATTAAGAACTATTTAATGGCAGTTCATGAACAGTTCATAAGTGGCATGAAAAGTTCATAATTTCAAGAACAACATTTCACAGGGGTAGGCTTTATTTCGTGTCCAGTCAATATCTCCAAGACGGCTTGAAGGATTTTCATGAAAATTTGGTCACATGTTCACCTCATCAAGGCGACGTGCAGAACCCGCGTCTCGAACATACTGGGTCAAGGTCAAGGTCATGCTTGAAGGTCAAAGGTTTGAGGCTTTATTTTGTGCCGCTCCATATCTCCAAAACAGCTTAAAGAATTTTCATGAAACTTGGGTCACATGTTCACCTCATCAAGGCGACGTGCAGAACCCGCGTCTCGACCATACCGGTTCAAGGTCAAGGTCACGCTTGAAGCTCAAAGGTTTTAGGCTTTATTTCCTGTCCACTCAATATCTCCAAGACGGCTTGCTTATGTTTAGCAACAGTTGTTAACTGTTTTGAAGAATACTTCAGTCTTGAATGTTATAGCTGCAGTAAAAATATGTGTTTCTGTAAACCATTTGAAATCATGTCCACTTTGTACCAGGTCAAGACAAAACATTAGTAATTAAAAATTGAGTACTGTCCAACTTGGTCAAATTTTTGTTTGTCTGCTTTATAGGTTGGAATGTTTTGAGAGATTTTGACAGATATTTGAGGGGGAGACATATGTTTTTGTCAAAACAATTCTAGTTTTTGATTGTATCTCAATCAAACTTATACAGTAGTTAGATATCCATGAGAGTTTGGTTTATTTCTAAAAAACGGCCAGATCTACCCATGCATGGCTGGATTATGGCCCTTGAAATTGTCAAAATTGCTATAATACAGCTTGTGAACACAATAGATCATTTACTATCTGATCTTCACCAAACTTAGATGGTATTTGAATATTGATGACATATTGGTTCCTTTTGAAACAAGCCAGATCAATGCCAGTAGAGCATAGGCCCTCATGGGCCTCTTGTTTGTGAATTCTTTATCTGATTTGATATTTTCAGTCATCTGCTTCGAAATGAACATTGAAAATACACCTTAACACTTTCTCACATACAGACACTTTCTGACGCTTCTGCAGCAGACAACTTTTGAAAATATTCTGGCAAATAGAGAAATTGAGCAATTTTTCCATTTGCCAGAATGTTTTCAACTTTAGTTTATAATAATATTTTTTTTGAAAGAATATTTCCATATGTTTGCGGGTATGTGCTGCAGATTCCTTGTATTAGGGAAAAGGGTTAAAAACTGAAACTATGTAGTGTCTTTCAAATAAGAAATTTGTCATTTTTACTGTCTGCATTTTCCTAATGTTTTCAAGATAGATTCTGAAGCAGCATTTCAGGTAAAAGGTTAAAGGAAGGAAAGGTTTGACCTTGACCTTACACACATGGCTAAACAAGCTAGACCAAGAACTATTTTATGTCTCATGTGTGAAGTTATGATGCATTTTTAAATCAAACCTGGTATGCATGGCAAAGTGGAAAGCACTTACTGTAGAATGTTATGCAGTTTGTTTGGTAAGCTGTTATGTTAACAGGAAAGTGTCAGCATCTAGTTCTTGTCATTTTCAATTTATAAAGACATTCTAGAAATCTACTGGTATCCATGGTAATGTTCTGGAAAAAAAAAAGCAAAACTGTTTTGTGGTTTGCATGATATTTGAAGATTAGCACTCTTTAAAGTACTATCATATTTTTCAGACCAAAAAGTACTTAAATTACTGAAATTTTAATATGACAAAAGAAGACCATTATGTGTACTCCTTTTATACTGCTTCAGTTTTTGATGTTGAACACTGGCTGAATGTTAATTAATTAATTTATTAATTAATTAACCCTTTTCCACCTGTAGACTCATTTGAGGCATCTGAAGTAGACTTCTTTTAAAAACCTTGTGGCAAAGGAAGGAATTGCCACAATGTTTTCAATTCATAATGTTCAATAATTACACTTTCAATTATTAAGACGTTTCATAGTTTTACACATATGTTTTCAAAGTCATCTGCTGCAGCATTGTTGTATGTGAGAAGGGGTTAGTTAGAAAGCATTGACATAGAGCATTCATTATCTGTATATATTTTTCAAATTTTCATTATTGAAAAAAAAGAATTCTTATGAATATATGACATTTGTAACTCTTTGTTGTAGAAGATGGTGGGAATAAAGCGGCATTGGTCATTTAAGTACACTTAATTAAATATGTAGGTAAATTAAATGTAAAAAATCCGCACATAAAACCTGCTATAAAAGAGCAAAATATATCAAACACACATGTGGGAATGAGTTTTGGATTTGGTCAAAGGATTAATTAACCCTTTCCCACATGCAGACCTATTTTTCTGAAACAAAAGCTTGTTGAAACTATTGTGACAAAAGATGAAATTACTCATTAAGATCCCTATTCAATAGTTATACTTTCATAAATAAAAAGATTTTCCATATCTCAGCTTCATGATTTCAAAGTTCTCTGCTGCAGATTTATTGGAAAGGGTAAACAACATCACATTCCCCAGGGGAAAAAAAGAAAATGAATGGCCATAATGCCAATTGGTACTTTGGTGGTCCTAAATATTGATGACCACCAAAAAGCAAGGGCAATTTACTGCACTTCACCTTCACTCAACATCTAAGTAAAACTCCTTGATTGATGGTGACAGAGATCTTGACCTGTACTTCAGTAATAACTGGTCAACACTCTTTCTGGGAATGGACTTGTTGTTATTTGAAATACTAAATAAATGTGATATTTGTGGGTTCTTATTTTGAATATTTCTCTAAAGACAATTGAAATGAATTCCCACAGTATTCAGCTTAATTGAGAGTTAACCCTTTCCCTCATACAACAATTCTGCAGCAGACGACTTTGAACATATTTTGTCAAACAATAGAAAATCTCTATAATTGAATGGATAACCTGTGACTAAAAGTTGAAAACATTGTGTCAAAAGGAGAAATTGCTCGTTTTGAGAAATTTCTTCTTTTGTCACTATGTTTTCAAACGCCGTCTGCTGCAGAGACGTCAGAAAGCGTCTATATGAGGGAAAGGTTTAAATTAATTCGCCAGTAGATAACACTCTTCTTGCCAATTATCCTTTTCCATTGACAGGCACATTTTGATGCATGTTCAGCAGGCAACTTTTGAAAACATTGTCGCCGAAAGAGAAATTGCTCAATATGTTTTCAACTCTATTCAATAATTTGACTTTCATTGATGGACATTTTCCACATTTTTGCATATTGATCTTCAAATTAATCTGCTGCAGATTTGTTGTTAGTGGGAAAGGGTTAAATGACCACATGGACATTAATGCTTGTGGGAGCTCCCCTTTGAGGGAGGATCTATCTGGTCATTTATGAGAAAATTATTGCCAGGAATGTTTTTAGCCTTTATCCTCATGGAACTTACTTTTTCACAGCTGATCAGGAAGCATGGTTTGAAAATGAGAATGACAGGCATTTTCTTTTTTGTCCGTAAAATGTGTCTTATTATTTTTAATCTTTGTCTTATACATAAATTTAAAGCAGACAACTTTGACTACACATCAAAGCACAAATGATTGAAAAAAAAATTATAAATGAAAGTTACGTTATTGGATAAGAATGAAAACATTGTGGCAAAAGGAGAAAAGCTCAGTATGATCAACTTTTCTTTTCTTTCTGCCTCATTGTTTTCAAACGTCACAATGTCTGCTGCATTATGTGTCAAAATGCATTTGCATGTGGGAAAGGGTAAAAGATTCTAAATCTGATCTATCCAGTGATGGATTATGGTGATACGAATTATGATCCCTGATGATCTCTGAAGACCTGAGGGCCAAGATGTTTGTAGATCTTTGACTTTCAGGAAAATAATTTACTTATTAATTGATTTTATGTATAAAAGCAAGATATTTCGTTATTATGAGCAATTTCTCCTTTTGCAACAATGATTTCAAAGGTTATCTGCTCCTGAATTCGTTTGTATGTGGGAAAGGGTTAATACTGCTGTTTTATGACAATATTTTTTCACCATCCAAAATATATGCTAACTTCTGTTTACTTCTCTTTATAAAATGGTTCAAAGCGCCAATGGTAATAGAGCTGAAATTGAAATAGTTTAAATTGTCTTCACATGCACCCAGAAGTTAAATTGACCATGAAAGCCTAAACATGTTAAATGAGAGGGCTTGCCCAAATTTAAAATAGATGTGGGATTTTGTTATGATAATGGGAATTACTTTCTGACCCTTGTATCTGTCCCTTGTTGTCCATTTTCATCATCAAATATGTTGACCCTTTCCCACATACTGCAATTCTGCAGCATACAACTTTGAAGACATCTAGTTTAAATAATTTATTTTACATAGATTGCGGAACAAGCTTTCAGTTTATATTGAGCACATTAGATGTCTGCTTCCTGGAGACTTAACCCTTTCCCACATACAACAAATCTGCAGCAGACGACTTTGAAAACATAGAGGCAAAAATCGGAAAAATCTCCATAAAGGATATATATCTTAATTGTTAAATCAAGTTGAAAACATTGTGGCCAAAGGAGAAATTGCTCATGATGAGCAATTTCAGCTTTCGCCACAGTGTTTTCGAAAGTCGTCTGCTGCTATTTGCATCAAAATTGGTCTGTAGCAAAAGGGGTAAATCCCATGACATGTCTGAAATGCTTTTGATGGCTACTACGTAAATCACCATTTACACAAATATATTCCCACTTTACTGAGGATGAAGTTGAAGAGACTGCTAAAAGATATTAAAACAAGCGGCATAGTAACTTTAACTGTACTATTGCGCTTTCCCCCCTAGCGACATGCAGAATCATGTTGATGCATCTGCAGCAGATGACTCAAAATTTGCAATTTCTTCTTTTTTTCAACTTTATTTTATTCTTATACTTTGATATATAGATTATTTCATATTTTTGGGCCCAAATGTTTTCATAATCATCTGTTGCAGATTTCTCTTATCCATTTCACATATACTCATATAGTGTACAACAAATCTGCAGCAGACAACTTTCTAATTGTCTGGTTTGAAATATAGAAAATCTCTTAACCCATTTACTTCTCACAGACGACATTTGACACCTGCTGTTGCAGACGACTTTTGAAAACATTACAATAAAAGGTAAAAATGCTCAAAACAAGCAATTTCACGTTTTATTGCAATATTTTCAACTCTTTATCAATATAAATCATTCAATTTTCTAGATTGGTGACGCTGTAGCTCAGTCGGTAGAGACGCGGGCTGTCAATCCAGGGGTTGTGAGTTCGAATCCCGGCTCGGCAAACTTTCTTTCCGACGATTGACAAAAGTCAATGCGACATGCGTCATTCGTCTTCCACCTATGGGCTAAGTCTATGTGGAAAACTAGCCAGTTGCTTGGGAAGTTCGTTGTGTGGAGTACTGGTGTGAGAAAACCAGGAAATGCATGAGTAGGTGAACTGTGATATAACTGAGAAATTGTTAAAAACGGCGTTAAACCCCAATCAATCAATCTAGATTGGTGAAATTGTTTGTCTGATGATTGTCAAGCAAACGACATATGAAAAGTCATGTGAAGTAATGGGTTTATTAAAATCATTGACAAGAGTTTAAAAATATTGTGTCTAATTTAGAAATTGCTCATTATGTGCAATTTCTCATTTTGCCACAATGTTTTCAAAATTTGTCTGCTGCAGAGGCATGTGAAAGGGAGGGGAAGGGAAAGGTAAAGGAAATTATTCCAATAATAGAGACCAACCTGTAAGCTGATAACGATTTGAGGTCCCAAGGTGTACTGGTCACCTAGGGTCAGTGATCAAAGTTGTATTTATGTATTTTACTTGATAGGGGGTAGTTAAAGGGCACCAGGGGTCAGGGTAAGCAATAGATTTTCATTTAAAAAGGAGGTTATTACTTTACAACTCCTGAATGAATCATGAGCCAATTGGTGAAATTCCTTTGTTAACCCATTCCCTCATACGACAATTCTGCAGCAGACGACTTTGAACATAGTTTGTCAAAAAATTGAAAATCTCAATAATTGAATGGATAACCTATGACTCAAAGTGGAAAACATTGTGGCAAAAGAAGAAATTGCTCATTTTGAGCAATTTTTCCACTATGTTTTCAAAAAGCTGTCTGCTGCAGAGGCGTCAGAAAGCGTCTATATGAGGGAAAGGGTTAAGCCTTGGAGCTTTTCATTATAGACGAATTTGTCAACTCATATTGTCAGATACAGATGACATTTGATGCCTTTGAAGCAGTTGAATGTGGAAAGTAGTGAGGAAAAGCAGAAATTTCTCAGAAATAGCAATTACTATAGTCGTCCTGCCAATAAAGTATGTGATTAATTCAGAATCAAAACTCTATTTCCAATTTTCAAAAAAAAATTTTTTTTGCCTAAAATATTTTCAAAGCAGAAGTATTTTTAAAAATTTAAATATGGAGGTATTATCACTTTTTTCCACAGTTAAACACTTGCAGCTGGCGAAAATTTGAAAACTTGGTAAATGGATATTAAAATCTATTAAAATCTGATATTTTTAAACTATATCAGTGTAGAAATTACCTAAAGCAAAGAAATGATCAAATCTGAGTGAATGAAACTATTTATTTACAAATGAGAAAATATTTTCAAATCGTTGAAATTGTTTGTTGTATTGTTTTCAAGAAGATGTCTTTGACTGTGAAATTGTACTAGTCCCTCCTTGTGGCAAACTAATCAAACATTTTGACTTTAATGGACTTTATGCAGTGGAAAAATAAGACAAATTCACTTGCTGCAATGCTGTTATTTAAATTTTTGAAATTGATAATATTAAAGCCAACAAGAGAAAGTTGATGCAAGGCATCAATGTCGCCGGAAAAGACTGCATTGATTTATTTATGTATTCTTGACTTTCCTTAGTCTATTCAAACATTAGGAACGTAGTAATGAAAACATTTGCTTATAAATTTTATATACATACCTATACATTAGGGTATCTATAAAAAATTAACGAAATGTGTACACATTTATCTGGCTTAAATTTAATTTTGCTGTTGTTACTTATTTAAATAATAGTATTCATTCATATAATTTCAATGTTTGTCAATCTTATTCGAATCACAAGGTAAATATCCTGGTATTGCTTTAAAGGGAGGTAATTTGAAGAAAACAAAAGTCTTCAAAAGGAGAAATATATCAGCATTACCGTCTACAGTTTAAATTGTTCTATTGTTTGTGGATTTAAAAATGTTCTTTTTTTCTTATTTCTACATGTACAACGAAATATTGCGGCTTCTCTTTGACGCTTTGCGTCAAACATTCGTCTTGTACTTGTCTAAAATAAAATAATATCACTCGCTTTTTCATATCGAAATGCGCATGCGCGAAAATCGATGTTAAAGGTCACGAAACTACACAACAGAATAGGGTCTATATTTAGCTTAGAAACAGTTCCTACTTTAGATATTCATGGATTAACATTATTAAATGAATTCTACACAAATCAAGACATCTCTTTGAACATGAAAACAACATTTAGTAAGTTAAAATTGCTATTAAAAGGAGAATCCGAAATTGACCTCAATGATGACACATAAGAGTCTGCTTTAGGGGGTGTTGGTTCACGTCTTGAAGGGACCACTTTTGTCTTCGTAAATAAGACAAAAAACTTAAATGCGAGTGAAATAAAAAAAACTGCAAACATTAAAAAATCGGAATATTTATTTCATTTTAGATGTGTCATTTATTAGTGTTCGTAAACAACCACAATTGTAATATGTTCAAATCATCTAGATTTGTTTCTTTCTAATAATAAGCCGCCCTCACATGTGATTTCCGAAAAGCTATTAAAAATAGAAGTCGCGGGCTTCTGCCCGGCGACTAATAAAAGCGAAAGCAAAACTTTAACCCTTTCCCTCATACGACAATTCTGCAGCAGACGACTTTGAATTTATTTTGTCAAAAAATGGAAAATCTCTATTGTATAATTGAATGGATAACCTATGACTAAAAGTGGAAAACATTGTGGAATTAAAGGAGAAATTGCTTGTTTTGAGCAATTTCTTCTTTTGTCACTAGGTTTTCAAAAAGCTGTCATCATAAAACATCTATATGAGGGAAAAGGTTAAAAAAAGCAATTTCAAATTCTGATTTTGAGACAAAGTTAAGAAATAACTGAGAGAATGAATGGTCCTGTTTGTCCACACAATGATATCAGAAGTGAATGTCTGCTGCAGATGCAGCTGAAGTCCGCAGTATTTGTGGACAGATTTGCTGGTCACTGATGCAGACTGCTATTGATTGGTGATTGGTCACCTGAACCTCCCAGTGTTGTATGGGTTTATTGGCATGAATGAAACCCTAGTTTTGATAAATGGAATTCTTGTCTGACAGCCATAGATTTGCATGCTTTCTTTGGCATTACATTTCGTTGTTTTGCTGTTTCCATGCTATGTGAAAAATGTGAATTCTTTTGCAAAAAGAAATGTTTATTGCATTCTTTGATGGACTTTGGTTTAAGTGATCCTTTTAGGCAGAACCTGATATCGATTTTTTTTTTTTATACCTTATCCAAATTGTACGTTTAAGTTTAAGTTAAGAAAGAAATAATTGATAGAAGATATGTTTTTAAAGGGGAATCCGCTTAGGCGAAGTGTTTAGTGGTGGGGATTTGGAACTGGGTTACCCAGGTTCAATTCAGTGTTGATGGTGAAAGAGTTTAAAAACATGGCTTTCAAAACTTTTATTATGAAATTTACTGATACAGTGGTTATGGCTTTTTGACCATTTGTTTTCAATTAAGATAAATCTGTAAAGTGTTACATCAAAATGCATATAGCACAGTATGTCATGGCTATAGTTGACTAAATTAATGATTTCAAAGTTTTTAAGCCTTTCCCACATACAACAAATCTGCAGCACGGATTTCTTTGAAAACATCTGGACAAAAATGGGGGAATTCTATAAATTAAAAAAAAGAAGATTGAACAAAGTTGAAAACTTTGTAGAAAAAGGAGAAATTGATAATTCAGAGCAACTTCTCCTATTGTCACAATGTTTTCAGAAGTGGTCTGCTGCAAAGACATCAGAAAGTGTCTGTTATATAATGTGGGAACGGGTTAAAGGTTTAACAATCCTCTCAAACTTGGACAAGTTAATTATATAAATGGAGTTGTTACAGTATTGTATGTCAAATGGAAATTGAAGTTATAAACACATACATGCATTTTGGTTCAGATTTGATCTAAGAAGGCCTTTAATTCCCCATAGTAATTGCACTGGATGTCAGTCTTTCCAAAAGTATGTCTACTCTGTGACATATGAAATGTGCTACAACTTTTCATTCCTTTTACACTTGAAGATGCATTTTGGCGTACCTGTAGCAAACGACTTCTGAAGTATGATGGCAAAAAAAGAAATTGCTCTTTATGACGAAGTTCTCCATTTGCCACTATTTATTCAACCATATTCAATGGTTATCCCCACAAGATGAGGTCATCGAGGGGATAAAAGGATCTGACTGTATGAATATATCCCAACAGTATCATTGCTTTAGAGACTTCATTACTTAGAACAGATTGTTATGAATCTTTACTATATGTTCACACCCATCGGCTCTTTTATGCATCCATGTTGTACTAGTCAAGGTCACAGTAACTATATTAGTATCCCATTGGAGTCAATGATCTAGTCACGTCTTTGTTGATATTGAGACATTTGTCCACAAACATTGCCTCTTGTAGGTGTTAGCGTGTCAAAGACAAAGTGACTATAATATATCTGTATGAAACAATGTCATTGGTCTAGCACTTTCATTTGTTGATATTATGTCCTTCATTCATCATGCACAGGTTCAGTGTCAAGAGAGCTTTGACCTGCACTTTTCACCAACCTAGGTCAAAGGTCAAGGACATGGTGACTATAATATGTCTGTATGAAGAGATGTCATAGTTCTAGCTTTTCATTTGTGGACAGAATTACTTCTTAATTCATATGCAGGTTCAGTGTCAAGTGAGCTTGGAGGGATTTATATTTTAGGTATTTAAGCTCAAGGTCACAGTGACTATAATACATCTATAGGAAACAACATCATTGTTCTGGCACTTTTATACCTCATAAATAGGTTAAGTGTGAAGAGAGCTTGGATGGGTTCATAGGCATGCTTACCAACCTTTTCTCATCCTCAAGGGGGAGTTTCATAATCTCAAAGTGGGGGATTGGGGTTTGAAGGGGGAGATTTTCAACGCCATGAATTTAACAGTAGAAATGTTCACAATAGAACGGAATTTAGATAACTATGCAGGGATACATGTACAATACTTTCAATATTTAATATATATTAACAACATTTTAATTTATAGACATACTTTTGAATGAAAAACACGGGTACCAATGGAATAAAGACACATGGAGAAGAAATATACATACATGTATTAATCATTTAGTTGAGCTACACACATTGTTTTGAACTTGTTGAAAGAAAGGGCCTTTTATCAGTGACAATATGTTAAAAAGTTGATGTTAGAAAATGATTGTAGTAATTTTCAGTACATTTATCCTCATGATTTGATTTTAAAAAAAGAAAAAAAAAATGTTTTTTTTTTTTTTTTTTTTTTTTAAATTTTCGAATTTTCGAAAATCGTGAGTTTCTCCCTCACGATCGTGGGAGTGGGGTTACGCCCTTCAAATCGTGAGATTCACGATTGAATCTGGAGGGTTGGTAAGCATGCATAGGTCAAATGTCAAGGCCACACTGACTGTATTATACATCTACAGGAAACAATATCATTGTACTTGCACTTTCATAGTTGGAAGGAATTCCCTCATACTTCATAAATAGGTTAAGTGTGAAGAGAGCTTGGATGGGTTCATAGGTCAAATGTCAAGGTCACACTGACTATATTATACATCTGTACAAAAAGAACACTGCGAGGGGATTTTCTATCATCTGCTACGATCTTGTTATGCTTTCATTTCTAGAGAGTTTCCATATCTATGTTGTTTTCATAGTCGTCGGCTGCATATTTCTGACCCATCTTCAGCAGACAGCTTTTTGAAAACATAGTGACAAAAGAAGAAATTGCTCAAGACGAGCAATTTCTCCTTTTGCTACAATGTTTTCCACTTTTAGTCATAGGTTATCCATTCAATTATAGAGATTTTCTATTTTTTGACAAAATATGTTCTAAGTCGTCTGCTGCAGAATTGTCGTATGAGGGAGAGGGTTAACAACAGAAAAAGAAATGAGTTACTATATTAATCACAAATAATGTTTGTTGATAGTTTACTGACTTACAAGAGATGCAGCCTTGTATAAACATGAATGATTTATGTCCAGGAAAGAAAAATGACAGGAGTAATGGTGGAATTGCATGTTATGTACTTATGCTGTCTTTTTTGGACAAACCATTGACCTTAACTTTCATATTTCTGGATACATCAAACTTTGAACCCTTACCCACATGCAAATTCATTCTGTCAGCATAACAGTTTTGAAGAGATTGTGGGACATGAAGAAAAGAGCTGTTGTTGAGTCAAACTATGTCCTTAAGTTAAAAAAGGGTTAAAACGATGGCAATCAGATCAGAATGTAAACATAGTTAACATACATATATTTAAATACAACTGTTCTGTGTGAAGCAATCAAATTGTGACTGGTTTTGCAGTCGTGGCCTGTAGTTTTTCGTTTTCATTTTCAAAATCACCATGATACACGTTTGATAAACTGTTAACTTTTCAGTGCTGATGTCTATGCCTATTTTATTTGCCGGTGGCAGACAACTTGTTTACACAAACTTGATTATGCATGACTCGGAATAAATTTCAAAGCTATCTCTAAAACTCTCAGAAACTATTTTTTTGTCTCGCTGAAAACAGAAATGGCTTTCTCTGATGGAAACAAGTTATATTAAAGTAAAGCACGTTCATATCTGAAGTATGATTTCTCTCAGAATAATTGCGTTGGTTATATAATCCGAGATAAAATATATTTTGTGACATCTGTCTTGACAGGGTGACATATAAGAATCACATTTCGTCTGTCTCTCTATCACATGTTTATTAACATGCTCCACATGTATTTCTTCCAACACCCTTTGTCTTATTACAGTACTTTGTCATCTTTATGCATCCCGCATAAAGTTGCAGAAGGACAGGGACAGTTTTCCATGTCATACTGAGTGTATGTCTGTTAACCCCTTTCCCTCATATAGACGCTTTCTGATGCCTCTGCAGCAGACTGCTTTTAAAAAAACATGTTGACAAAAGAAGAAATTGCTCAAAACGAGCAATTTCTCCTTTTGTCGCCATTTTTTCAACTCTATTCAATTATTGTTCTTTCATTTAAAGGGATTTTCTGTGCTTTTGCCTATATGTTTTCAAAGTCGTCTGCTGCAGATTTGTTGTATGTGGGAAAGGGTTAATAGCTTTGGATTTCAATACCTTTTGGGAAAGGCACATTTCCTAGTACTGGGAACATGAATAAGTGAACTGTCACCGTAATATAACTGAACTTATGTTGAAAACGTCTTAAAACAAGCAATACTGTTTGGTATGAATGTTTATGAGTGGCGCTCAAGTATAATCAACCTAACAACATTTGCAACCAGTGCTGATCTTGATAAACCTGCCCGTCCATGCAGTTTCATCTGAAATCACGCTTTGCTTATTGATCACAGACGATTTAAAGAAAGCATGACACATTTAACCCTTTCCCACCTGCAGACGAATTTTGATGCAATAGCAGCAGATTACTTTTGAAAACATTGTGGCCAAAGGTGAAATTGCTCATGATGAGCAATTCCTCCTTTGGCCACAATGTTTTCAACTTTATTTAACAATTAATTAAGCCATCTTTTATGGAGAATTTTCAGGTTTTTGTCACTTTGTTTTCAAAGTTTTCTGCTTCAGATTGGTTGTATGTGGGAAAAGGTTAAACCTCACATATTTAAATCAGATAATATTGGTCACAGACAGATCTCAATCTGCATAATATAATGTGGTAAATATGGTAATGGCAGCTTTCCAGAAGCACAACCTTAAATATCCAGGTCCAAGGTCAAGGTCACTGTGTTACTAATTTACTTGAAGTGATATTAAATATTTTCAATATGTCTGTTCTTACACATTTATCAGTATAGCAGATAGGCTTAATAATGGTAAAATTAATATAAATAAAAGTTTGATTATTGATTAGAGTTGTAAACATTGTGACAAAAGAAGAAATTACTCATGATGAGCAATTTCTCCTATTGCCAAAATCTTTCCAAAAGTCATCTGCTGCAGATGCTTCAAAATGCATCTACATGTGGGTAAGGGTTAGTTTATACTTTGTCAAGAAGCCAATTAATGACACAGCTACAGCAGACCACAATTAAAAACATTGTGACAAAAGAAGAAATTGCTCAAAACAATTAAAAACATTGTGACAAAAGAAGAAATTGCTCAAAACGAGCAATTTCTCCTATTGACACAATGTTTTTGTGTCGCCCTGCGTAGCATGGTAGGCACTTAGGGATTACTTTTTTTTTTGTCTGGCGTCTGTGTGTCTGTCCGTCACACTTTTTCGTCACACTTTCAATGAGCAGGTGCAGGTGACACACATGCTCGGTGGAGCACTCCATTGTAGTTTCTGTAAATATGCCTTTTTTCTAGAGATTTTCCATATCTTGAGTAGATGTTTTCAAAGTCGTCGTGCAGATGAGTTGTAAGTGGGAAAGGGTTAAGACAAATTCAAACAAAATTGTTCTCCTGTTAGCTTGTCCATGAAAGACAATTTTGTGAAAAGATGATAAGGGATGAATTTTGTCACATTGACAGAAGAGCTCCATTACTGACATAAGTATCTGGGGATAATTTACTCCAAATGTCAATTTCTTTCCAATGGAAGCGTTTTTTTCTTCACGCTCTGTCTCTGTGTGCAGCCTGTTATTGTCTCATAAAAGTATGTTTTACAATATTTCCATTTTGTGCAATACAAAATGGGTCTCTGCATTTTCTTTCTATCAATAATTAATACTCTTTCCCGCATACAACAAATCTGCATCTAACAACACTAAAAACATATAGGCGAACAT
Organism: Serripes groenlandicus; assembly: GCA_031761405.1. Taxonomy (NCBI): domain Eukaryota; kingdom Metazoa; phylum Mollusca; class Bivalvia; order Cardiida; family Cardiidae; genus Serripes; species Serripes groenlandicus. Next base: position 52,325,410 of record JASEVX010000004.1, read on the forward strand.
ATTGAAAAGTAACGAAAACTGTATAGCAAAACAAGAAATTGCTATTCATGAGTAACTTGTCATTAAAGCCACAATGCTTTTAAAAGTCCTTTCCTGAAGATGTGTTGAAGTGTGTCTGCATGTAGGAAAGGGTAAAACTTATGACATTTTAAGACTCTTCAAATGTTTACATGTAAATCTATTGTTAACCCTTTCCCACTTGTAGAGGCATTTAGATGCAATTTCAGCAGACAACTTTGGAAAAGTTTGTAGCAAAAGGATAAAGAGTTCATAATTTTTAATTTCTATTTTTCGCGCACTTGATTCCAATGTTTTAAGATTATGTTTGATTAACCTCGTTTTTGTGTCACCTGCGTAACATGGTAGGCACTAAGGGATTTTTTTTTTTTGTCCGGCGTCTGTCTGTCTGTGTGTCCATCCGTCTGTCTGTCATCAGACTATTTCGTCACGTTTTCAAATAACTTTTTTTCTACTCAAAGGATTACATTGAAACTTCTGACAAATGTTTATATCAATATTTGTAATGGGTTCACAAAAGGGGGATAATCCAAATATTTTTATTTATATCAGAGTTATTGCCCCTTTTCTATCAAAAATTAAAAATTTCTGACAAGGCCCCGGGTGACACACATGCTCCGGGGAGCACTCCATTCTAGTTCAGTTTATTTCATGCTATTTACGATTATTTACTCGTCCCTGATTAGACTTGCAGCAGCTGCTAATGTTAAAGTATCCTCACAATATCAACATTAAATAACGTCAGTTTCTCTTTTTAACAGTAACTCAAAAATACTGAATGTTCTTTCAAAGTTCAAAGAGATGACTTGATTTGTGTTGATTTTATATATTTTTAATGCATGCATCTTTAAAAATAGTAAAATGAATGGACTGTGTTTAACCCTTTCCCTCATATAGATGCTTTCTGATACCTCTACAGCAGACAGCTTTTTGAAAACATAGTGACAAAAGAAGAAATTGCACAAAACGTGCAATTTCTCCTTTTGCCACAATGTTTTCCACTTTAGTCATAGGTTATCCATTCAATAATGGAGATTTTCTATGTTTTGACAAAATACGCTCAAAGTCGTCTGCTGCAGAATTGTCGTATGAGGGAAAGGGTTAATCTAGTTCCTGATATCTATATCCTTAATAAAACAAATCTACAGCAGATGAAAACATATTATAGGTAAAAAAAGAAATTGCTTATTATGAGCATCTTCTCCTTTTGTCGCAAAGTTTTCAAAAGTCGTCTGCTGTAAAGGCATCAGAGAGTGTCTAAATGTGGGGAAGGGATAATAACAGGGAGAAGGTTTATTGTGTGAGGGTAAAAGTAAAAGCTGTGAAATAAATGTGCAGAAAATTTAGAAAGAACTTGTCAATAATGCGCCCATGCAGCAAGAGCAGTCGGAACACATCTCTCATTACACTTTTCTTCTTCAGCAACCTATCTATAGACTGTAATCAGTTAAAAAAAATATATTGACTGTTTCCATTCTGTAACCCTTTCCCACATGTAATTGCTTTCTGATGCCTTTGCAACAGAATACTTTGAAAACATTTTAAAAATATGGTAACTAACAACATTATAAATGATAAAAACAATTATCAAATGAAGTTAAAAACATTTTCTCAAAATGGCAAAATTGCTTATCATGAAAAATTTCTTCTTTTGTCAAAATGTTTTCATTAGTCATCTGCTGCAAAGGTGTCAGAAAGCCTCTATATGTGGGAAAACAGTAGATAGTGCACATTTTGACCATCAATTTTCTCTTCCCACAATATGTTGTCTTCTGCATGGGCATCTGCTGTCATTTGTAGTATGTAAAAAAAGAAAGGTAGTTTACAAACAGTAGCTTTACAAATTAGCTGTACGGAAATTGACGGCTGCTGCAGTGACATGATGTATCAGGAAGTAGTTAAGTGCATGCTGGGTAACAATTATTGTCAGGGGAGTTTGACAGGTTTTACATCAACATGTCAAGGACGTGTGGATGTTGGCCTTGGGTGGGTGGGGTACATGGAGGTTATTATGACAGACACACAGGACATGATGTTGCTGTCACCGAGTATGATATCTGTCAAAGCCTTCAAGGAGAGTGGTCATTAACCAATTCTTGTATACAACAGATCTGCAGCAGAAGGCTTTGAAATTATCTTGGCAAAATATTATCAATCTCTATAATTGAAAGTGTATTTATTGAATAGAGATGAAAACATTTTGGCAAAGGGATCATTTCTTTTTTTGACGCAATGTTATCAAAAAATTAACCCTTTCCCACATGCATTTTGACTCAATAGCATCAGACGTTTTTTGAAAACATCGCGGTCAGAGGTGAAATTGCTCATGATGAGCAATTTCTCCTATGGCCACAATGTTTTCAACTCTATTTAAGAATTAAGCTATCTTTTAGGGAGATTTTACAGGTTTTTGTCACTGTCTTCCTAGCCTCTTACTATTTTGTGCCGTGATATAAAGAAATACTGATGAAAACAAGATGAATGTTTGACGCAAAGCATCAAAAAGAAGCCGCAATATTTCGTTACACATGAAGAAATAAAAAAAATACATTTAAATCCACAAATATTAGACAAATTTAATTTGAAGTTAGTAATGCAGATATTGGTATTTGAACATTTAAGTATTAAATTATTGTAGGATATTTAACCTGGCAGGGTCTGTGTTTTAAGTGAATGAGATGATTTATAGTTAAACTGAGCATGAAACGTAACATATAAGACTAAAACTAAAGATAAATGGACAAGAGGTTATGATAAATTTCAATTTGTTCCAAAGATAATCAACTATTTGTATAGAACACAAGCCCTGTTATGATAATTTTTTATCAAATAATGCAGACACACAGAAAATCTGTTTTTGTTTTGTATCGGTAAGTCATGATAGTGGATAAGGGTTTAACCACTTCCCACATAAAACAAATCTGCAGAAGACGACTTCGAAATTATTAAGTACACTATATAAACAAGAGGGCCAAGATGGCCCTAAATCGATCACCTGAGTGATAGTAAATTAGTAGCAAATATTTAACTGCAAATATCTGGGAAAATTTTATCAGGAGTGCAAATGAAATTGCAAGGAGTGGACACTGTTATAGAAATAGTCATTTTAAAGGTCATTTGTATCTCGAAATCTAACAACAACTTGAATAAGAATGGAATTATAAAGTTTTGTCATTTTGCCACTTTCCTGATGCCACCTTGCTGCCCTGTTTTTCAACGAAATCAATATGGCTTGAAATGTTTTTGTAGAGAATCACTGAAGGAACATTTCTACCAAATTATCTTGAAATCGGAGAAGCAGATTATGGAGAAAAAAGGATTTGGGTATTTTTCTCACGCTCTGATGCAGCAGCAATCAATGTTCTACACAGAATGTAAGTCTTTGAACAATTTTAAAAGAGGACTAACAAAGGAACATTCCTGTGAAGTCAAGTTGAAATTGGTCCAATGGAATGGTAGGTGTTGTCATTTGTAGCTAAAAGTTAAATTTACTCCTTTTGTGATAACGGTTGGTTGTTATGATTTTGTAACCAATCGAAACGGCTTGAACAAATTAAGTACAGGATCACTGAGGTAAGATTCCTATTCCATTTTTTAAAATCAGACAAGCACTTTCATAAAAATGGAATTTTCAAATTTTCATATTTTGCCCCTTTTGCCCCTTTTCTGATGCCGCCTGACTGCCATGTTTTTCAACCAATCAGTATGGCTTGAACAATCTTTGTAGAGGGTCACCCAAGGAACATATCTACCAAATTATATTGGAATCTGAAAAGCAGATTCAGAGAAGAAGATTTTTAAAGTTTGGACAGTTTGCCCCCTTTCTGATGCAATAAAAGTTCTCAATGGAATTTAAATCTTTGAACAATTTTGAAAGAGGGCCACCATAGGAACATTTCTGTGATGTTTTGTGGAAATTGTTCCTGCGGTTTAGGAGGAGATGATGTTTAAAGCTAAAAGTTAACGATGGACGGACGACAGACAGAGAGTGATCAGAATAGATCTAAAAATCTAAAGATCTAAAAATCTATAAAATGATAGTATGATAACTGAAATGTCTTCACAGTTATTGTGGTAAATGCAAAGCATGATTGCTCATTATGAGCAATTTCTCCTTTTGCCACAATGATTTCAATGACAGACTTTGAAATCATCAAGTACAAAACATAGATAAACTCTATAAATGATAGTAAGATAATTGAAAAGAATTGAAATTGTTGTGGCAAATGGAGCAATTGCTCATTATGAGCAATTTCACCTTTTGCCACAATGATTTTAAAAGTTGTTTGCTGCAGAGGCTCGGAAATTGTATATACTCGTATGTGGGAAAAGGTTAAAACCATAAATGGAGAAAATTAATCTTATTATGAGCAATTCCAACTTTTGCTAGAAAATTAACCTCATTGTGAGCAATTCCACCTTTTGCCACAACAATTTCAAAAGTTGTTTGTTGTAGAGGCTCGGCAAGGGTATATTTTTGGTAAAGGGTTAAACCGTAAATGGAGAAAATTAAGGCAATACATATTTGGTCATAATCTGATTCAGTGTTAATTTAAATTGTTATTGGAGAGAGTTTCCTATGGAGATATTAAGACCCAAAACATTGAATGGGTATACAAATATGAAAGGTAAAGGTGTTAGAAATTTACAACATGAGTATAAAACACCGCTTTTTTATATATTGTTTCATCAAATTGTCGACGAGCAAACATCCTTTTTTCGTTCCGATTCAAGCAATTACATCACATAGAAAAGCGAATGAAGCAGATAACCATAGTATATGTTATGCTTGCTTGAATATAACCAGGGACGTAGATAAGACTACATCCCTGATATAACGGATAAATATAAGTGGTTATACAACACAGTGACGTAATAACGGCAAAATATAGCGTCTGCTGGAGTTCCTTCCTCTTATCACTGCATAATATATAGGATGAAAGGTACATGTACCAGACTACATTTAGCGCAACTTTTTTGGGTTCCCGGTTTGAGAACTATTGAAATAATAAAGCGTATGAGGCAGGTAACCAATTTAGTAGAACAGTTCTCTATTTTACTTTTTTTACAGTATGAATTCGTTTTAATGATATATATTGAGTATTTCGCTTAACTAAAAATGTACATACATTAAATTGATATACCGGCCTTTGTCTTTTTTTTAATTTGTAAAACTCAACACATGTATATAGAGTGTAAAAGGGATGTTTTAAAAGTCATTTATCTTAGATTAATATACTTAGTAAGGACAAAGAGAAATCCCGACATGTGGTCACCCTGGCAGGTCTAAAAATCTCCATGTGCTAAATTTCAAAGCATTCCTATAGGAAGCCACCTACTGGTGGCTTCCAATAAGGTTAAACCACAATAAAACAAACAATGACATTTTTTGTACTGAATCAGATAAAGGGTTAAGCTAACAGTACGGTTACAGGGAGCATTTTTTTTCTTGATGCAGCATTATGTACCTTGGTCGAAGATTGATGTCATTACTATGCCCTAATGACAGCTATGTTTCGATGATACATTGTTTCAACAATGTTTATCTAATATAAACTATGCCTTATCTTTTCACATTACATATGCCCCTATACCACAATGGTTTCAGCGCTTTGATTTCTTGATGCAGCATTTTGTACCTTGATGGAAGATGGATATATAAATATGTCATTACTATACCCTAATGACAGTTATGTTTGGATGATACATTGTTTCAATAATATTTTGTCTAATATAAACCCTGCCTTATCTTTTCACATCACATTTGCCCCTATACCATCAGTGCTTTCAGCGCTTTGATTTCTTGATGCAGCATTATGTAGCTTGGTGGAAGATGGATGTCATACTATGCCCTAATGACAGCTATGTTTGTTTGACAATTAGTGTGTCTGGACAAGAAATAGATGATAATGGCTTACTTAGCTTGTATTATACATGTGACATATATCATACCAGGGACTCATCATACCAAGTTGATAACAGCTCATTCAGACGTCTATAATATAAGGAGGAGTAATCAGCCAATTCAGACGTCTATAATATAAGGAAGAATAATCAGCTAATTCAGACGCCTATATAAGGAGGAATAATCAGCTAATTCAGACGTCTATAATATAAGGAAGAATAATCAGCTAATTCAGACACCTATATAAGGAGGAATAATCAGCTAATTCAGACACCTATATAAGGAGGAGTAATCGGCTAATTCAGACGCCTATATAAGGAGGAGTAATCAGCTAATTCAGACGCCTATATAAGGAGATATAATCAGCTAATTCAGAGGAGTAATCAGCTAATTCAGACACCTATATAAAGAGGAAAAATTGGCTAATTCAGATGCCTATATAAGGAGGAGTAATCAGCTAATTCAGACACCTATATAAGGAGGAATAATTAGCTAATTCAGATGCCTATATAAGGAGGAGTAATCCGCTAATTCAGACGCCTATATAAAGAGGAGTAATCAGCTAATTCAGATGCCTATATAAGGAGATATAATCAGCTAATTCAGAGGAATAATCAGCTAATTCAGATGCCTATACACTGGAGTTCCATTATAACGCGATATTAGGGGTCCAGGGTCTAGCATCGCGTTAGAATTTGATCGCGAGTCACCATTATAAATTAAAGCAATTACAAGTTATAACCCTCAGCATGCCAAAACTCAATATTCGTCAATCTCTACCTTTTAACTACATGCGATGGCGATGAAAAATGTCACTAAATCTAATCTATTTTAGCAGGCCAGAATATGGTGTCTATATGTATAAGGAGGAATAATTTCTCCTTTTGTTACGATGTTTTCAAAAGTCATCAACTGCAGATGCGTCAAAAAGCGTCTATAGGTGGGAAAGGGTTAATCCTATGTTGTGGATACTCAGAAGATGTGCTCCACAATTTTTCTCTTATTACCCATTTTCGTCCTATGTTGAGGGTACACAATCAGTTGATACGGATGTGTAAACGGATCACTGGCAGTCTTTCAGGTTATACAAATTTGCAAAATCAATTGAATACTTAGACAAATAAATTTGTAACAATGCACTTTGATCATTAGATTTATTGTCAATGCTTTTAGTATGAAAATTCAGGTGCCATTAACGCAAGCGAATTCTTTTATTTTCCACACTGAAATCTGATAAAAAAAAAATTATTCTATGATTTGTTAACCTGTCTTTTATAGCAGAGATGGAAGTAATTCAAGACATTAAAAGCATCCCGTTCTTGATATCACTCTTGTAAAATGTCTATATAATTGGTGATAGGGAAGGAACAAAAATCTGATGATAAATTCTACGAGTGTTAATTCCATGGCTTTTATCGGTGTTCCCTGATACAAGCACCAGACAGTTTTGATAACAGATGTAAATATAACTCTCCGGAAAAAAAATACCCAGATTCAGGGCATTTTGAGGCATCTGCAGCGGACAACTTTGGAAAACATTGGTGGAAATATGAGAATAATGAGCAGCTTCTTCATTTGCTACAAAATGAAGTTACAACAATTTTGCAAGAAACCATCAAAGTTGTCTGACCGCCTTGAGCATCGTAAACTCCAGGGACCAGAGTTCAATCACCTGGTAAGAGTTCATATCAAAAGATTATTGGAATAGAGTAGATTCCGTTTTTGGCCCTATAGCCTAACAATTGATGCCCTGGTGTCAGCATAAGCTTACCAGCGGTACTGGTAATTCGCCCAGAAAATGCCCTGATATAACTGAAATACTGTAAAATGTGGCATAAAGCACCATACAACTAAACAATTGATTGATTGATTGGGGTTTAACCCTTTCCCTCATACGACAATTCTGCAACAGACGACTTTGAACGTATTTTGTCAAAACATAGAAAATCTCCATAATTGAATGGATAACCTATGACAAAAAGTGGAAAACATTGTGGCAAAAGGAGAAATTGCACAAAAAGTCGTCTGCTGCAGAGGCGTCAGAAAGCGTCTATATGAGGGAAAGGGTTAACGCCGTTTTTATATCATGGCGGCCAGTTCACCTACTCATTCCTGGTTTTCTCACACCAGTACTCCACACAACAATCTTCCCCAAGCAACTGGCTGCTTTTCCACATAGACTTAGCCCATTGGTGGAAGACGCATGACGCATGTCACATTGCCTTTTTCAATTGTTGGAAAGAAATTAGTTGGCCGAGCCGGGATTCAAACTCACTACCCCTAGGATTGACAGCCCGCGTCGCTACCTGGGCTCGGCTACAACTAAACAAATCAAAGTACAAAGTACTGAAGGTAGAATTGCGATCGTTTAAGAAGAGATACAGAAGTGCATATATGAATATTTATTTTACCGGTTACCTTCAGGCAAAGTTTCAAGTGTGTAACCCTTTCTAGTGCTGAGATTTTGCCTCAACCTGAAACTTTAACCAAAATGTTGACGAACAGACAGACGGAGAGACAGACATCGCCAATCTATAGACCGGAATTGCTAGAGCAATCCGGCCAAAATTAAAAAAAATCATCAATTTTAGCAGTAAAATCCTGCCAAGAAGTAATGAATTGAGAAAAAAATGTGCTGAGAGGTCCATAATTTCAAACTTGCTAAGATTTGGTCTGTGCAATGAATGTACAAATTGAAAAATGTATTGTTGACATGTATTTTCTACACCATCATTGTAATGTTGTTTATCATAAATAAAATTATTCCTTTTTAGCTCACCTGTGCACGAAGTGCTCAAGGTGAGTTATTGTGATCGCCCTATGTCCGGCGTCCGGCGTCCGTCGTCCGTCAACATGTTCTCCTCTGTAACCGTTGGGTCAACTAGGATGAAACTTCACAGAAAGCATCATCTCAATGTCCTCACCAGAATTCCTTAAAATTTTGGGGATCCATGCAGAATTCTGGTTTCCATGGCAACGAAATGAAAAAAACTTCAAAATTCTTAAAAAATCTTCTTCTCCGAAAGTGTCAGGCCGATTTTCAAATTATTTTGTAGAAATGTTCCTTAGGTGACCCTCTATCAGGTTCCTTCAAGCCATGTCGATTGGTCGAAAAACATTGCCGCCAGGGGGGGCGGGGCTATTTTGCCTTATATGGCTATAGTGCAAACTTAAAAAATCTTCTCCTCCGATAGTGTTAGGCCGATTTTCAAATTATTTTGTAGAAATGTTCCTTAGGTGACCCTTTATCAGATTCCTTCAAGCCATGTTGATTGGTCGAAAAACATGGCCGCCAGGGGGGGCGGGGCTATTTTGCCTTATATGGCTATAGTGCAAACTTAAAAAATCTTCTCCTCCAAAAGTGTCAGGCCGATTTTCAAATAATTTTATAGAAATGTTCCTTGGGTGACCCTCTATCAGATTCCTTCAAGCCATGTTGATTGGTCAAAAAACATGGCCGCCAGGGGGCGGGGCTATTTTGCCTTTTATGGCTATAGTGAAAACTTAAAAAATCTTCTCCTCCAAAAGTGTCAGGCCGATTTTCAAATAATTTTGTAGAAATGTTCCTAGGGTAACCCTCTATCAGATTCCTTCAAGCCAAGTTGATTGGTTGGAAACTATGCCCGCCAGATGGCGGGGCTTATATAGCTAAAGTGAAGAAAAAAAATCAGGTGAGCGATTCCAGGGCCATCATGGCCCTCTTGTTTTAAATAAACTTTTAATCAAAATGTGTGTCTCAGTGTTGTCTTCTTCAGCAGTTTGACAGAAACAAAGCCTAAATCTGAAATTGTGTCAATGTGTTATTTGTCAACTCTGTCCCATAAGTTTTGCTTGTGATTTGAACTCTCATAAAAAAAGCACGGAAAGGGACAACTTTCCCAACTTTGATTAAATATGTTTTCAATTAAATTATAAAAAATCTTTTTCTTGTTTTTTGAAAGTTTTGTCATTATTATTTAAGACGGACATTATATACTAGAATAGCCAACTGACTCATTTGAAAAAGTGTTTCTTATTTAAACCTTTCCCACTTGCATACGTAATTGCAGCCGAACGACTTTTGAAAACATTGATGCAGAAGAAGAAATTGCTCATAACAAGCTTTCTCCTTTTGCAACAATGTTTTCAACTATATTCAATGATTACACTTCCAATAAATGTGATTTTCTGTATCTTTGCTCAGATTTTTTTTAATTCGTCTGCTGTGAGTTTTTATATTGTGGGGTGGGTTGTGATTTGTTAAAGGGCAAGCAGGATTGGGAATTGGGTGTTGCACTTTTCCTAATGAAACACTCGCCTGCCTGTGCATGTTTTAGCTTAACTTAACTTGTTAATGTTCTTTCCATCATCAACTTAGTCATCTGTTAGTAATCAACTCTATGAACGAAATAATCGCGTCAAAATCTTGAATCGCGTCAAAATCATAACGAACAAACTGTCAAAATCTAATTTTGAACTGTGTAATACAAATTTAGAATAAAAGGATGAATCATTTATGTTGTAACAACCAATATCCGCGGGTCATTTACCTGATTTTGGCCGAAAGAAATGATCGATTTCTTGCAAGATTTATTCGTTATTCGTTCTGCCTATTATAATCAAAGTATTCTAAACGCTTTATAAACAAGTGATTTAAAGCGCTCAAATCATTTGATGAAATTTGTTTCTTTAGACGCGGACCTTGTCGAAAGCACCTATCCAAAATGCAAGTCATCGTTAATCGTTGTCGAAGGAATAGATGGACTGAGAGAAAGAGAAAGAAAAGGCTTAGCAATGCATACTATCTTTATGAATAAGGACATGAACGAATATGTATGGACTTGCGCCTAGAATTTCGTACTAGCCGATCCTTCATTCCACTCGCTTATGCTAGCGGGCGAGTGGATGTTTACATCTCTGCCGAGAGTGAAAAAAGGGTTACAATTTACAAAGGGTAATTGCGCGGTGTAGTGATATCTAAATAATTGTGTACACTTTAAATATGATATTTACACTTACAAGACTTGTTATTTTCTATTATAAGCTTGAATAATCAGATTTTTTTTCGTTACTCTATGTTTGCTTTTGTGAGCATTCGTAAATTAGTCAAACCAAAAATTGCACTTAATTGTTGGTGGTGAAGGGCATATACATCATGTGACTTCAAACTCACTATGACTATGGCAGCCTCTGCGCATGCGCAAGTCTACCAAAAACCAAACAAGAAATCAAAATGGTAAATGCCATGCAAATCAAGAGATGTATTACTGGGCACGTAGGAAAAGCTGTACAAATATGGTCATAATTCTGGATTAACTGTATTTCTTGGATAGTTTAAGGACAAAGAGGTACCATTTATACGCTGATAAATCGCAGTCAGCTTCCCTCATCAACTGTTTAACCCTTTCTCTCATATCAACGACATTTGACGTCTCTGAAGCTGATGACTTTTGAAAACATTGTAACATAATTATGGAGAAATGGCTCATAATAAGTGATTTCTCCCTTCATAAAAAAGTTTTCAACTCTCAATACTTTAATGATTGAAAATTACCATATCTTTGCGTACATTTTTTCAAAATCATCTGCTGCAGATTTGTTGAATGTGGGAACCGGTAAAAGCTTTCCAACATACAACAGCAGCAGATTCCTTTTAACCCTTTCCCACATATAGACGCTTTCTAACGCCTCTGCAGCAGACGGCTTTGTGAAAACAGTGACAAAGGAAGCAATTTCTTCTTTTGCCACAATGTTTTCCACGTGCTTTTAATGTTAGTTGCTGCAGATGTGACAAATTGCATCTGCAAATAGGAAAGGGTCAAAGACTTCTTAAACCATTTCTTGCAGTCAAAATCAGTTGTTTTACTTTGAACATATTGAGGCTAAAACAAGAAAAGTCTCCATATATGAATGTTTTGAAATGTTGAATAGAGTAGCAAAAGTAGTATGCTGCAGATGGGTCAAAATGTGTGTCTGCGCCATGTGGGAAAGGACATAAGCTCTAAGGCACTTTAACCCTAAAGCCTTTCCCACATACTGACGCTTTTAGATGCCTCGACAGTAGTTGACTTTTGAAAACATGGTTAATGGGCACTTCATCTATCTTCTTATTGTTATCTTAGCAAACACAGTCACATTTTAACAGGATTGTTAAGTGAATTTTATCATGCTATTGATTACATGTATTGGTAATAATTCTTCGACTAAACCTTTTCCTACCTGAGAAGTATTTTGATAAACATTTTGGCTCAGGAAGTAAGATTTTGTTTGAGAAGGTGAAGTTTTCATTTTTAACACATTTGTTTATAAAGTCTTCTGCTGCATTGTCATTAAGCCTTTCCCTCATACGACAATTCTGCAGCAGACGACTTTGAACATACATTGTATTTTGTCAAAAAATAGAAAATCTGAATGGATAACCTATGACTAAAAGTGGAAAACATTATGGCAAAAGGAGAAATTGCTTGTTTTGAGCAATTTCATCTTTTGTCACTACGTTTTCAAAAAGCCGTCAGAAAGTGTCAATATGAGGGAAAGGGTTAAAACTTATCCCACTGTATCTGACTTGACCACTTTCCCACATACAACACAACTGCGGGAGAAGACTTTAAAAGCATCAACTAAAACAATATAGAAAATATCTATAAACGAAGGTATAATTACAAAAACAAAAAAAAACACAATAAATCGACAAGTTGTACTGTTAACCCTTTCCCTCATATGACAATTGCAGCAGACGACTTTGAACATATTTTGTCAAAAAGTGGAAAATCTCTATAATTGAATGGATAACCTATCACTAAAAATGGAAAACATTGTGGCAAAAGGAGAAATTGCACGTTTTGTGCAATTTCTTCTTTTGTCACTATGTTTTCAAAAAGCCGTCTGCTGCAGAGGCGTCAGAAAGCGTTTATATGAGGGAAAGGGTTAACTTAATTCAGCCATGAACTGTCATGATATAACTGGAAAATTGTTGAAAGCGACATAAAATCATGCAAACAAACATTGCAGATAGACAGGGTGATCTGAACCTACACTTTTTTCGGAAACGCCAACTTGTGTAACTTTTTAGCTCGACTTTTTGTTGCCTCTGCAGCAGATGACTTGAAAACATCATGGCAAAAGGAGAAATTGCTCAGAATGAGCAATTTCTCCTTTTGTCACAATGTTTCTAACTCTTTTCACTAACCATACTTTAAATCCGCTATGGTCGAGTAGTTAGCGTTGGGGATATGAAACCGGGTGTCCCGGGTTCGATCCCCAGTCACGGCACTACGGTCATGGTGGAGTGTCCTTGGGCACAGGCACATTTTCTAGCCTAGTACTGGTTTGTTTACCCAGGGATCATGAATAAGTGAACTGTCGCCGTGATATAACTGAAATAATGTTGAAAGACGCGTAAAACCCCATTAGAACAAAAACTAACCATACTTTCATTTATTGAGATTTTGCATTCCTTTGCTCATCATATGTTATTGTAGTCGTCTGCTGCTGATTCGTTGTATGTGGGAAACGGGTTATGGCACGGCCCTTAGTGTGCACAGAGCACAGTGGGCTGATTAGGTTGTGTTACAGTGTTTTATCATCATTGGCAGGTCCAATGTTAAACATACATTTACCCCACTGGGTGATAATTGACTTTGTTAACCCTTTCCCCACATACAACATATCAGCAGCAGACGACCTTGAAAATGCGGGAAATATCTGTATTGAAAGCGTAATAATTGAATAGAGTTGAAAACTTTGTGACGAAATTAAACATTTCCACTTTATTTTTTTACTGTGTCAAACTTTGGTCGAACTGAAAGATTGATATCATTATAATAAAGAAAAGGGTTAACTTATTGAGAATTTATATTAAGAGATATGATAGGAAATTGAAGCAAGTAATTGAAATGATAACTGATATAAACATTTATTGATATACATGCCACTTCAACTACATTAGTGCCCTTGACCTTTTCCTGTGGAATGTTTTCCTCATGATTGGTATTGACAAACATTTCACTTTACCTTTTTCCCACTTGTAGACGCATTCGGATTCCAATGCAGCAGACGACTTTTGAAAACATTGTGGCCAAAGGAGAAATTGCTCATAACGAGCAATTTCTCCATTTGCCACAATGTTTTCACTTTCATTTAATAGTGAAACTCTCATTTATTGACATTTTTCATGTTTTTTTGCAAACAAGTATTGAAAGTCGTCTGCTGCAAAATTGTTGTATGTGGGAAAGGATTAACTCTTATTTAACAATCCGCCTTGGCCCAGTGTTTATCAAAAATTAAGAAATTGCAATGCTCATTTCAAAAAGTCTTCTACTACCGGTAAATCTAAAAAAGAATTATCTTTCGAAGTTTGTTTCTTTTACCGTTCTTCAATTTGGTAAGGCAGAAGGGAAACCAGACATGGTTCCCCCCATGAGTATTGGAGTATATTTTTTGTACCATTTATTTTGCTAATTTACTCATTGATCGGGTGCCTGCTTTAATTTACTGCTCCACCCTGGAGGGTTCCCAGACCCAAATCGAGGGCTTGGCGTGAAACGGTTGTAACTAAAATTGGTATTTTTTTACCAAGGTTAATCACCTCGCCATAAAGTCTTTATAAACGTTAAATCATTCTTCTTGGTAAACAATGGAAATTTAGATGCCATTGCTCGTTCTGAGCAATGGCATCTAAATTTGCATTGTTTACAAAGGGGTCAAAATTGCCCCTAAACCAGGGTTTTCAAAATAGGTTTTTAGTTACAACCGTTTCACGCCAAGCCCTCGAAATGTGTTTTCTCCCATTAAATTGTTGTAAGTAATTCAATATTGACTGTATGAATAACTGAATTTATTTGCCTAAACATTGCATAATATTTACTAATTTTGACCTCTTTCCCACATACAAAAAATCTGCAGCAGACAACTTTCAAAAAGTATTGACAAAAATATGAAAAATCCCAATAATTTGAGTTTTACTATTTATAAAGTTGAAAACATTGTGGCAAAAGGGGTAATTGCTCGTTTTGAGCAATTTCTCCTTTTATCACAATGTTTCTAAAGTCATCTGCTGAAGGTGCGTCAAAATGCGTCTTCAAGTGGGAAAGAGCCTCAGTGCAGGAAAAAAGACCTTCAGACTTAAGCAAACCATTGTTTATCCAGATCAGCCTGTGCATTCAACATTTCACGTTCTGAAGGTCGAGCAATTTTTCATTTTCTAAGGAATGTTTTCATAAGTTCAAGAAGCATTATTTGCTAAAAAGTTGATAAATATAAATGAGTTGAAAACATTGTGGCAAGAGGGAAAAAATTATTTCTTCTTTTGTCACATTATTTTCAAAAAAGTCAGTTTACTGCAAAGGCTTTTTGATGTTTGGAAAGAATTAACCACAATGTTTTAATAATCAAAAGTATCCTGCTGTAGAAATTTTAGGCTACAATTGCACTCTCTGATGTTGCAACTTTTACAAATGGTTTCTTCTTTTGTTCGAAAAATGATTCAGGAGAAATTGTTAGATTTTGAGAAAACAATTTGTTCAGACTTACGAATATTCCCATTAGAGAATTGCCAACAAGTTATTCAATAGCTACTTGATGAATGTTGTGTGCCTTGTAGGGGGGAAATTTGCATTGATGATTTCTTGTAATTCTGTTTAATGTACTCACCAACCTTCAGCAAACCTTGTATGGAAACCAATCAGTCCAACTTGCGATAAGCTAAATTTATAAACTCCCTACAGATCTCAGAACTTGAATATATCAAGGGTATGGTTGGATCGTTTGTTTTCCTCTTTGGGATTCATTAGCAAGGTGGCTGTCAAGACTATGAAGCCAAAAAGGTATAGCTGATGGTTTATTATCTCAGAGTTTTCGCCCTATGTCACTTAAAGATTAATCTTCTATGAGAAAAAGGGAAGTAACTCTCTTATGTAAAATATTGTTCTGTTTAATTAATTATTTAGACAATTTCTCAACTTACAGAACACATTGGGTTGGAGACTGTTTGTGTTTATGATAAAACATCCATATATTTGTGTCACCTGGAATGGCAGGGTGACACAAAGGGATCACTTTTCTCATCCATTTTCCATCTTTGGTCAAGTTTTGACTTAACTTCAAGGTGACACAATGTCGTCATTCAAACACTTTGTTAGGATTAAACTAAGCTATTATTTCATAATGATTCAAACTTTAAGCAAATTTAGTTTGTTGTTAAGGCAAATAAAGTGAAACTAAATCTTTCCTTTAAGAAAATAAAACTTCAATTATCTTAATTATACTCCCTTCGAAGAAGTGGGGGTATATAGGAGTGACTGTGTCGGTCGGTTGGAAGCCATATTTTGTCCGGTCTTTTCCTTACAAACCACTGGGTAGAATTCAATAACATTTTACATGAAGCTTCTATACCGAGAAGAGATGTGCATATCCTAAAGGTCTTACAATTGCATGTTATATTACAGAGTTATGGCCCTTTTACTTATTAAATTATGGTGTAGGTCAAGGTGCTGTTTTGGGGGTATTTATCGTCTTCAATGATAGTTCTAGTTTGTCATGGTTTACTTTATGTTTCATATCTGGTAAAGTCCAAAACATCTGGCCAGGCTATAAGATTAAAGAATGTGTTAGTATGCTGTTTTACATTGCTTTCAACAGTTTTTCAGTCATATCACAGCATGTCTTTAGTAAATTACTATAGCACTACTGGTAAGCTTATCAAGACACCAGCACATCCGGAGTAATGCTTTCGATGCATACATGAGTGCTATATGAGCTGAATTACGAGAAAACCTACATTGTTGACTCTGCATAAAGTATCTACCCAGATCAGCCTAAGCATGCCGCACAGGCTAATCTTGACAGACACTTTTCTCCTCCTGTGGATTTTCTGTTTGAGTAATCTTTACTCGATACCTTTATCCCCTGAGACGTAGTATGTTGACCCGGACTAGCCTTTGTGGACTGGTTCGATACATAACGCAGGGTCCATAGTGTTGGTTTTCTCGTGGAACGGCTCATATGTATTACCATTTTACCAGTATATTGATCAGACATTCCCTGATATACACAAATGATATACACAAATGTTTCATCCTCAGTCAGGTCATACCAAAGACAAGAATTACGCCTAATTAAATGACTAGCTGTCCTGCGCTTTGACTATCAATACAAGTGTAAAAGACAAAAAGTAAAATAACAAAACAAAACATTGAGCTAAACACAATTGTAAAAATTTAGCAGCTTTGTGATAGTTCTAGTTGGTTCCAAAAATGTCTTGCCGCTTTTCCCAAATGCAGCTGTCCGGGTCATACCAAAGACTTTAAAAAATGGTAGTAATGAATGCCCTCCTCTTTTTGCAGGGTAAGCATTTTAACAGATTGGCTGGTGTCAGGATAATTAGACCAGTAGTAATGGTAATTTAACCAGGAATCGTTTTGAGCAATTTCTCCTTTCGCCACAGTGTTTTCAAAAGTCGTCTCCTGCAGAGGCGTCAGAAAGCGGCTGTATTTTGGAAAGGGTTAAACCTCAGTTGGCTGTAATACAAACCCCCCACTTTCCTATTTCAAACTGTGTATCAAATGACATGCATGAAGCCCAAAAAATGACTGCTTGGTGTCTCCCTTTTGTTTTACAATTGACCCAGTCAACTTAACCCTTACCCACATACAATGGATCTGCAGCAGATAACTTTGAAAATATCAGAGTAAAAATGTGGAAAACATCTTTAAATGTAAGTATTATTACTAGATTGAATTGAAAACATTGTTGCTTAATGAGAATATGCTCATTATGAGTAAATTTCTCCTTTTGTCACAATCTTTTCTAAAGTCATTTGCTGCAGATGATTAAAACTTTGTATGCAGTTTGAAAAGGGTTAAAGAAATTTTAAATTGTAGGGGGTGTGTGTACATAGTTTACCTTCATTATGGCTGACTATATCATTATAGATTCTTAACCCTTTCCCTCATATAGACGCTTTCTGACGCCTCTGCAGCAGACGGCTTTTTGAAAACATAGTGACAAAAGAAGAAATTGCACAAAACGTGCAATTTCTCCTTTTGCCACAATTTTTTCCACTTTTTGTCATAGGTTATCCATTCAATTATGGAGATTTCCTATGTTTTGACAAAATACGTTCAAAGTCGTCTGCTGCAGAATTGTCGTATGAGGGAAAGGGTTAAGTCATTATAGAAAACTGAACTATCATGGAGCAGGGTCAAAGATTACCAACCAACTTTGAGGGACAAACATAAAGGAATATATCATTCTCAGAACGATATCTCATCAACAATTTTACAAAAAAATAATCTGTTTCAGAAACCGATAAGGCATTGCCTTCGCGACAAAGTTTAAAGCCATTGCTCTGGCATAGATGCATGATTCAAGTCTTGGAATGTGCTTGAAGGGACCACAACCATCTACATGTACAAACTTTTAGCTATCTTTTTACTCATTTTCTGACAGGCATGTTTGAGCTAAGAACAAAGATGCATTTGAATTAAGGTTGTCAGCAGGCTCTCCTCCTTCTGCAATGATTACAAAAGTTGTCCGCTACATTCACATTATAATGCATCTGTTTGTGGGAAAGATCCCTTTCGACATGCAGGCGCATTTTGATGCAGCATCAGAAGCAGTTGATTGTTTAAAACATAATGAGTAATTTCGCATTTTGCCACAATGTTTTCTACTATATTCTTCAATTATACTTTAATGTGTATAGACTTTCTCCCTTTGTGCTCAGATGTTTTAACCCTTTCCCTCATACGACAATTATGCAGCAGACGCCTTTGAACATATTTTGTAAAAAAACTGAAAATCTCTATAATTGAATGGATAACCTATGACTAAAAGTGGAAAACAATGTGTCAAAAGGAGAAATTGCACGTTTTGTGCAATTTCTTCTTTTGTCACTATGTTTTCAAAAAGCATTCTGCAGCAGAGGTTAAAAGCCATCTGCAGTGGATTTGTTGTATGTGGGAAAGCGTTAAAATTTAGTTCATTTAGTTTACTGTATACAATAGTTATTCACTGTTTATCATATTACCAAGTTCTTAAAAAAAAGAACAACTAATGGCCACATGCAATGCTAAATAAGCATTTACCTCATTTGATATTTGTTCTGAAACGTTTTGAAACACTTTATAATAAAATATCTAACATCTGAAATGTTGGACATTCTGTTTCAATTCAGAGTATTGTTGGAAAAGTAGAATCTGCGTATCTCAATAAATTTCACTGTTTCCCGTCTTCAAAAGGTCTCATATTTTGTATCATGAAAACTGTTAATATTTACATCTCAGAAAATGACTCTTTAATTAACATACAACAATTCTGCAGCAGACGACTTTGAACATATTTTTGTCAAAAAGTAGAAAATCTCTATAATTAAATGGAAAACTTTGTGGCAAATGGAGAAATTGCTCGTTTTGAGTAATTTCTTCTTTTTTTAGCTCACCTGAGCTTTGCTCAAGGTGAGTTATTGTGATCGCCTTTTGTCCGGCGTCCGTCGTGCGTCGTGCGGTGTGCGTCGTGCGTCAACTTCTTCTCCTCAGTAACCAGTGGGTCAATTGGGATGAAACTTCACAGAAAGCATCCTCTCAATGACCTCACCAGATTTCCTTCAAATTTTTGGGATCCATGCAGAATTCTGGTTTCCATGGCAACGAAATGAAAAAAACTTCAAAATTCTTCTTCTCCCAGACTGGTTGGCAGATTTTCAAATAATTTTGTAGAAATGTTCCTTGGATGACCCTCTATGAGATTCCTTCAAGCCATGTTGATTGGTCGAAAAACATGGCCGCCAGGGGGGGGCGGGGCTATTTTGCCTTATATGGCTATAGTGAAAACTTAAAAAATCTTCTCCTCCGAAAGTGTCAGGCCTATTTTCAAATAATTTTGTGGAAATGTTCCTTGGATGACCCTCTATCAGATTCCTTCGAGCCATGTTGATTGGTCGAAAAACATGGCCGCCAGGGGGGCGGGGCTATTTTGCCTTATATGGCTATAGTGAAAACTTAAAAAATCTTCTCCTCCGAAAGTGTCTGGCCGATTTTCAAATAATTTTGTAGAAATGTTCCTTAAGTAACCCACTATCAGATTACTTGAAGCCATGTTGATTTGGCGAAAAATATGGCCGCCAGTGGGCAGGGCTATTTTGCCTTATATGGCTATAGTGAAAACTTAAAAAATCTTCTCCTCCGAAATTGTCAGACCGATTTTCAAATAATTTTGTAGAAATGTTCCTTGGATGACCCTCTATCAGATTCCTTCAATCCAAGTTGATTGGTCGAAAAACATGGCCGCCAGGGGGGCGGGGCTATTTTGCCTTATATGGCTATAGTGAAAACTTAAAAAATCTTCTCCTCCGAAAGTGTCAGGCCTATTTTCAAATAATTTTGTGGAAATGTTCCTTGGATGACCCTCTATCAGATTCCTTCGAGCCATGTTGATTGGTCGAAAAACATGGCCGCCAGGGGGGCGGGGCTATTTTGCCTTATATGGCTATAGTGAAAACTTAAAAAATCTTCTCCTCCGAAAGTGTCTGGCCGATTTTCAAATAATTTTGTAGAAATGTTCCTTAAGTGACCCACTATCAGATTACTTGAAGCCATGTTGATTTGTCGAAAAATATGGCCGCCAGTGGGCAGGGCTATTTTGCCCTATATGGCTATAGTGAAAACTTAAAAAATCTTCTCCTCCGAAATTGTCAGACCGATTTTCAAATAATTTTGTAGAAATGTTCCTTGGATGACCCTCTATCAGATTCCTTCAATCCAAGTTGATTGGTCGAAAAACATGGCCGCCAGGGGGGCGGGGCTATTTTGCCTTATATGGCTATAGTGAAAACTTAAAAAATCTTCTTCTCCGAAAGTGTCCGGCCGATTTTGTAGAAATGTTCTTTTGATGACCCACTTTCAGATTCCTTCAAGCCATGTTGATTGGTCAAAAAACATGGCCGCCAGTGGGCAGGGCTATTTTGCATTATATGGCTATAGTGAAAGCTTAAAAAATCTTCTCCTCCAAAAGTGTCTGGCTGATTTTCAAAAAAAATTGTAGAAATGTTCCTAGGGTGGCCCTCTATCGGATTCCTTCAAGCCAAGTTGATTGGTCGGAAACTATGGCTGCCAGGGGGCGGGGCTTATATGGCTAAAGTGAAAAATAAATAAAATCAGGTGAGCGATTCCAGGGCCATCATGGCCCTCTTGTTTTCAAAAAGCCGTCTGCTGCAGACGCGTCAGAAAGCATCTATGAGGGAAAGGGTTAATCCTTTCCAACATATAGACTTAGGAATTGGATAACCTCATGACAATATTTAATGTTGGAACAAATTCTGTGATATTTTTCTAGTTTTTGTGTTTTATCTATATGTATCTTATCCCACTTTGCCACATACAACAAGAAAACTGTTTTACATCTAAGGCAAAATGTGAAAAAAAAAAAAAAATGTTTTTGGCCCGATTTCTCTAGCAATTCCGGTCTATAGATTAGCGATGTCCATCTGTCCGCCTGTCTGTCTGTCTGTTTGTCCATCAACATTTTGGTTAAAGTTTCATGTTTAGGCAAAAATCTCAGCACGGAAAGGGTTACAAACTTGAAACTTTGCCTGAAGGTAACCAGTAACAAGTTCTATTGATTTCTATGGTTACTTTGACCTTGACCTTGGTTTGTCATCTTTGACCTTACCATCTTCAGCCGTTTCTTGTTTTAAAAGTTTTCTGCTGCAGACCTCGTCAAAATGCGTCTACAGGTGGGAAAGCATTCAAGTATACATATAGATCTAAAGTTTGTTATGAAGTAATTGAATAATTCAATCATGTTTGAAAGTTCTGTGGGAAAGCATGGTTACAGAGATTGAAGAAGTCTTTGAAATAAGAAATACAGGTCACAAATCATTTGTGACTTTTATTAGATTTTTTTTCCTTATCAAATAGGTTGAATCTTTATAAACCCTATCCCACATATAGACACATATTGACGCATCTACAGAAAAGAAATCTTTGAAAGCATAACGTGACAAACGTAGAAATTGCTCATATTGACCAATTTTTTCATTCACCACAAATGGTTTCAACTCTTAACTAACAATAATACTTTCATTTATTTAGAATTGTCTATACTTTTGCCCAGATGTTGTCTGCTGCAGATTAGTTGTATGTTGGAAAAGGTTGAATAAGAAAGATTTGCCTGCTATATACTTTTCTGATAACAGAGATCTGAAGAGTTAGGTAATTTGGAAACATTTTAACTCTTTCCCACTTGCAAACTCATTCTAAAGCATCTGCAGAAGAAGACTTTCGAAAACATTGTAGCAAAAGGAGATTATTGTAACTACATTTTCAACACTATTTGATAATTTTACTTTCACTTATACTACCTATGAGTCAATAATCAGTGCCTCTGATTTAACCCTTTCCCTCATATAGACGCTTTCTGACGCCTCTGCAGCAGACGGCTTTTTGAAAACATAGTGACAAAAGAAGAAATTGCACAAAACGTAATTTCTTATTTTGCCACAATATTTTCAACTTTTTGTCATAGGTTATCCATTCAATTATGGAGATTTTCTATGTTTTGACAAAATACGATCAAAGTCGTCTGCTGCAGAATTGTCATATGAGGGAAAGGGTTAAAAAAAAGTCATCAGACCTACATATAGTTTGTTCTTACAAAATATTTGTTACTTCATATCAGCAGACAAGTTTTGAAACACAGTGGTATAGGAAAGGAAGCTGCACACAATTACCGCCTCATTGGTGTAGTGGTTAGAGTGTCCACTCTACCTTGAAAGTAGGAGACCAGGGTTCGACTTACTGTCAGATAATTCCAAGGACTTTAACCCTTTCCCACATAAAACAAATCTGCAGCAGACGACTTTGAAAATATCTAGGCACATATGTTAAATATATCTCTATATAAGAAATGTTGATTATTGAAAAGAGTTTCCACATTGTTTTCAAGGGAAAGGGTTAATGTAGAATGGTGTCCCTCTTGGCATCCAGTGTTTTTGGGGTAGCATTACAGTTGACACCCTGATTTCAAGCTAAATTGACCAGCAGTTGATTCAGGCATGTAAAACAGTTTTCCCAGCAAGTTTGCCGGAAAGAAACGAGTGGTTTAAATCCTGCCTAATTACTTACTTTAAGTCTTCCTTAATTCCATGGTTTCTTTAGCCATCAGCTACTTACAGTCTATTCTTTTCTCAAGTTTCTATTTGTGTCCCTAATCTACTTAATTATGAAAATGGACCTCAGGAATAATCACTTTTTAGCTCATCCGAATGCCCAAGGTGAGCTATAATGTGATCACATTTTGTCCATCGTCACCGTGCATCATCAACAATTGTCATGTTAACACTCTACAGGCGACATTTTGCATTCAATCTTCATGAAAGTTTATCAGAACATAAATGTCCATCAATGAAACTATTTTAAAGTGAGGTCAGAAACTGGGTAACACAGCCAAATAAAGCAAAATCTTGTTAATACTCTTGAAATTGCATTTTAAACCTTAGCATGTTGAAACTTTGTTAGAATGGGTGTTTTGATGATACAGGGTTATGTTCCATCCAAAACTAGGTCACGAGGTCAAATTTGCAAACAATCTAGTTAACACTAGAGACTGCATGTTTTGTTTCAGCAGCTTGAATTTTTGTCAGAATAGGTTATCTTAATGATATCTAGGCAAAGTTTGAATATGGGACATGTTAGGCGAATTGGAGGAAAATCTTGTTGGCACTCTGAAAACCATATTTTTGATTAGAGCATATTGAAAAAAATTATTAGAGCATATTGAAATTTTGTCAGAATGATTGTCTTAAAAAAAATCTAACCCACCAGCAGACGACTTTTGAAAACATTGTGGCCAAATGTGAAATTGCTCATGATGAGCAATTTCTCCTTTGGCCACAATGTTTTCAACTTTATTTAACAATTGATCTATCTTCAGTGGAGATTTTTCAGGTTTTTGTCACCATGTTTTTTCAAAGTCGTCTACTACAGATGTGTTGTTTGTGGGAAAGGGTTACAAGCTGGAGATTTCAGATTGAGAACAAGGGAAAAGGGGAAGAGGCAACAAGCAGTATAATAATAAGGGATATCAATCCAGCGGTTATGAGCTTGAATCCAAGCTTGGCCAATGATTGAAAAAATGTCGTTGAAATCTTCAACTAATGGGCTGACATTAAATTGTCTTGAAAGAAGTTTTTTGCAATTCTGGCCTGAAAGAGCATATCGAGGGCTTGGCGTGAAACAGTTGTAACCCAAAACCTATTTTGAAAACCCTGGTTTAGGGGCAATTTTGACCCCTTTGTAAACAATGCAAATTTAGGTGCCATTGCTCAGAACGAGCAATGGCACCTAAATTTCCAATGTTTACTAAGAAAAATGATTTAACGCTTATAAAGACTTTATGGCGAGGTGATTAACCTCGGTAAAAAATTACCAATTTAAGTTACAACCGTTTCACGCCAAGCCCTCGATATGAAACATTGAGGTAAAGTGAACTAACCACCATGATATAGTAGAACATTTGTTGAAAACTACATTAAAAAACCCAATCAAAAGTTTCCTACTCAAAAGTCATCTACATGAGAGGTGTTAGAAGAAAAACTGGTATTTTGGTCTCTTGGTGTTTTAACGGGAATTATTGAGTAACATTATCCCTTGGTAGTTCTGGTTTTTCATCGCATGTCTAAACCAATGAAGAAGACGTAAATAACAATGTAATCGTACCTTCTTTATTGATATAACATCAATACTAGAGCAGAGAAGATTTTTTTTTCCTCCGCTAATTATCCAATAAAAAATGAGATATGTAAGAATATAAGTATTGTAACTGATAATGTCGAAAAACGATCTTAGTTCTAAGAAAGTTTCCTTTCTGTTATCTCTGTGGTATTTCTACTAATTAAAGCTGAATAATTATTTCTGCTCTATCAACCCTTTCCCTCATATAGACGCTTTCTGGCGCCTCTGCAGCAGACAGCTTTTGAAAACATTGTGACAAAATGAGAAATTGCTCATCATGAGCAATTTCACCAGTATTGCCACAATATTTTCAACTCGATTCAATATTCAAACTCTAATTTATGGACATTGATCACAATTCGGTCAAAACTTTTTCAAAGTCATCTGCTGCAGATTTGTTGTTTGGGGGAAAGCGTTAAAAAGAATGTAAAAAAAATGGATCCCCTGATGGTGAATATTACCTTTGATCAAAGCAACAATTGTCATCTGAACTGAAAACAAGTGCAGGTGTTACTTTCTCTTGGATTGCTCTCCCTTTCCTACAAATCTGCAGCTGACGACTTTGAAAACATCTTGGCAAAAATATGGAAAGCATCTATGAATATTGAACATAGTTGAAATCATTGTGGCAAAAGTCGTCTGCTGCAGTCTTGCATACTATTGATTCAAGTTACGTATCTACTCTTTCCAACTTAAAGATACATTTTGATGCATCTACTGCAGACAACCTTTGAAATTGACATGGCAAAAGGAAAAAATTGCTTTATCTCCTTTTCCAACATTATTTTCTACTCAAGTCTAATATTGAACTTACATTTAGAGAGATTTTCCTCCAGACGTTTTCAATGTCTTCCGCTGTAATCTATGTGGAAAGACGTTTACAGCAGACTCATGGCGCTTTATGCAGAAGACGACTTTTCAAAACACTGTTCGAAAACTGTCCGTTCAAATTTTTAAGTGTTACAATACGCTTGAGATTTGTTCAAAGCAGACAGCTCTATAAATATCAGGGAAATGGTAACATGTAACTCTTGATTTTACAGACGACATTTAGTGCATCTGCAGCAGAAAACATTTTTGAGAAATTGTTTAGGATAATTTATTTCTCTGATTATGCATTAACCCTTTCCTTCATATAGACGCTTTCTGACGCCTCTGCAGCAGACGGCTTTTTGAAAACAGTGACAAAAGAAGAAATTGCACAAAACGTGCAATTTCTCCTTTTGCCACAATGTTTTCCACTTTTTGTCATAGGTTATCCATTCAATTATGGAGATTTTCTACGTTTTGACAAAATACGTTCAAAGTCGTCTGCTGCAGAATTGTCGTATGAGGGAAAGGGTTAAGTCAATTGTTTAAAATTTCACTTGTTAATTTGTCTATTACTTTTACCAAGTGTAAACAATAATGAAGAGGGAAGAACTGCATGAATTTGTATTTTACCAAACCTCACCTTATCAACAAACCGGCTCAGTGGTGTTTTTGTTGAGTGTCTACCTCAGGTGCAGAATGTTGTTGGTTTGATCCCCAGCCAGTTCATACCAAAAACCAAAAAAGGGTAGTAATGGCAACCCTCCTTGGCGCTCAGGGTTGTTGGGTTAGCATTATGACTGACTGGCTGGTTTAAGGCGTAAAACACCAATCAATCAATCAATCAACCTACTCTTCACTGCAGTATCAATTGCTCGTATAGATGTTATGTCTGCCTATTACAGGTCGTCGAAAATACATATGCATATGCATTACCTCTGTCCAACTTATAGACGACACATTTTAAAGCATTCGGGCAAAAGGCTTTTGAAAACATTGTGACAAAAAGGAGAAATTACTCATAAAAATGAGCAGTTTCTCCCTTTGCCACAATGTTTTCAACTCTATTTAACAATCATTCTTTCATTTATAGATATTTTTTCTCAAGATGTTTCCAAAGTAGTCTGATGCAGAATTGTTGTATGTGGGAATTTCTTTATATTGAGAAAAGAGAAGAACACTCAAAGAAAAGGAGAACCGTCTCTTTTTGCTACATTTTTTTTCAATTACTGTCTGCTGCAGATGTGTCTCTCCCTATTACCTCGTTGTCAAGACCCATATAATGAAGATTTATTATAACCTTAGAAAAGCTACAGACAAATACAGGCAATAAGAAGAAAATAAGGTCAACCATTATATAAACTTAATCAGTGTTTTCTAATTAATCCAGCCATCAATGGATTGCGTAATCTGCAAATTACATTGTCTCCGTAGACAAGATTCCCTGACATTGACATGGCGATATATTACCCTATGTCTTAAATCTTTCCCCACATACAACAAATCTGCAGCAGATGAACTTGTAAATGTTTAGTCAAATGCATGGAAAATCTCTATAAATTGATTAAAGAAAGTGTAATAATTCCAAAGAGTTGTAAACATTGTGGAAAAAGGAGAAATGGTTCCTGATGAGCTATTTCTTCTTATTTCCACAATGTTATCAAAAGTAGTTCTTTACCAGGCAAAGGGTTAAAAATCAGCTTCACAATCAGAATGTCCTTAAAGTTCTCCCTGAGCTGAAAGATAATTATTACTAATAGTTGATGATTATCTGTATCAATAAAACTGAGGGTCATACCAAAGGTTGAATAAGTACATTAGTAGTAATGGCTTCCCTCCTTGGCACTAGGGTTGTGAGTTTTGCATTGCGACTGACTGGCTGGTGTCGGGATAAATGGACCAGCAGTACTGGTAACTTACCAAGGAAAGGCTGTGATATTATTAAGAAATTGCTTAAACACCTTAAAAACAAATCAATTATATAACTGTTTGTAACAGTTTTGGAAATCTCAATTTAAGTCCATCTTGTTTAACCCTTTCCCACCTGCATAAGACACAATATCAGCAGACGACTTTTGAAAACATTGTGGCCAAAGGTGAAATTGCTCATCATGAGCAATTTCACCTTTGGCCACAATGTTTTCAACTTTATTTAACAATTAAGCTATCTTTTATGGAGATTTTTCAGGTTTTTGTCACTATATTTTCAAAGTCATCGATCTGCTGCAGGGTTAACTGTACTTTTTCCTCTGTTCCTACTAGTGGTGTTTGATGATCGAACAGTTATCAATGAGGCAATGCATCATTGATTTCACTTTGCACTGGGGGATACTCTGTAATTACGTACTTGTCTGTGTACTTGTGGTCTTTGTGAGGGGAAAATGGGAGAGGCCTTGTAACAAAAGAAGAAAGTGAATTTAATTGATATTATTGTTAACCCTTTCCCACACAAAGCAATTCTGCAGTAGACGCGACTTGGAGAACATCTAGGTAGAAATATTGAAAATCTCTATGAATGAAAGTATATTTAATATATAAAGAGGAATTGCTCATTATAAGCAATTTCTCCTTTATCAACATATGTTGTCAACTACAGTTGTTCCAACATGTGTCTGCAAGTTGGAAAGGTTTAATTAATTGATTAGAAGAATGAGACCTTGTCAATAAGTGGAACTCACCTTTTAGCCCCCCCTTGTCTACATATAGACACAAATTATGACTAAGCAGTAGATGACGAACGAAAAAATCCAGTAAAAAATATTGGAAATATCTATGAAAGAAAGCGTAATTAGTGAATAGAGTTAGAAACACTTTGCATAAGTAGAAATTGCTCATTATAAGCATTTTAAGCTCGTCTGTTTTTTTAAGAAAAAAAGTTGGGGTATTTATACCCTTGGGGTTATGACGTTACAAAACTTTAACATTAACTCATATCTCAATAAAAGTTCAACATTTTCAAATGAAACTTGGTATACATGTTCCTAGGAACAATACATCAGTAATGCCCCTTTTTCGACTTAGAAAAAAGCAGATGAGTATTGGCATTTGCGTTTGCTTGCGACACTCTTGTTTTCTTTTGCCACAATGTCCTGCAGTTCCATGAAACTACATATGCATGTATACATATGTGACCTTTTTCACTTGCAGAAGCATTTTGACACATTTGAAAATATTGAGACAAATGATGAAATTGCTCATAATGAGTTATTTCTCTTTTAGCCACAGTCTTCAAATCTTTAGCAGGCATACCTTCATTCATAGATATCATTGGTTAACAGTTGAAATTACATTCACAATTTCCTGATTTTATGTTATTTTCCTATTGATGTTTTCCAAGCGCATGACTCTAAAACAAACGTATCAGTGAAAGGCTTAACAACAAATCTGCAGCAGATAAATGGGAGTTTTATTATAACATAGAGTTGAAAACATTGTGGCAAATGGAGAAATTGCTCATTTTGAGCAATTTGTCCTTTAGCCACTATGTTTTCAAAAGTCATCTGCTGCAGAAGCGTCAGAATGCGTCTATATGTGAAAAAGGGTAAACAGTGACTTGAAGCAAATTGATTGTCTATGAAATCCCTTTCCCATATACAACAAGTCCGCAGCAGACGACTTTGCAAACATCTTATCAAAAATGTGAAAAATCTCCATTAATGACAGTTTAATTATTAGATAGAGTTAAAATAGTTGTGGCAAATGGTGAAATTACTCATCATGAACAATTTCACCATTGCCACAATGTTTTCTAAAGTCGTCTGCTGCAGAGTCGTCTGAAAGCGTATGTATGCGGGAAAGGGTAACAAAGAGGTCGATTACTGGACGCCATTCTACTGTCTGCTACTCTACAAAGCTGGGGACATTCTTTATATAGTTGACAAAGGAAATTAAATCTGACAGATTAACCTCTTTATAACTTTTTTTTTAATTTGTAACCGCCATTTCCCCACAGATAGACGCTTTCTGATGCCTCTTCAGCAGACTAATTTTGAAAACTAGGAGAAATTGCTCATAACAAGCAATTTCTCCTTTTACCACATAGTTTTTGATCCTCTTTATTTAGTAAAGTTTCTTCCATTTAAAGAGATTTTCTATATTTTCGCCTAAAAATGTTCAAATTGGTCAGCTGCAGATTTGTTGTATGTGGGAAAGAGATAACCTGTCCATAATTTTTTTTTTTTTTTAAATTTTAAATGTAAAAGGGTATTATTTCTACCAACAGTTTTTGAAATTCGAGCTAATATGATATCTTAAATGTAGTCTGCTTACTTAAAACCTTATTTTCAAAACATTGGGAAAAGGAGAACTTACTCATAATGAACAGTTTCTTCTTTTGTTACAAAGTTATCAGCACTATTTAGTTATAGTATTTTTCATTTTTAGAGGTTCTCAATATTTTTTGCCAAATCATTTTCAAAATTTGCTAGAAAATATTTCTTGGTATCCTATTCATTGAAATCACTTACCCCTTTCCTACATGCAAAAAATATACAACCAATGCATTTTAAAATTCATGAACAATATGGAAACTCTCTATAAATGACCGAACATTTATTAATTTGAATAAAGTTGAAAAATTTGTGGCGAAAGGAAAAATTGCTCATCATGAGCAATTTCTAATTTTGCAATTTTGCAATAATGATTATTAATTCTTCTGTTACAGACGGGTCTTAAAGTGTCTGTTAGTGGGAAAGAGTTACCTTAACCCTTTCCTAAATAAAACAATCTGCAGCAGAAGACTTTGAAAACATCTCGACAATAATATGGTAAATCTCCCTTAATGAAGACATACTTATTGAATAAAGTTGAAAACATTTTGTCAAAAGGAAAAATTGCTTGTTTTAAGCAAATTTCTCTTTTGTCACAAAGTTTTCAATAGTCGTCTGCTGCAGAGGCATCAGAAAGCATCTAAATGAGGGAAAGCGATAACATTTGTGGAACAACAATTTACATCTAAGTAAACAGTAGTAAAACTATACAAAGTTTACACATTTTTCGAAAAGGAGAAATTGCTCACTTTCAGCAATTTCTTCCTTTGACAGAATGTTTTCAAATGTTCAATTTTCACATTTCTGCTTCGAAGGGTCAGTCATCTGCATGCAAGGATGAATTGGCTTGTTGATTAATCATTCATTTAATTAGGATTTAATTGGAGTTTATAGCAAAACAGTTTGCCTATAATTCATTAATATACATCTTTTTGACATAAGCAATTTAGTTTGTCAATTTGTAAGATGTAAAGATATTGTGAGAAGTTTTTTCTTTAATTGATTCCAGGATGCAACATGATGTAATCTTTTTTATATACCTCTTAGGAAGGGAAATAACACATGTTTAAATATTTGTAACCTTTACTTGAGTTTTTTCCCTTGTTTCTTTGTGACTAAATAAAGTTTTACTAACTCTTTGTTAGCAATAAGCTTCGCAGTTGGTTTCACCCATTCCCACAATGTTTTCAAAGAGCGTCAATAATTATCATGTCTCCTCAAATTGAATTCCGCTCAATATCTCAAGAACCCTTCTACCCAGAGTTTGAAAACTTCATAGGATGATTTGTCTAATTGTGTAGATGATCCCTATGGCTTTGGGGTTCATTGGGTCAAAGGTCAAGCTCAATCCGGCCTTAAAGGTCAAATCCATTTCGGCTCAATACCTCAACAATTGTTCGTCTGAGAGTCTTTGAAAATTATATATCAAAATGACCATTTTCTCCTTTTACCACGATGGTTTTTCACTGTATTCAATGATTTTAAACTTTCCTTCATTTAGATGTTCCATATGTTTGTTGAGATATTTTCAATATTGTCTGCTGCAGATATGCTGTGTGTGGGAAAGGGTTAAATATCATTAAAACATAATTGATTAAATGATGGAGTCTCATTTTATATTATCGTTTGTTTACTTTTATCATTTCAGGGGTTTTGTGTCCAAAGTGTTCCAGCCTTTCTCAGTAAGGATTGCCGAGGATGGTGTATACAAACAGTTACTTGCTGAGACTTCAAACTACAAGACTGATGTTACAAACAAAGTCAGTCAGTAAGTACATGTGTGCCCGAACGTTGGAAAGATGAGCAATTTTAAACTACGCACACTCACCTGCTGCAGAGGTGTCAGAAAGCGTCTGTTTGTGGGTAAGGGCTAAAAAAGCTAGTGTAGATATTATTTGAACAGTGTAGATCTTGAGGCATAGGCTGATCTAGATCTACACTGTCCACTAAAGCCAACTTGTACTTTATCCAATTAACCCTTTCCCTCATGCGACTATTCTGCCCCAGACGACTTTGAACATATTTTGTCAAAACATAGAAAATCTCTATAATTGAATGGATAACCCGTATGACTAAAAGTGGAAAACATTGTGGCAAAAGGAGAAATTGCTCGTTTTGAGCAATTTCTTCTTTTGTCACTATGTTTTAAAAAACATGTCTGCTGCAGAGGCATCAGAAAGCGTCTATATGACGGCAAGGGTTAAATGGCAAAAATAGTGTTCAAGATCATTATGTCATTAATCCTTTCCCCACAGACAGCAAATCTGCAGCAGACGACTTTGAAAACATACTGGAAAAACATTGGAAACTCCTTTTAAATGAAAGAACAAAAATTGAATAGAGTTGAAAACATGGTGACAAAAGGAGAAATTGCTCTTTTTGAGCAATTCTTCTTTTGTCGTCGCTGTCTGCTGTAGAGGCATCAGAAACTTCTATATGAGGGAAAGGGTTAAAATCTGGTATTTCAGGAGACAGTGGAGGTTGAACACAGGCTTGAACAATGACCTGAAAAACAAGGTTAAACTTACAGAAAAACAGCTCAAGGTTTGTATTGCCATTTCACAGTTTTTTTCCCTTTATAGAATAATTCCAACCTTTTCTACTTTCAACAAATCTATAGCAGACGTCTTTGAAAACATCTAGGCCAGATATGCAGATATGGAAAATCTTTACAAATGAAAATTGAATATTTTAAATTGTTCATTATTAGCAATATTTCATGATTTATCATGAAAATTTAAAGCATTTTTTTGGAAAAAGAGAAATTGTGCATCATAATGAGGAATAATATCAATCTCTCACACTACAAGATATTGATACCACACTGAACATTAACAAAATATTTATTATCTATATAATAACACACAAAATCATGGTTTTAAAGTGGACAAAGAACCACAACTTATAACTTTAAAACTACATTGCCAGGCAGTCTTTGTAACTCTTATCAGGACTGCCTTGGTGGTTTAGAGGTAGAGTGTCTTCCTCAAGGCTGAGCACCGGTTGCTCAGTTGGTAGCGATGTGGGCTGTCAATCCAGGGGTTGTGAGTTCGAATCCCGCCTCGGCCAACTTTCTTTCCGATGACTGACAAAAGTCAATGCGACATGCATCATTCGTCTTCCACTAATGGGCTAAGTCTATGTGGAAAAGCAGCCAGCTGCTTGGGAAGACTGTTGTGTTGAGTACTGGTTTGAGAAAACCAGGAAATGCATGAGTAGGTGAACTGGCCGCCATGATATAACTGAGAAATTGTTAAAAACGGCTATAAACCCCAATCAATCAATCAATCAGTCTGCCTCAAGTGTAGGAGGTTGCAGGTTTGATCCTCGGCCGGGTAATCAAAACTGGTAGACATGAAAACTGGTAGTAATGGCTGCTTGGCGCTCAGGGTTGCGGTGTTAGCATTACGACTGACTGGCTGGTGACTGGTGTCAGATAGATGGACCAGTTACAAGTACTGGTAACTTACCGAGGAAACTATTATCAGTGTAATGGTTAACCCTTATCACAATAAAAACCAGACCTGTAATGCTTTTGCTGTATGTATATTGCATCTGACAGCACGGCATTACAGGTCATCTCTATATTGATTGTTTATGTGGGTTATCATACCTGTTTTATTGCAAACAATTTTGTAAGCAACAACATGATTGACTTACGTATAGGTCAATCCAAGCCGACATGTATGGGGCAGTCGTCGGATATTTTTACAAATGAGCTAAGTTTAGGACTGGTTTTTTTGTTGCTGTGGATTAGAGAAAATCAAGACTAGGGTGTTGCTTTTCGTGTGTCGTGCGTCGTGCGTCGTCAACATTTCAGCTTGTTAACACTCTACAGGCTACATTTTGCATCCAATCTTCATGAAAGTTTATCAGAACGTTCATCTCCATAAAATCTTGGACAAGTTCGAAACTGGGCCATATGAGGTCAAAAACTAGGTCACTAGGTCGAATGGAAGGGAAATCTTGTTATCACTCTGGAGGCCACATTTTCAACTTGAGCATGTTGAAACTTTATCAGAATGTTTGTCTTGATGATATGTAGGTCAAGTTTGAACATGGGTCACGTCGGGTCAAAAAGTAGGTCACTAGGTCAAATTGAAGGAAAATCTTGTTAACACTTCAGAGGCCGCAATTTTTGCTTCAGCAGTTTGAAATTTTATCAGAATGTTTGTCTTAAAAATATCTAGGTCAAGTTCGAATATGGGTTATGCCGGGTCAAAAACTAGGTCACTAGGTCAAATTGAAGGAAAATCTTGTTAACACTTTGGATGCCACATTTTTTGCTTCAGCAGCTTGATATTTGGTCAGAATGTTTGTCTTAAAGATATCTAGGTCAAGACCAAATATGGGTCATATTGGGTCAGAAACTAGGTCACTAGGCCAAATTGAGGGAAAATCTTGTTAACTCTGTAGAAGCCGCATGTTTTGCTTCAGTGGCTTGAAATTTGTTCAGAATGTTGAGCTGAATGATATCTAGGCCAAGTTTGAATATGGGTCATGCGGGTCAAAAACTAGGTCACTAGGCCAAATTGAAGGAAAATCTTGTTAACACTTTGGATGCTGCATATTTTGCTTCAGCAGCTTGAAATTTTTTCAGAATGTTTGTCTTAAAGATATCTAGGTCAAGTTTAAATAGGGGTCATATTGGATCAGAA
The DNA here is from genome assembly GCA_031761405.1 of Serripes groenlandicus. Lineage (NCBI taxonomy): Eukaryota > Metazoa > Mollusca > Bivalvia > Cardiida > Cardiidae > Serripes > Serripes groenlandicus. The sequence goes on from JASEVX010000004.1 coordinate 52,359,776, forward strand.
ACTAGGTCACTAGGCCAAATTGAGTGAAAATCTTGTTAACTCTGTAGGAGCCGCATGTTTTGCTTCAGAGGCTTGAAATTTGGTCAGAATGTTGAGCTGAATGATATGTAGGCCAAGTTAGAATATGGGTTATGCCGGGTCAAAAACTAGGTCACTAGATCAAATTGAAGTAAAATCTTGTTAACACTTTGGATGTCTTATTTTTGCTTCAGCAGCTTGAAATTTAGTCAGAATGTTTGTCTAAATGATATCTAAGCCAAGTTCGGATATGGGTCATGCCGGGTTAAAAACTAGGTCACTAGGCCAAATTGAAGGGTAATCTTGTTAACACTCTGGATACTGCATTTTTAATTTCAGCATGATGAAACTTTACCAGAATGTTTTTCTTGATGATATGTAGGCCAAGTTAGAATATGGGTCATGCTGGATCAAAAACTAGGTCACTAGATCAAATTGAAGAAAAATCTTGTGAATACTTTGGATGCCACATGTTTTGCTTCAGCAGCTTGAAATTTGGTCAGAATGTTTGTCTGAATTATATATAGGTCAAGTTCGAATAGGGGTCATATTGGATCAGAAACTAGGTCAATAAAGGAAAATATTGTTCAAACTCCGGAGGCCGCATTTTTACTTTTGAGCAAGTTGAAACTTTGTCAGAATGTTGTCTTGATGATATCTAGTCCATGTTGGAATATGGCTCATATCATGTAAAAAAAATACAGATCACTAGGCCAAATGAAGAAAATATTGTTAACACTGTGGAGGTTGCGTTCAGAATAATTGTCTTGATGTGTTTTGCATTGCAGTACATTGTATAATTAAGGTGAGCGATCCAGGGCCATCATGGCCCTCTTGTTTGTATAAATAATAAATAAATGTGCATTGCGGTCATTAATTCAACATAATAGTTCCCGGATCTTTACATTTCATGTGCTACTAGGGCTTTCCAACATGTTGATCATAGTTATAACTAAGACCTTTCTTCACATTGTATTTTGTAGGTGATGTAGCCAATTTTTCGGGTTTAAACACATGAATTTTGTTTTTAGCTCGACTTTTGAAAAAAACGAGAGCTATTGTCATTACCCTGGTGTTGTTGTTGGCGGCGGCCTGGTCGTCCGGTTTAGGTTTTTTGTTCAGCTCAGCTTTTTTTCTGTTTTCTGTCAGTCGAGCGTCTGTTCCGTACGCGGTGCTCTTGTAAGAATTGGCACTTTCCTTCTTGTTAGATTGACTTCAACTTTTGCATGCATTTTGTTTTTGTCTTTTACACTTGCATTATTAGGCAAAACGGGGACATGGCAAGACATATAATTGCGCGTAATTCTTGGTGGTCTATTTGTAGAGCATCCAACTATGGTGTGAAAAGTCACAGGTTCGATCCATGGCCAAGTCATACCAAAGACTTTAAAAATGTAATGGCTGCTATCTTTGGTGCTCAGGGTTGCGGGTTAACATTACGACTCATTGGCTGGTGTCTGGATAAATGGACCGGTAGTACTGGTAACTTACCCAGGTAACACCAAACAATCAATACCATGCGTGGATTTGGATGCCTCTGCCGCAGACAACCTTCGGAAACATTGTCAAACAAGATGTGTTTGTGAAACACTGATGCCCCCGAATGGCAACATCTAGGTCAAAGGTCAAGTAAGCAAGGTCAAAAATTTTGGTACTGACAGAAAGGTCATGTCACAAGGAATACACATGTGAAATATGGTAGCCGTACCTGTTATGGTTCAAAACCTGTGGTCATGGTTAAAGTTTTTTTCGAGAACGGAAACATCTAAGTCAAAGGTCAAGGTCGCAAGGTCAAAAATGTTGGTACTGACAGAAAGGTCATGTCACAAGGAATACACATGTGAAATATGGTAGCCGTACCTGTTATGGTTCAAAAGTAATGGTCAAGGTTAAAGGTTTTTTTCGAGAATGGCAACATCTAGGTCAAAGGTCAAGGTTGCAAGGTCAAAAATTTTGGTACTGACAGAAAGGTCATGTCACAAGGAATACACATGTGAAATATGGTAGCCGTACCTGTTATGGTTCAAAAGTAGTGATCAAGGTTAAAGTTTTTTTTGAGAATGGCAACATATAGGTCAAAGGTCAAGGTCGCAAGGTCAAAAATCTTGGTACTGACAGAAAGGTCATGTCACAAGGAATACACATGTGAAATATTGTAGCCGTACCTGTTATGGTTCAAAAGTAGTGGTCAAGGTTAATTTTTGTTCGACAAACAGACAGACAGACGTGCAGACAGAAAGACAGGCCAAAAACTAGATGCTCACCGAATCGGTGATTCCGGGGGCATAAAAAGAGAAACTGTTTATAGCAAGCATAAGCTGTGTTCACACAATATTTCCTACTCCTTTTTAGATCACCTGAGCCAAAGGCTCCAGGTGAGCTATTCTGATCACTTTTTGTCCGTCGTCCGTCCGGCGTTAACTTTTAGCTTTAAACATCATCTCCTCCCAAACTCCAAGGACAATTTCCGTGAAACATCACAGGACTGTTCCTCTGGTTGGCCTCTTTCAAAGTTGTTCAAAGATTTAAATTCCATTGAGAACTTTGGTTGCTGCGGCATCAGAAAGGGGGCAAAAGGTCCAAACTTTAAAAATCTTCTCCTCCGAATCTGCCTGTCAGATTCAAATATAATTTGGTAGAAATGTTTATTGGGTGACCCTCTATAAAAATTGTTCAAGCCATACTGATTTGTCGAAAAACATGGCAGTCAGGCGGCATCAAAAAAGGGGCAAAATGACAAAATTTGAAAATTCCATTTTTATGCAAATATAATACGAATCTTACTATAATGATCCTTTATTTAATTTGTTTAAGCCGTTTTGATTGGTTACACAATCATATCAACCAGGCGTCATCACAAAAGGGGTAAATTGGACTTTTAGCTACAAATGACAACCATCTCCTACCATTCCAATAGACCAATTTCCACAAAACATCACAAGAATGTTCCTTTGGTGGTCCTCTTTCAAAATTGTTCAAAGATTTAAATTCCATTGAGAACTTTGGTTGCTGCGGCATCAGAAAGTGAGAAAAATACCCAAATTTTAAAATCCTTTTCCTACATAATTTACTTGTGCGATTGCAAGATAATTTGGTAGGAATGTTTCTTAAGTGACACTCTAAATAAACTGTTGAAGCCATATTGATTTCGTTGAAAAACAGGGCAGCAAGGCGGCATCAGGAAAGGTGCAAAATGACAAAAACTTTATAATTCCATTCTTATTAAAGTTCTTGTTAGATTTCAAGATATAAATGGCCTTTACTGATAAGCTGTTTCTTGAGAAGTGTCCACTCCTTTCAGTTTCATTTGCACTCCCTGATAAAAATTTCCAGATATTTGCAGTTAAATATTTGCTACTAATTTACTATCAATTAGGTGATCGATTTAGGGCCATCTTGGCCCTCTTGTTTACTTCAGATTTTCAAGAAGTTGCTATTTTCCTCAGTGGAAATTCACAGGAAACACTGTGATATAGATTAGGGGTTGTCCCTCTGTCCTACTATCCGTATGGCCATGGAAACTCGTCTCGGTTAAATTTAAGAAAAGCCTTGTGAACACATAAATGAGGCCGTTTTTATGCCCCCCGGAATCACCGATTCGGTGGGCATCTAGTTTTTGGCCTGTCTGTGTGTCTGTCTCTCTGTCTGTCTGTTGAAAAAAACTTTAAACTTGACCACTACCTTTGAACCATAACAGGTACGGCTACCATATTTCACATGTGTATTCCTTGTGACATGACCTTTCTGTCAGTACCAAAATGTTTGACCTTGCGACCTAGATGTTGCCATTTGGGGGCATCAGTGTTTCACAAACACATCTTGTTTCATCCAATCTTTATGGAAAATTGTCGGGTTTGTTCATCTCCATCAAATCCATGTCAGGTTCGAAACTGGGTCATGTGGGGTCAAAGACTAGGTCACATTAGTTTGAAAACTGGTAAGCCAAGGTGGTCCACGCTTTCTGTTACAATTTTTATTTTTTTGCGGATCTCAATTCAACCAATTAACTTTTTGGACTTTTGTGATATTTTCCATATGTTTGCCTAGATATTTTCAAAGTCGTCTACTACAGCTTTGTTATTCGTGAGAGAAGGTCAACTTTTATTTTTCCTGTTACAGATAACTATATTACATGCTTCTAAGATGATTGAAGACTTTTATCCCAGTCATGTGATTGATCAGTTGGACATGTCAGAAGAGGAATACTGGGAACGCAGGTCTTTGGAATTTAGAGACTGGACTGGTAAGGGGTCACAACACATTACAATCAATCAATTTTCTTTTACGTATTTTCAACATTATTCCAGTTATATAACAGCAACCAAACACTTTTCATAATCCCTGGGTAAAGTAGCAAGTACTAGGCTAGGGAATGTGTCTTGTCTAAGGGCACTACACCATGAAAGCCACAGTTAGGGATCAAACCCAAAAAATAGATTACCCCATGCTAACCAACCAGCCTCAGCGGATTTGTCACAATGTATTTCAAATGAATGCATGAAAGGTGAGCTAATATTAATAAATCCATTAGCTTCATTGGTTTGCTTATCTGACCATAGAAACTGTTGAAAAACCAGTCGGCTAGGATTCCAGGGGTTTGTTTACCAAGTTATGAGTACAAGTTATCTTGCCTTCTTTCAATGATATCAATGGTAAAAAACAGAAAAGTGATAAACAATGCTCTGACCTTAGGCTTTTAAAAAAACACCTCACTTTTTAGATTTACAGACTGAAAGCCAGTCAATCTTATGTCATTGTGAATTGCCTGTCATGCAATTCATCCATCCATCCATCTTTTAATCTTTCAGCTTCAAACAACTTCTACTGTGTAACTTACTAGGCTAATTGTAATAAAGCTTCATAGCTAGTAACCTCTCAATGTCCTCCCCTAAATGCTTTCAAAACCTTTGCATTCATGCAGATTATTAGTTGCAATGGCAACTGATAGACATACTTTCTCCTCTGTTATCACGTCTTTGAGGGGAGTGGGGCTTTTTTACTGGGTCTAATTTCCAAATAATTTCAAAGAATTATCCCAAGGGTGATCCATCTATTTTAACCCCCCTCATATAGATGCTTTCTGCCGCCTCTGCAGCAGACAGCTTTTTGAAAATATGGCGACAAAAGAAGAAATTGCTGAAAAAACATCAATTTTTAGCTCCACTGGCTGAAAGCCAGTCGAGCTTATGTCATGGCGAATTGTCCGTCGTGTGTGCGTGCGTGCGTAAACTTTTTCCTTTAAACGACTTCTCCTCACTAACCACTTGGCCAATTTGGTTGAAACTTCATAGGAAGCATCCTCTCAATGTCCTCTCTTAAATTCCTTCAAATTTGTTTGATCCATCCATAATTCTGGTTTCCATGGCAACCAAAAGAAAAAAATAGTGAAAACTTAAAAAATCTTCTTCTCTGAAAGTGTCAGGCCGATTTTCAAATAATTTTGTAGAAATGTTCCTTGGGTGACCCTTTATTAGATTCCTTCAAGAAATGTTGATTGGTCGAAAAACATGGTCGCCAGAGGGCGGGGCTATTTTGCCTTTTATGACCATAGTGAAAACTTAAAAAATCTTCTTCTCCGAAAGTGTTCAGCCGATTTTCAAATAATTTTGTAGAAATGTTCTTTGGGTGACCCTCTATCAGATTCCTTCAAGCCATGTTGATTGGTCAAAAAATATGGCCGCCAGAGGGCGGGGCTATTTTGCTCTATATGACCATAGTGAAAATTTAAAAAATCTTCTTCTCCGAAAGTGTTGAGCAGATTTTCAAATAATTTTGTAGAAATGTTCTTTGGGTGACCCTCTATCAGATTCCTTCAAGCCATGTTGATTGGTTAAAAAACATGGCCACCAGAGGGCGGGGCTATTTTGCCTTATACGGCTAAAGAGAGAACTTAAAAAATCTTCTCCTCCGAAAGTGTCAGGCTGATTTTCAGATAATTTTGTAGAAATGTTCCTTGGGTGACCCTTTATTAGATTCCTTCAAGAAATGTTGATTGGTGGAAAAACATGGCCGCCAGGGTCGGGGCTATTTTGGCTTATATAGCTATAGTGTAAACTTAAAAAATCTCTTCTCCGAAAGTGTTCAGCCGATTTTCAAATAATTTTGTAGAAATGTTCATTGGGTGACCCTCTATCAGATTCCTTCAAGCCATGTTGATTGGTCAAAAAATATGGCCGCCAGAGGGCGGGGCTATTTTGCTCTATATGACCATAGTGAAAATTTAAAAAATCTTCTTCTCCGAAAGTCTTGAGCAGATTTTCAAATAATTTTGTAGAAATGTCCATTGGGTGACCCTCTATCAGATTCCTTCAAGCCATGTTGATTGGTTGAAAAATATGGCCGCCATGGGTTGGGGCTATTTTGCCTAATATGGCTATGGTGAAAACTTAAAATATCCTCTCCTCCGAAAGTGTCAGGCCGATTTTCAAATAATTTTGCAGAAACATTCCTTGGGTGACACTCTACAAGATTACTTTAAGCCATGGTGGTTGGTAAAAAATATGGCCACTAGGGGGCAGGGCTGTTTGGAGATTTTATTTTTGCCTTATGGCCGTGGAGCGATACTGGCCCTCTTGGGCCTCTTGTTCCTTCCATCACCATGTTTTCAACTCTATTCAATTATTGTTCGCTAATAGGTTGTACTGTTGAGCCCTATGATGAAAATCTGAAAATTCATAGGGTGACCGTCTTATAACAGACATATGCAACAGAAGGATGAGTTGGTTTTTTTTTTTTGCCTCATGACAGATGAGCAATACTGGCCCTTGCTTGGGCCTTTGATTTTTCATTTCATGCCCATTAGAGATGATCAAAGTAAACATGGCATGATATCATCCATTTCAGTTCGATAAAAAAAATTAACATTTAGTTTAACTAAATACTTCTTTAAGATGTTATCTATATTGGAACCTATCAAACAAACTCTTTTGAATTAAGAAAAATATTTTTCAGGTTTAGCCAGTTTGAAATTGTCCAGTATATTTTCCTCTTCGTTTTTGGTGCCATTAGAAGAAACCGACAACCAGTTCAAGCTTGAGGTAAATTTTACAAGAAAATTAACCCTTTCCCTCATTTAGACGCTTTCTACCGCCTCTGCAGCAGACGGCTTTTTGAAAACATAGTGACAAAAGTAGAAATTGCACAAAACGTGCAATTTCTCCTTTTGCCACAATGTTTTCCACTTTTTGTCATAGGTTATCCATTCAATTATGGAGATTTTCTATTTTTTGACAAAATACGTTCTAAGTCGTCTGCTGCAGAATTGTCGTACGCGGGAAAGGGTTAATCAGTTCAGATTTGCAGATCCATTTTGACTATTCTACTGGAGATGATCTGTGGCTAATACAGAAATTGCTGATGATGAGGAATGTCTTCTTATTTCAACAATACTACTTTCATTTAAAGAGACTCTTTTTTTGCCAAGATGTTTTCAAGTTTGTCTGCTGCAGATTTGTTTTATGTGGGAACGAGTTAACACAATTCCCTTTCCCATTCTGGTTTAGCTTGTCAATAATTATGTTACATTGAAATTTAATATATTCTTTAAATTTAAAATTGTTGGCGAATACAGACCCAAATGTATTACTGTAACAAAATCTTATGAATCTTATCCCACTTGCAGACACATTTTCATGTAAGTTCAGCGAACAACTTGTTAAACATTGTGGAATAGGCAAAAGGAAGAATTGCTTATATTTGCTCATTTCTAATATTTTTGCAGAGTGTTTTCAAAGTCACCTGCTGCAGACTTGTTGTATGAGGGAAAGGGTTTATCTGCTGTAAATGTTCCTTGATTGATTATGCGGACAGCAAATACTCAGATAGTTCTGGATATTTGTGTACTTTCAGCAAAATATTCAAGAAGAAAAAACCTGGATCAGACTGCTTTTATGCGTTCCATATTGAAAATTTGTTTGTTTGTTTAATTAGGGTTTTAAGCCATTTTCAGCATTATTTCAGTTATATCATGTCAACAGTTAACTTATTCATGATCCCGTGTTAAGAAACCAGTACTAGGCTAGGAAATATGCCTTGCACATGGGCACCCCACCATGACATCGAACTTGTACCTCTTTGCATGGAAGCGTTTCATTTAAAGTTTGGATTTATGTCCATATTTCAGCCACTATTTGTAACCATGATTTCATTTGAGTCTGTGCATGGGAAAAGACACATGTTGGTTTTTATGATCAGTTCAAAACCAGTCTGAACAAGATCTATACTGTTCACATACAGTCAAACTGTGGTAAAAGCAATTCCCTGTCTATAGGAACCAAACTTTTAGTTTCACAAATACTCATTTTCTGAATAAATGACCCTGCAATTAAAGACCACCTGTTAACAAAGACCAGAGTGTTCACTCACCATGGGTGGTCTTTAAACACAAGATTGGCTGTATTACTAACACAAGCTTGATAAAAGATTTTGTCTGATAAGACTGAGCAGGTGAACCAGACAATCTGAACCTACTGTTCAGAAATGCCAACTTGTTTCTTGGTTTCCAACAATGTATTATTAACCCTTTCCCTCATTGAGACGCTTTCTGATGCCTCTGCAGCAGACAGCTTTTTGAAAACATTGTGACAAAAGAAGAAATTGCTCAAAACGAGCAATCTTTCCTTTTGTCACAATGTTTTCCACTTTTAGTCATAGGTTATCCATTCAATTATAGAGATTTTCTATTTTTTGACAAAATATGTTTAAAGTCGTCTGCTGCAGAATTGTTGTATGAGGGAAAGGGTTAATTCTCTGCAGCAGACAACTTTTGAAATCATCTATAATTTATAGAGATCTCTTTACCTTGTTTTTCATAATTTCAAAGTTTTCTGCTGCCGAATTGTTGTATGTGGGAAAAGGTTAAAAAGGTGACTGCTGCAGTTTTCAGTTTGATATAGAAGATTAACTAATTTTTAATTCCCAAAGCAGATGACTCTTTGAGTTTTCTCCCTTGTCTGATCGGCCATCTATCTGTACGTCTTATCGTCACTTACTGACTTATTGGCACCTGACATGATTGTGTTTCTTTGAACATTCTTGTTGTTTTTGTTACAGGTACAGCATTTACATCTAGGAAGATATATAAAGATGTTGAAATCAGCAGACGTCCATGATGACCTTGACCTTGTAACAGAGGTGCACACACCTACAGGTGACCTATTTACTTATAAGCCTTTGGACATTGTGAGATAAGGGTTGTTCAAGGAGTGTTTTGCTTCGCTAGTTAAAACCTGAGTTCGTCCTCTTTCCAAATTGTTTAAAGAATAGAATTGTATGTAGAACTTTGGTTGCTGTGGCATGACAAAGAGGGAAACATATCTAAAATTTAAAAATCAGTCTTAAAATACAGCTCCTGATTTGAAAATAATTTGGCACAATTATTGTGTCACCTGCGTAGCATGGTAGGCACTTAGGGATTACTTTTTTGTCCGGCGTCTGTCTGTCTGTTCGCTGTCTGTCGTCACACTTTTTCGTCACGTTTTCAAATAACTTTTTTTCTACTCAAAGGATTTGATTGAAACTTCTGACAAATGTTTATATCAATCTTTGTGATGGGTTCACAAAAGGGGGATAATCCAAATATTTTTATATCAAGAGTTATTGCCCCTTTTCAGTCAAAAATTAAAATTTTCTGACAAGGCGCCGGCAGGTGACACACATGCTCCGGGGAGCACTCCATTCTAGTTGCTTGGATTGTTCCTTTACCAAGATTATTCAAATTATTCTGATCCTGTTATTTGGACGCTTTCTGACACCTGTGCAACTTTTGAAAATAATGTGACCAAAGTAGAAATTGCTCAAAACAAGCAATTTCTCTTTTTATCAAACTGTTTTCAACTCTTTTTTATTAATTAAACCCTTATTTATGGAGATTTTTCATGTCTTTGCCGATATATTTTGGAAGTCGTCTGCTGCAGATTTGTTGTATGTGGGAAAGGGTTAAAATGTCCTTTAATGATAAGCTGTTTCATTAACAGTTTCCATATCTTATAGATTCTTTCCGACTCGTTGCTCAAATTGACTCCAACATTAGCAATTTCACACTTCTCTACTATATCATGACTCAGGTGATCAATTTAGTGCAATCTAGGCCCTTTTGTGTACTACGAAAAATGAATAGATGAACTGTTTCTAGTGTAATGTTTAGCTAAATATATTTTGTGATGAGCTTTGATATTTATTATCTCAATATTATTTTTCAGGAGATGTTTCAACGAAAGCGCCCAAGCTTGATACAAACTATTTCAATCCATCACAAGTTGTACTGCAAACTGCACACTATCAAACTTTCAGGTAAATCAAGCTATCCTACTCGCTTCGGCATCGGCATTGGTGTCACACCTTGGTTAAGTTTTTGTACCACCTCACTTTTCCAAATCATTAGAGATACATGTATTGCTTTGAAACTTACATTGCTTGTTCACCATCATTACCTCCATCGACATATATGAGTACATAACTTTGTCAAGGTTTTTCTAAGAGTTATAGCCCTTTTTCGACTTAGAAAATACATTTAATCTGGATAAAATCCAATTATTGACCTAACCCTTGAGGATATTGCTGTGAAACTTGGAATATTTTTACCCTATGACCCCTATTTGTAGACAAAAGAAGGTTACTTGTCAAGCTTTTTTTTATGCCTTTTACTTCAAAAAGATTTCTTTTATTGTCAAGCACTAACACGTTGAGCTCTTGCTAGCTCACCTGAGCACAAAGTGCTTAAGGTGTGTTATTATGATCGTCTTCTGTCTGACATCCAGGGTGCATCGTCAATCCGTCATCTTCCTTCAGCAAAAACTCCTAATTTGATTTCTAGCTCCAATTAGTCAATCTTATGTCATGGAAAACTAGCCAGTTGCTTGGAAAGTATGTTGTGTGGAGTACTGATGTGAGAAAACCAGGAAACATGAATAGGTGAACTGGCCGCCATGATATGACTGAAAAACTGTTGAAAACGGCGTTAAACCACAATCAATCAATCAATCAATTATGTCATGGTATATTGTCTGTCATGTGTGCCTGAGTTAACTTCTCGTTTTAACAACTTTTCCTCTGTGACAACTGGTCCAATTTTAATTAAACCTCATAGTTTAATTAAATCCTCCTCTCAATGTCTTCACCTGAATTCCCTGAATTTTTTTGGGTCCGTTTGAAAATCGACGTGATTTATAAGCCTTATAAGTAATAAAGTCTTTCGATACTTTGTTGAAAAGGCTCAACGCAACTTACTTATGATGTTGAAAAAGTCAAATGACCTGATTGGCAACCCAGATCATGTTGACAAAGAGAACTGTGTTGGGGAACCGGTTTATAATGACTCAAACAGTCAGGTTGGCGAACAGACTGAGTGAGTATGTTAGATCACAGCCATCCGAATTTCTATTACAGAAAAAAATGCAGAAAAACACACAACTGGTTAAAATTCTCATAAAAATCTCTATATTGTTTATAACAAATGATTTCACCGGACTGATTGGGATTTCAAAATGTCCAGGGCCCTGCTAGAGACAATACACATGTAAATACTAATTTGCATAACTGGCATTTTCCTTCGCTTAGTAATGCCCTTTATTTGACATAGAAATAACAGACGAGTGTTGGTGTTCGCTCTGCGTCACTCTTGTTTGATACCAAACCATTGATACACTAGCTCACCCTTAGATTCAGATACCTGCGCATCCACTGTCACATAAAATTCTTCAATTAACAGCTTCACATTTTAACCAATTGGGGTCTACACCCTAGGACAGCAAGACAATCACCAACTAATTTCTTTTTCATTATACCCCCAGATACATAGTATATGGGGGCTATATAGGGAGTCAAGCTTGTCGGTCAGTTGGTCGGTTGGTCTGTAGACATTTCTTGTGAACACTATTTCTCAGCAACCCTTGGTCAGAATTCAATATAACTTCACAAGAATGATTGATACCAAGCCTAGTTGTGCATATTGTCGGCGTGTTGCACTGGAATTATTTTTAAATGAGTTATGATTTTAAAATCCTTAAAAAAACATTAATGCCAGGGGACGGGAGTGCAGAGGGTTTTGGCTATAGTGAGAATTCTTCTTCTCAACATTTTGACTGGATTTTTAAATAATTTTCTAGAACTCCTTTCTAGAGACCCGATTCCTTTCAAGTGTTTTTACAAAAACCATTGCCACCGGGCAATTTCACCCTTTCTGCCCAAATTCAAAACATTAATAATCGATACTGGCTTCTTGTTTTGTCTAATTATTATAAACCTTTTTGAGTAAAATACTTTTAGTGTTGCCTTTCTTGTGAGATATATGACTTACTTATCGATGTCTGTCTGTATCCTAACATCATGCTTCACTTCTGACATAAGTCTCTGTATCCTAACATCATGCCTCACTTCTGATATAAGTATATCTGTATCCTTACAACATGCCTCACTTCTGACATAACTGTCTGTATCCTTACATCATGCCTCACTTCTGACATAAGTCTGTCTGTATCCTAACATCATGCCTCACTTCTGACATAAGTCTCTGTATCCTAACATCATGCCTCACTTCTGACATAAGTATGTCTGTATCCTTACATCATGCCTCACTTCTGACATAACTGTCTGTATCCTTACATCATGCCTCACTTCTGACATAAGTCTGTATGTATCCTTACATCATGCCTCACTTCTGATATAAGTCTGTATGTATCCTTACATCATGCCTCACTTCTGACATAAGTCTGTCTGTATCCTTACATCATGCCTCACTTCTGACATAAGTCTGTCTGTATCCTAACATCATGCCTCACTTCTGACATAAGTCTCTGTATCCTAACATCATGCCTCACTTCTGACATAAGTCTCTGTATCCTAACATCATGCCTCACTTCTGACATAAGTCTGTCTGTATCCTAACATCATGCCTCACTTCTGATATAAGTATGTCTGTATCCTAACATCACTTCTGACATAAGTCTGTCTGTATCCTTACATCATGCCTCACTTCTGATATAAGTATGTCTGTATCCTAACATCACTTCTGACATAAGTCTGTCTGTATCCTAACATCATGCCTCACTTCTGATATAAGTATGTCTGTATCCTAACATCATGCTTCACTTCTGACATAAGTCTCTGTATCCTTACATCATGCCTCACTTCTGACATAAATCTGTATGTATACTTACATCATGCTTCACTTCTGACATAAGTCTCTGTATCCTAACATCATGCCTCACTTCTGACATAAGTCTGTCTGTATCCTAACATCATGCCTCACTTCTGACATAAGTATGTCTGTATCCTTACATCATGCATCACTTCTGACATAAGTCTGTCTGTATCCTTACATCATACCTCACTTCTGACATAAGTATGTCTGTATCCTTACATCATGCATCACTTCTGACATAAGTCTGTCTGTATCCTTACATCATACCTCACTTCTGATATAAGTCTGTCTGTATCCTAACATCATGCCTTACTTTTGACAAATTTGCAGGCTACAACAGTGTTCCATTCGATCACTCTTGTTAGAACCAATTTGAGTAAGTCACTTTTATTGACAATTCTATTAACATATGTTTTCCAAAAAGATGAAGATTCATGTGCACTAAATGACCTGATCATAATAAATAAGGTGCTAAACCTATTTTTACCCTATACTACGTTATTGACATTAGTTGTTGACATGCAAAGTGAATAAATCCATTTTATGAGCATTTCTTGTTACTGTAGTTTTAATTTTGGACTCATTTTATCCTTGAACCAAAAGGTTTGGATTATATGCGATAAAATGTCAAATTACGGATGATAGATAACCAAGGGTTACCCATTTTCCTATGATATATATTTTTTTTGTTTGATTCAGATGACATTGGTCCTTTGGGTAGTATCTGGTTGAACAAAAAAGTTTATATGTGATAAAATGTCAAATTACCGATGATAGATAACCAAGGGTTACGCACTGAATCGTCTAGAGTTACCCGTTTTTCTATGATAGATATTCTTTTGTTTGATTCAGATGGCAGTAGTCAGTTTCTCTGCCACCATTAGTCTTTACCCCACTTCCCAACTTACAGTTTTCTAAATTTTGGCACATGTATACATCACAACTTATAACACTTTCATTATATAGACACATGTATACATCACAACTTATAACACTTTCATTATATAGACACATGTATACATCACAACTTATAACACTTTCATTATATAGACAATGTATACATCACAACTTATAACACTTTCCCTCATATAGACACATGTATACATCACAACTTATAACACTTTCATTATATAGACACATGTATACATCACAACTTATAACACTTTCATTATATAGACACATGTATACATCACAACTTATAACACTTTCCCTCATATAGACACATGTATACATCACAACTTATAACACTTTCCCTCATATAGACACATGTATACATCACAACTTATAACACTTTCCCTCATATAGACACATGTATACATCACAACTTATAACACTTTCCCTCATATAGACACATGTATACATCACAACTTATAACACTTTCCCTCATATAGACACATGTATACATCACAACTTATAACACTTTCCCTCATATAGACACATGTATACATCACAACTTATAACACTTTCCCTCATATAGACACATGTATACATCACAACTTATAACACTTTCCCTCATATAGACACATGTATACATCACAACTTATAACACTTTCCCTCATATAGACACATGTATACATCACAACTTATAACACTTTCCCTCATATAGACACATGTATACATCACAACTTATAACACTTTCCCTCATATAGACACATGTATATATCACAACTTATAACACTTTCCCTCATATAGACACATGTATACATCACAACTTATAACACTTTCCCTCATATAGACACATGTATACATCACAACTTATAACACTTTCCCTCATATAGACACATGTATACATCACAACTTATAACACTTTCCCTCATATAGACACATGTATATATCACAACTTATAACACTTTCCCTCATATAGACACATGTATATATCACAACTTATAACACTTTCCCTCATATAGACACATGTATACATCACAACTTATAACACTTTCCCTCATATAGACACATGTATACATCACAACTTATAACACTTTCCCTCATATAGACACATGTATACATCACAACTTATAACACTTTCCCTCATATAGACACATGTATACATCACAACTTATAACACTTTCCCTCATATAGACACATGTATATATCACAACTTATAACACTTTCCCTCATATAGACACATGTATATATCACAACTTATAACACTTTCCCTCATATAGACACATGTATACATCACAACTTATAACACTTTCCCTCATATAGACACATGTATACATCACAACTTATAACACTTTCCCTCATATAGACACATGTATACATCACAACTTATAACACTTTCCCTCATATAGACACATGTATATATCACAACTTATAACACTTTCCCTCATATAGACACATGTATACATCACAACTTACAACACTTTCCCTCATATAGACACATGTATATATCACAACTTATAACACTTTCCCTCATATAGACACATGTATACATCACAACTTATAACACTTTCCCTCATATAGACACATGTATACATCACAACTTATAACACTTTCCCTCATATAGACACATGTATACATCACAACTTATAACACTTTCCCTCATATAGACACATGTATACATCACAACTTATAACACTTTCCCTCATATAGACACATGTATACATCACAACTTATAACACTTTCCCTCATATAGACACATGTATACATCACAACTTATAACACTTTCCCTCATATAGACACATGTATACATCACAACTTATAACACTTTCCCTCATATAGACACATGTATACATCACAACTTATAACACTTTCCCTCATATAGACACATGTATACATCACAACTTATAACACTTTCCCTCATATAGACACATGTATACATCACAACTTATAACACTTTCCCTCATATAGACACATGTATACATCACAACTTATAACACTTTCCCTCATATAGACACATGTATACATCACAACTTATAACACTTTCCCTCATATAGACACATGTATACATCACAACTTATAACACTTTCCCTCATATAGACACACTGCGTTGCCTCTGCAGCAGACGACATTTGAAAACTTTCAATTTAGTCTTTTCTCTAAATTAGTAAATTGTTTATAAATTTCACCCTGTTTGCAGATTTTTCTGAAAGGAGATTTTTAATACAGAATTTTGAATGGGCATTGTTACAGTTAGCAAACAAGATTTTCTATTTAATCGTTTCGGCATTTACATTGCTAGAAAGTCATGACTGACAGCAGAAACAGTTAAATTAGAGCTTAACTCATCATAATTTGTTTTTCAGAAAAATGGGTTTTCCATGGGGTTTTTGAAGCTGTTTTTAAAAAATGTCTTTTGTCAGATATCTGTTAGCCGAAATTCTAAATTTTATCATTATACCCCCTTCGAAGAAGAGGGGGTATATAGGAGTCACTGTGTCGGGCAGTCTGTCTGTCGGTCGGCCGTAAGCCATATTTTGTCCGGCCTATTTCTTACAAACCATTGAGTGGAATTCAATAAAAATTTACATGAAGCTTCTATACCAAGAGGAGATGTGCATATCCTAAAGGGGTTACAATTGCATAATATTTTACAGAGTTATGGCCCTTTTACTAATTAAGTTATAGTGTAGGTCAAGGTGCTGTTTAGGGGGTATTTATCATCTTCAGTGATAGTTCTAGTTGTATCTTGTTTCAAACGTTTTCCATGGACAAAAATGTCTGTCAGATATCTGTTAGCAGAAATTCTAAATCTAATCATTGTTAGTCGCCGGGCAGAAGCCCGCGACTTCTATTTTTAATAGGTTTTCGGAAATCACATGGGAGGAGGAGTTATTATTAGAAAAAAACAAATTTAAATGTCTTGAACATATTACAATTGCATTTGTTTAAAAACACTAAGTTATGACACATCTAAAATGAAATAAATATTCCGATGTTTTAAGTATTAGTAGTTTCTTTATTTTGACTCGCATCTCTTTTTTTGGGTTTTATTTACGAAGACAAAACCGTCCCCATGAGACTTGCAGCAAGCAGACTGTTATGTGTCAATATCAAGTAAAAATCACGTAGAATTCTCCTTTAAAATAGCAATCTTAACTTACTGAATGTTATTTTCATGATGTCTTGATTTGTGAGGAATTCATTTTATAATGTTTATCCATGTACAGTCAAACTTGCGATCAGCAGCCACCCACGGGACATGATGAAACTGGCTGCTTAAGACAGGTGGCTGCTGATCACAAATTTCATGACTTGGTCGGATTTGTTTAAGTTTTGTCCATTCACATAATATTACATGTAACTGTTAGGAATAGTCATTACATTACAAATAGTAAATTGTCTTTTTAAACTTGTATTTAAACATTGTTATGAAGATTTGTAGCTTTTTTCTATCAAATATTTCATTGTGCTATCTTTTCTTTAGTTTAAACCGACGTTTACAACTAACTTGACAATCAAATATTGTTTTATTTCACTTTGAAATTCGCCGAATAACGTATCCGGAAAAAATAGCGTCCGAATCTACATCTACATCTTGAAAAAAGAATTATTCGATAATCTTTAGATTTAAAATGGAAATGGGAATATAAATTGACTTTGGGCTTCAAAGTGGACATTAACTTTCATTTTAACATATAAATGTACTGTCTTTCGGTCTAAAACGCTCATAAAATATATTTTTCAATTTATCAATTTTGCCCGACATCGTAAACAGAAAAGAAACCAAAATCGCAACTTCTTGTTGATGAATCATGCAACTATAATTTGGCACACGTCGGCTTTTTTCGGTACTCTAGATCTAACATGTAAACAGCTTACGCGTATGGAAAAAAAACGATAATGTGATTGTCACAGTATGCTTTATTACCTGTATGTATTAAACACCGATAATTTAACACCTTGTGAATCCAAGTCGTGTGTTGATTGACCGTTGAACACAGTAAGATTACAGTTAATCTCGACCAATTAGTGTGGCCGCTGGCCGCGTTTCAAAGGGGACCGCTGATCAAGGCAGTTTATAGAGTATAATTGATTGGGAGGGATTTAAAGTGACCGTTTAACGCCGGTGACCGCTGATCGCATGTGACCGCTCACACAAGTTTGACTGTATATCTAAAATATGAACTGTTTCTAAGCTAAAACTGTTGATCGCGTGACTCGCGAATACCAACTGCGTAGATCAATCTCCTTTGCAGAGAGCCGCTCTTTACACTCACTTACAAATAGTAAATTATAGGTGATTTAAAATGTTTATTTGGTTCGAAACAAATGAAGAAAAGAACAAACCGAGATAAAACTGGTTTTAATAGAAAAATGACGTTGAACGAACACTCTGCCTATAAAGAGAGTTTCAAGAAGGACACCTCTGCGAAGAAGAATGTAGGTCACGAATCGGGTCTTTCGTACAAAATTATTTCATCCTTGACAATTTTAAATGTGTCATTAAATTCCCTAAAGGCATATTGCTTCCGATCTGCATATTGTTATGCATCATTGACACAAGGGCGCTCATCATCATATAATTTTAAAACATGAGTAGTTTGTTATTTTCATTATAAAAAAGGAAGGAAAGAATTACAATAAATTAACATGTTGTAGGGCTCAGTTTATGTTCGAAATTAAGTTTAAATTATAAAACAATTTCAATGAGATTTAACTGTTTAGCTGATATTATATTTCGAAGGTGGTCTTATTTGTAAATATTGGATTACATGTCATCATTTGTTAAGGTATGATATAATTAGGATGCCAAGCTAATATCATTTTGAGAAAAAGAGAAAACTCATGTCTTCAGCGATTTAACCCTTATCTCATTGTTTAAAAAGTAAATTGCTGCAAAGGTGTCCAATGTTGACTTTAATAGGGGAAACATAAAATGACGTGCTATTGCATGCAAATCTTAAATTGTCTGTTTTGTGGTTTAATTGATAAATGATAGAATTCAAATATTCTGACAAACATCTTGAAAAGTGTATGTGGAATTCACAAATCATATAATTATTCCTTAATGAAAGCACTGTATACATACTAAGACTAATGATTGTCAAGATTACTCATTTCCATTACTGTGTATGATCAATAATTAGTTGGCTGTGTGTATGGTCAACCTACTTTGGAATGGAGATTGATCATAAACAATGAAAGGCTTCAATTATCATTCACTTCGTTGACAAAACAATGCAAGTTATGATACATTTTCACTTGACCCCGCCCCTGATGTTCCAATATGCCCCTCAGTTGATAAATGTTTATTCAACTACTATAATGTTAGTGTTATGCATAACTGCAGTATGCATTCCCGGCGACATTGATGCGTTGCATCAACTTTCTCTTGTATCTTGTTTTAAACGTTTTCCATGGACCATCCCTGTATTGGAAGCTGCTGTTGATAAATATCTTAGTTAGAAATCTGTCAGCAGAAATAAATGAAATTTTAAATCTAATCATTATATTTTGTTTTTCAGGAAGAAACGTTTCCCCTTGTTCACCTCTGTATTGGAAGATGCTTTTGATATACATCTTTGTCAGATATATGTCAGCAGAAAAAAAATGAAATTATAAATCAATTCATTGTATTATGTTTTTCAGGAAGAAACGTTTCCCATGGTCCATCCCTGTTTTGGAAGCTGCTTTCGATAAACTACAGATTCCCTTGCCTATTCCACACCCAGCCATAATTACCGTTTCCATTTATAACAGGTACACCGTTAACCCTTTCCCTCATATAGACGCTTTCTGACGCCTCTGCAGCAGACGGCTTTTTGAAAACAAAGTGACAAAAGAAGAAATTGCACAGAATGTGCAATTTCTCCTTTTGCCACAATGTTTTCCACTTTTTGTCATAGGTTATCCATTTAATTATGGAGATTTTCTATGTTTTGACAAAATACGTTCAAAGTCGTCTGCTGCAGATTTGTCGTATGAGGGAAAGGGTTAACCCTTTTACCACATACAAACTTTTCTGACGAATCTGCTGCAGATGACTCTTTGAAAACATTATGCCAAACGGAGGAATTGCTCATGATGAGCTATTTCTCCTTTTGCCACAATGGTTTTCCACTGTATTCAATTATCAAACTTTCATTTAAAGAGATTTTCCATGTTTTTTGCCATGATAATTTCAAAGTTGTCTGCTGCATATTTGATGTTTGTAGGAAAAGTTTAATCCTTTCTCACATACAAATTATATCTGCAGTGGATGACTGTTATTTCCAATATTGTCTCCCTTTGAAAACATCTGAGAAAAAAATATAATACAGTCAAATTTGTCTTAGGCAGCCACCCAGGGGAGAGTCACAATTTGGCTGCTGTTCACAGGTGACTGCTTACGACAAATAAAAGAAAAAAATGTTGTTAAGGCTTATCTTCAAGTGACTGCTTAACAGAGGTGACTGCTAACACAAGATTGACTGCATCATAAAATTAATATTCCTAGCTCATTTTTGGATACATTCTTAAGGAAATAGTAAGGAAAAGTATAAATTACTTGTTTTAACATACAACGTATCTGCAGCAGACAACTTCTCAGCTCACATATGGAAAATCTCTAAATATTAAAGTTAAATTATTGATAAAGAGTTGGAAAATTTCTCCTTTTCCCACAATGTTTTCAAAATGTCTTCAGCTGCAAATGCTTCAAGGTGCGTCTGCAGGTGGGAAAGGGTTTTGTCAGAAACAATAAATCTGCAGCAGATGACTTATCTAGGCTGAAAGTCATGTGCATGTGGGAAAGATGCAGTCCTCCCATACTTTCACTTCCAAAGGCGATTTAACCCTTTCCCTCATATAGACGCTTTCTGACGCCTCTGCAGCAGACGGCTTTTTGAAAACATAGTGACAAAAGTAGAAATTGCACAAAACGTGCTATTTCTCCTTTTGCCACAATGTTTTCCACTTTTTGTCATAGGTTATCCATTCAATTATGGAGATTTTCTATGTTTTGATCAAAATACGTTCAAAGTCGTCCGCTGCAGAATTGTCATATGAGGGAAATGGTTAGGGCTTCTGCAAACAATGCAGATTCAGGTGAAACCTGCATTGTTTGCTGCCTAGATATTAAATTTTACCAATTTTCCAGTAAGACAAAAAATGGAGTTGTCCAATTTTCAACAGTGTTCAGTACATTGTCATCTTGTAATAACTGGTATTAGATTTTTTCGAAATGAATGATGAAAAATGATCTGAAGGAACTACCATTTCTCTTTGTTTTGTGCCAAGTCTTCTTTTACACAATGTTTTCAGAGGCATGTACTGCAGAAGTATCGAAAGAGGGATGTTTTAGAGGTTTAACCCTTTCCCTCATATAGACGAGTTCTGACGCCTCTGCAGCAGACGGCTTTTTAAAAACATAGTGACAAAAGAAGCAATTTCTACTTTTGCCACAATGTTTTCCACTTTTAGTCATAAGTTATCGATTCAATTATAGAGAATTTCTATTTTTTGACAAAACATGTTCAAAGTCGTCTGCTGCAGAATTGTTGTATGAGGGAAAGGATTAAACATAGAATTGAAATGATGTAAGGTATCAAGGTGGTCAAGGTCACTTTTTGAGTCAATATATTCAAGTGTTGCATGTGCAGGGCTCAATTAATTAGCCCTTTTGGACATACAAAAATAATCTGCAGCGGACGAATTTGAACACATCTAGGAAGAATATGGAATCTCTAAAGATGAAAGTACAATTATTGAATAGAGTTGAAAATATTGTGGCAAAAGGAGATTATTGCTCATCATGAGCATATTCCACTTTTGCTAAAATGTTAACAGAAGGCGTCTGATGCAGGTATGTGACACTGTACATTTGGGAAAGTGTTGAACAATAATTAATTTCCATTCATGACTTAACCCCTTCCCACATACAGTCAATTTCTGACACCTCTGCAGCAGACGACGGATGAAAACATTATGGCTAAAGGAGAAATTGCTCATGTTTTCAAATCTTTTTCAATAATCATACTTTTCATGTATAGAGATTTTTCACATTTTTCGCAGGTATGTTTTTAAAGTTGTATGTTGCAGATATTGTATGTTGGAAAGAGTTAAGCCTTTCCCACATACAACAAATCTGCAGCAGACGACATTGAAAAAAAGATGACTAAAACCTGAAAAAAGATAGCTTTATTGTTAAATAAAGTTGAAAACATTGTGGCCAAACGTGAAATTGCTCATTATGAGCATTTTCACCTTTGGCCACAATGTTTTCAAAAGTGGTCTGCTGCTATATATATATTGCATCGAAATGCGTCTGCAGGTGGGAAATTTATACAAATTGTTATTTAATTTTATTTACAAATTATACCTTTAATATTTCTAGGGAGAACGAGACTTTAGCTCTTAACTTTGACGACCTGTTTTGTCACACACTAATCAAGGCAGTCAAGGCAATACCGTACGCCCGGTACGTGGAGCTGGATGTCCTCGATCCTAACGACATAGAAATGAGTACACCGGATAACGCCATAGAACCCGTCAGTGTGATATCCCACCTTGCGGAACAGGAACTGTCCATCTCAGACGATAACAGTTCGGGAGCCGTCGGACAGGATACAACCGCCACTACAGGTCTGCCACAAATAACTCCTTATTTTGAACGTAGAATTCAAAAATTTGCTGACGAAGAGAATGTTGGACTTATCAATGTTAGTGTAGCAAATTTAAAACACGACACTGCTAGTGTTACGACAGAAAATGAGATTGGGGATGATATTTATGTGGAAGATGAGATGGATAATAGTTGTGTTGTTACAGTTACCGCTGACACTTCGCAGGGTGAAACATCACTTTGATAGTTTTAAATATTTTTTTTAAAGAATTTTGACAAGTGATGTCATTGTTTAACCCTTTTCCACATCCAACAATTCTGCAGCAGACGACTTTCAAAAATTATTGACAAAATCATGAAATATCTCAATAAATGAGAGTTTTACTATTAAATCGAGTTGAAATCATTGTGGCAAAAGGAGATATTGCTCGTTTTGAGCAATTTCTTCTTTTGCCACATTGTTTTCTAAAGTCGTCTGCTGCAGATGCATCAAAATGCATCTACCTTTCCCACTTGTAGACAGACACATTTCGATGCATCTGCAGCAGAAAACTTTTTGAAAACATTGTTGCAAAATGAAAAATTTCTCATAATGAGCAATTTTTCACAATGTTTTCAACTCTACTCAATAATTAAACCTTCATTAACCCTTTCCCCCATACGACAATTCTGCAGCAGACGACTTTGAACATATTTTGTCAAAAAATAGAAAACCTCCATAATTGAATGGATAACCTATGACTAAAAGTGGAAACCATTGTGTCAAAAGGAGAAATTGCACGTTCTGTGCAATTTCTTCTTTTGTCACTATTTTTTCAAAAAGCTGTCTGCTGGAGAGGCGTCAGAAAGCGTCTATATGAGGGAAAGGGTTAACAGATATCTTTTATATCTTACCCAGATGTTTTCAAAGGACATCTGCTGCAGACTTGCTGTATGCAGGAAAGAGTTTACTCTTCCTTTTTTTAGCCATTGAAAGTGTCCTGCTTACCCTAACATTGTTTTCCCGCCTATAAATTTCTATATGCATCTCCAAAATGGAGTACAATACAAATTGTCTTTTTTTGTGTGTATTTACAGTGTGAATTTGTCTGTATGATTCTTGAATATGTTTTAATATATTCACTTTTAACATTTTTTAACCAAATATGTGATAATCTGCAATAAATGAAAATTCAAGTTTGAAAAAGATAAATGCAGATTTTAATTTTCTGATAAAACTCTTTCCTGCATACAGCAAGCCTGCAGCAGATGTCCTTTGAAAACATCTATGCATAAATATGAAAAAATCTCCATAAATGAAATTATCCGTTATACCTATTGAAAGGGAGTTGACGACATTGTGGCAAATGGAGAAACTGGTCATTGTGAGTAATTTCTTGTATTGCCACAGTGTTTTCAAAAGTCATCTGCTGCAGAGGCATAAGAATGCATCTGTAAGTGGGAAAGAGTTAAATTTTAACCTATTACCTGAAATGTTACTATGCACTCTCCTTATTAGAAAAGACCTACTGAAAAAAAAGAGTTTAAGATCTGAACAAATGAATGATTAATGAGCTTCAAATAAAACCTTTTGAACTTTGAATTTCAACCCATTACGGTAAATACTTGAACTGATTTTGTGAAGACTGTGCCTCCAGTATAGAGTCAGGCCAGCTGGCAGACGTGCACCGTCTGACCAGGAACTACACTGTTGGTTTCCCAACTCAGCATTATTATCTTGATATTTTGAACTCTTCCAAATGCAAATCTATACAAGTTCATTTTTAAAATTTAGCCCTTGAAAGTGTTATAGGGTGTGTGTGCATGAATCTGAAAGTAAGTTGGATCAGTGTTGCTGAAATTCTTGAGTATATGATAAATCATGAAAAATGTGCAATATTTTAAATATGCATGATTTTATATTTTTTGCATCATTTTGTATTTTTCTTTTAATTCATTGGAAAGAAGTAAAATATTTCAATTTGACATTGTTTCACATATTTAGTGCTTTAATTGGCTTCCTAGGATTTCAAGTTATAGGATAAGTGACATTTTAACCATTTCTCACAGATACAATTCAACATATCTACAGCAGACTACTTTGTTACTCATGATGAGCAATTCTTTCAACTCTATGAAATAATTATGCCTTCATTTATTTAGATTTTTCCTTTTGTTACCTAGGTGTATTCAAAGATGACTTTTGCAGATTTGACTTGAAATCAAATAACTATGTTAGAACTTTTATGATTTGAGACAATCCTTACCATTAGGCTTTATGATATTGACCATTTCCGACACGCAGAAGCATTTTAAAGCCTTTATAGTAGACAACTTTTGTTAACATTTGAGGCAAAAGGATTAATTATTTTCTAATTTTTGCCTAGATGTTGTACATGTATGTGAGAGAAGATTAACTCTTTCCCACATGTAGACGCTTTTTGACGCCTCTGGTGCAGACAACTTTTGAAAACACTGACAAATGGATGTCCTTTGGCCAAAAAGTTTTCAACTTTTTTAGGCAATTATACCTTCAATTATAGAGATTTTCTGTGTCTTTGCATAGATGTTTCCAAAGTTGTCTGCTGCAAATTTCTTGTATGAGGTGAAAGGGTTAAGAACAAGTTTCCTACATTCATTGTTTTATGGTCATAACCTGAATCCATGTGATTCTACAGCAACCATCTTTGGAAATATCTAGACAAAAATATATAAAAAAATCTCTATAAATAAAACTATAACTTTTGAACAGAGTTGAAAATATTATGGCGAAAGGAGAACTTACTGAATATGTTGTTTAAGGAAAATATTTAAATAGTTCTATTCTTTGATATGATTTTAGGAGAGGATGAACACGAGAAAGATAGCCTGATGTGAGAGGTAAACATTGATGGGCAATTCCTCCTCACTGTTTAAATAGTCACACAATATTAACCTTTCCTAACTGAAAAACTTGCCTTATTTATTACTATATTATTACTGCATTATTTCCTCTCTCTTATATGAGTTTTATACTACAGCTATGCCTTTATCATTCAATGATACAAACATTTTGTCTTCATCCTTGGGAATACCAGAATGTTTTACCTATCATCTGATATACTTTACTCCAGACTCTATATTTTGGCTGATGGTTTGTTGATAAACAATATGCTTGTTTTGGTAACCAAGTCCTATGATTTGACCGTTTCCCACTTGCAGAAGTGTTTTGACATATCTGCTGCAGACAACTTTTGAAAACTTTTTGGCAAAACTCTATTCAATATTATTACTTTGATTTATAGAGATTTTCTATATTTTTGCCTAGATGTTTTAGAGTTGTCTGCTGCAGATTTGGTATATGTGGGAAAGAGTTAAATAGCTTTCACTAACATCCTTACTACTCTGTCACAAGGGAGTTTAACCCTTTCTCCACCTGCAGACGCATTTTGACGGTGAAATTGCTCATAATGAGCAATTTCTCCTTTGGCCACAATGTTTTCAACTTTATTTAACAATTAAGTTATCTTTTATCGGGATTTTTCAGGTTTTTGTCACTGATTTCAAAGTCGTCTGCTGCAGATAATGTTGTATATGGGAAAGGGTTAACCCTTTCCCTCATATAGACAACTTTGAAAGCATACCTGAACAAATTTGGAAACTCCCATTTAATGAAAGTTCAATAATTGAATAGAGTTGAAAGCATGGTGACAAAAGGAGAAATTGCTCATTTTGAGCCATTCCTTCTTTTGCCTCTATGTTTTCAAAAAGCTGTCTGCTGCAGTGACGTCAGAAAGCGTCTATATGAGGAAAATGGTTAACCCTTTATATTAAGAAATTCTTTGAACAATTTGTTCACTTCACAGGAGAACTTTTCTTTAGTGGAATCAGTGTTCAAAGAATTAATTTCTATGTAGAGCTCTAGTGGCTGTAGCATCAGAAAGGGGTCGAAATGACAAAACTTGAAAGAAAAAAATCTGCTTCTGGTCTGATTTCAAGATAATTGGGCAAAAATGTTCCTTGAATGACTAACAGTAAACTCTATCTAGACATATTGAATGGTTGAAAACATGGCCACTTGGTAGAAAAGGGTAACATGACAAAACTTTAAATATTCTTCTTCTCTGAAAGTGATGATCTGATTTTGACGTAATGCATCAGAAATGTACCTTAGGTGACCATTTACATCAAAATATAATGAATTGTAGGGAAAACATGGCTACCATGCGGCATCCAAAATGAGATAAAATGAGAAATCTTCAGTCCTTAATTGTGATACATCTGGCTTGATACTCCGCCAAGGCACACAGGTGTGCTGAGGCATACATGGTCCGTGACCCTCTTGTTTGAAACATGCCATATCATGAGATTTTGTTTTTAAATTGTTCTTCCAGAGTTATGCCCCTCTTTTAAGCCCACAAAGTGCACATGGATAAGCTATAGTGATCACTCACTGTCTGGGATTCGTTTGTTGTCCGTTCACATTTTCTTTTATACATCTTCTCAATTTAAGACAATGGATTTTTTTAAAAATAATTTCACATGGTTGATCCTAAAGATGCCCCCTTCCAAAATTGCACAAGATGACCACCAGACCTAAAACTAGAAAAATCTTTTGATGTTAACAAAAATATTATTGCACATTTCTTCCATCAGTAGTTCTCAACCAAAATGTTTCAAACTGGTCCATAAAATGACCACCAGAGCAGGAAGCACAGACCCAGTCCCCAAATATATTCAAA
The DNA here is from genome assembly GCA_031761405.1 of Serripes groenlandicus. Taxonomy (NCBI): domain Eukaryota; kingdom Metazoa; phylum Mollusca; class Bivalvia; order Cardiida; family Cardiidae; genus Serripes; species Serripes groenlandicus. Next base: position 52,387,119 of record JASEVX010000004.1, read on the forward strand.
CAAATGTTTCTCTACCAACATTGGTTGAGTCTTCTGGCTCCCCTGCACAAGATAACCACTAGAGCTAAAAATAGGAAACTCTTTAAACAATTTCTCCTAGATCACTGGCCTAATTTGAAAATAATTTCACACTTATATACCTTTAGTGGCCTTTTGTCAAAATCATTCAAAGCATTCCCCTCAGCCACATAAGAATGCCGACAGCTAATATAGGCAGGTATTTAGAAACATCTACCCCATCACTTGTGTATGTTCAAAAAGTTTTATGCAAATGCATGTTCCTTGAGTTGCCTTCTACAAAAATAGTTAAAACCATTTTGCTAAAAGTGGTTGCTAGGGCTTAAAAATTGAAAAATACTCAAAAATAACAACTTATCTCAGGTGAGCAATATAAGAACATGATGATCCTCTTATTTAAAGGTCAGTTAGATGAGTGAACATAGGATAAACAAAATCTTTAAATATTTTATGCAAAAGCATTCAGTTGGAAGCACTGTAAATTACTAACATTTTTCTAGTTTCTCTGTTAAATCATGTTTGTTTTTGCATCATCAGCATTCTAACTTATTAAAGACTCAGAGACAAGTTAAAATGAAAAACTGGTAGGTTTTGAATTAATCAAATAAGTTAATTTCTGTTATCATTTCGATGTTTTCTGCGGCACTCTGTTTTTAACCTTTTCCCACGCATTTTGACTCATCTGCGGTAGACAACTTTTGAAAACACCGTAGCAAAGGGAGAAATTGCTCAAAACGAGCAATTATTCCTTTTGCCACATTGTTTTCAACTTTGTTCAGTAATTATACCTACACTTATTGAGATTTTCATTATTTTTGAGTAGATATTTTCAAAGTTGTCTGCTGCAGATTTGTTGTATGTGGGAAAGGGTTAAAACCTAACTAAAAACTGAATTTATTTATTTATTAACCTTATCCTACATATAGACACCTTTTGACCCATCCACAGCAGACGACTTTTGAAAACATTGTGTCAAAAGCATTATTTGCTCATATTGAGCAATAACTTCTTATGCCACTATTTTTTCAACTCCATTCAATCAATAATTACACTTTCATTTGTTGGTGATGTTCCATAATGTTTGCATAGATATTTTGAATGTCGTCTGCTACAGATTTATTGTATTTGGGAAAGGGTTAACATACTGTTTAGAAAGTTTGACTTTATCAGCTAATAATCCACTTAACCCTTTTAGTCGGGTCAATATATGAAAAAAGACCCCCTAACCCCAAAGAAATTGTCACAAAAGGTTTCTCAACGGTTTTTGGAGGTATTTGTAGTGGAGAATAACATACTAAAAGTCTACCACAATCCATCCCCTCGAAAACTTTTTTTTTTAAGATGGCGTCCAAGATGGCCGCCATTGCCATAAAATAGACATATCTCCCTTATTACTCACTGTAGAGCCATGGTTTTGGTGTATACACCTATGTTTTTGGGATCATAGAATGCTATGGAGCTATCAAAGTATATGTCACGTGACTGGTTAACCGAGAAATCCAAAATGGCATCCAAGATGGCCGCCGTGTAACCATAAACATGATGGCCCTTGATCGCTCACCTGATTTCTTTTCTTCACTTTAGCCATATAAGCCCCGCCCCCTGGCGGCCATAGTTTTCGACCAATCAACATGTCTTGAAGGAATCTGATAGAAGGTCATCCTAGGAACATTTCTACAAAATTATTTGAAAATCGGCCAGACACTTTCGGAGGAGAAGATTTTTTAAGTTTTCACTATAGCCATATAAGGCAAAATAGCCCTGTCCTGTGGCGGCCATGTTTTTATACCAATCAACGTGGCTCGAAGGAATCTGATAGAGGGTCATCCAAGGAACATTTCTACAAAACTATTTGAAAATCTGCCAACCAGTTTGGGAGAAGAAGAATTTTAAAGTTTTTTTCGTTTAGCTGCCATGGAAACCAGAATTCTTCATGGATCCTAAACATTTGAACGAATTCTTGTGAGGTCATTGAGAGGATGCTTCTGTCAAGTTTCATCCCAATTTTGACCTACTGGTTACTGAGGAGAAGATGTTGACGTACGCATGACGGACGACGGACATAGGGCAATCAGAATAACTCAGCACGACGCACGACTGACGACACACGGCGGACAAAAGGCGATCACAATAACTCGCCTTGAGCAATTTGTGCTCTAGTGAGCTAAAAAGCCATATCTCCCATATTCTTCACGTTAGAGTCAAACTTTTGGGGTATATACCAGGGAATCCAATTATAAATAGGATAAGAAGAAGCGTCATTATAAATTATGATTGGTTTAAACCCCCCCCCACCCAAAATGGCCACCGTAACTATAAAATGCAAGTCACAAGCCAAAAGATTTTCAAGGGTTTAGAGTTCTTCTCCTGTTGATTTGGTTTTCTGATCACATAGAAATGATAATAAATCATTCCTTAGCATGGAAGTATTGCAAGTTGGCCTTGCTGTCCAAGTACATCACATGTATCGCTCTAGATTTCTCAATGACACTCTGCACGAAATGGGGTTTGGCGTCTCAGATGGTAAGGTACAACGGTTTGAAAAGAATGCCGCAGATTCAGCGCCAGACTCAATCATTTCTGAGGAGATTTATCTACTTGGATTGACAGTATTGTTCGCAGCTGACAACGTAGATCATACATTATAGCATTGAATGGAAAGGTAACCTTCCATGGAATGGGCATGGTTGCTGCCCTGACGCCCAGGAAGAAAATAAGCCATGTGATTCAAAGGAAACAACTGTCACAAATTAATATGACTGAAAAGTCCAAAGGGAACTTAAGGAATACCGCTTTGCCAGAAAGTTTTGCCAGGATATCACTTTTCAAGAACGTATATCCTTGGTTGAATGTGATAAAAGAGTTGACATATTGTGGGAACTTTCCTTTAATTTTAGACAAACCCTCCCAAGTTGGCAAGGAATGGTGCACATTTTGCACCAAGGTATGGAACACCCTGGTCAGGCATCAGTTGTGTATTTGCCAAAGATAGACATGTATTCTGGAGACAAGACATGCATTCTCTCCACCCTGGAATAAATATGCGACATCGCGTTCAAAAAACACATTACGCCTGTCATCACCTTCGACCAGCCTCTTTAATGAAAAGCTGCTGAAATTATTGCCGAACCCAGGAAAAACCACTTGAAGACCATCGTGCTAATGCTTGGTTCGTTTCATACGTTCATGAACTTGCTTGGTGCAATTGGCACACTCATGGCTGGCACAGGATTGAACAATGTCCTTTGGGAAGTTTACGGAGAAAACGCGGTGGTGCACATGATGAGTGGGAAAGCGGTCCAGCCGTGCATTTCGAGGACACCTGTTGGTCAACAAGTGCCTGAACAAATTGATTGTCACAGAGATGGTCGATGAACAATCAGAGTTGAATGTACTTGTAAGCGACGCGGAAGACATATATGCCTCATTGGTGAAAGGGGAGACGACCATTGATAGTACCAAAATATCAGAGCCATTGACACAGTTGGCAACTGCAATTGACAAGAAGAAGGCTGGTCTCCGTGAAAGATAAAAAACCAGTCAGTTGTGGCTAAACTATCAGGAAATGATGAATGTGTCGACATCACTTTTCAAATCAGATCGCACAGGCAGATCGCACAGGCCTGCCAATCTTTGCAGCCGCAGGCCATTTCAATTTCTTGAAATCCGCATATTACTATAGGAAATGTCCCAACTCGAGGCCCGACATCCAGATTTGTTCAACAAATTTCAACAGGGAAGCCATGTTATTCGTCGCATATTACTTTCGTATTGAGCAAAGTTTGACGAGATCACTCAAAACCTCTGGGGGGCTTACACGAGGGAATGGCATGACTGAAGAGCAACGGGCCTTATGGACATTAGCAACCAAGTCACATCAGAATAACGAGCTGTTCTTCACGACCAGTGAGCAACATAAAGAATCCACGCAGGAAAGAATTGAAAGAGACTCACGTGATTTGCAGAAGACCCTGTCTAAATTTGCCACTTGCTCACCTTTCTCCGAGGATCCGTCCTTAAGGAACATTGTAAATGGTGTCGTTGCAGAAAAAGAGGTTAATGTACACGAGTTTCATTCAGTTGGAGAAGGAATCATAAACAAAATGATCGGACGGCCTGTGTTATCAATAGCTTTCAAGCGGAAGGACAAGGCAAAACCCCTTGGAAATATGACATCTGTGAAGGTAGCCCCTGATTGGACAATCGATCCTGGACTATTGTTCCAACGATTTTTGGTTGTGTCAAAGACGGCAAATATGTCACTTGATGATGTCATGAGATACGAACTTAGTAATAGTCCTTTTCCATCTGCATTGTTTGAGGCCAAGAAAGTATTTCGGATGCCAGATAAGCCTCAACTAGCCCATGCAATTCTTGAACATGCAGACAAAGGTTCAAGAGGTAAAGAGACATCGGGGGAAGCACAGAACGATCCACCCAAAACTGAGCATTACGTCCTTGATGGAGGATCCTTTATCTAGTGCATACCTTGGAAGAGGGGTGATACATACGGCACAATTGCGCAGTCCTATGCAGAGTTTACAGTGAATCGTTTCTCTTCTGGAACAGTTGTCTTTGATGGGTACCTTGGTGGTCCTTCTATCAAGGACAATACACACCAGAGGCATGGGAAAAACAGCTTTCCCACTGTCAGCTTTACCGAAGAGACTAAATGTTCAGGGAAGAATGAGGAATTCCTTTACAGAGACAGCAATAAACAGAACATGATAAACCTAATAAGCCAGAAACTCTCTGACAGAGGTTGTGAAGTCATCAATTCGCCTGGGGATGCTGATGTGGATATTGTACGAGCTACTGTTCAGTCTTCAGAAATGCATTCCACAACACTGATTGGGGAAGACACTGATCTCTTAGTTCTCCTTCTCCATCATGGGAAACAAAACAATAAAGATATGTTCTTTCGTTCGGACAAGGATAATGCCATTGCAGTTTATCACATCAACAAGCTACAGGAAGTTCTTAGTGAAGAGTTGTGTACACAGTTACTCTTTGTCCATGCGTATACTGGATGTGACACCACTTCAAGGATTTTTGGTGTTGGAAAAAAGTTCTTCAAATGGTGAAAGGTGAAGTCACGTGCAGATACATTTGTCATTCCAAAACAGACTGCGGCTACTGATAAAGATGTAGGGTGTACAGCTATGGCTATTTTTTCCGGGGCAAGTCGGCTGATTCTCTCGGGTCCTTGCGCTACACTACCTTCAGTAAGAAAGTAAGAAGGTGGTGTCCTCTCAGTGGTTTGTAACACCAGAGCGCCTGCCGCCAACAGAAGCATCAACACAATTTCACAGTCTCCGGGCCTTTTATCAAATCATGGTATGGATGGGGCAAGAGAGTGGAATGGACCCATGTGAGTGGGGTTGGAAACGTGAAGGAAACCTTTTTGCAAATGTTGAGTCGGACATGAATCCAGCCCCGCACTATTTGTTGAAAATTGTTCACTGTAACTGCACAGCGGCTTGCGTTACCTCAAGATGTAGTTGTAGAGTTTATGGTTTACCGTTTACCTCGGCGTATGGACAGTGTCAGCTAGACTCATGTGACAAACCATACAATCAGACATCAATTGAAGAAAGTGATGATGATTCCTTGTGAGGAGTGTTATGGTTATGGTATGTAAATAGGGCTCGGGATGAACTAGGGTTCTTAAGGCGATGTTGCAGCTGTTTTGATATGAGAGCTAGCTTACATAATGTTATGACAGTCACGTGACATTAATTTTGATAGCACCGTTGCATCCTCCGACCCCTAAAACCTGGGTGTAGACACCAAAATCATTACTCTACGTTGATTGATACGCGTGATATGCCTTTTTTTGTTACGGCGGCCATCTTGGTCGCCATTTTGAATTTCACATGACATTAATTTTGATAGCCCCATTGTATCCTCCGACCCCAAAAACATTGGTGTAGACACCAAAACCATGGCCCTACAATGAATAATAAGGGAGTAATATCTATTTTATGGCGACGGCGCCCTCTTGGACGCCATCTTGAAAAAAAACTGTTTTCGAGGAGTCGGATTGTGGTAGATTTTTAGTTTGTTATTCTCCACTACAAATATCACCAAAAACTGTTGAGAAACCTTTTGTGACAATTTCTTTGGGGTTCAACCATATATTGACCCGACTATTTCCCTCACAGACAATTCTGCAGCAGACGACTTTAAACATATTTTGTCAAAAAATAGAAGATCTCTATAATTGAATGGATAACCTATGACTAAAAGTGGAAAACATTGTGGCAAAAGGAGAAATTGCTCATTTTGAGCAATTTCTTCTTTTGTCACTATATTTTCAAAAAGCTGTTTGCTGCAGAGGCGTCAGAAAGCATCTATATGAGGGAATGGGTTAAACAAGAACTTGACATGAGGTATAATAACACTTTCCCACATACAACAAATCTGGAGCAGACGACTTTGAAAACTTCTAAACAAAAGGAAGATAATACTATAAAAATAAAAGTAAATTATTGATTAGAAATGACAACATTGTGGCAAAAGGAGAAATTGCTCACCATGAGCAATTTCTTCTTTTGTCAGTTTGTATTCAAATGTCGCCTGCTGCAGGTGTGTCAAAATGTATATGCAGGTTGGAAAGGGTTATACCATGGTTGTGACTTTAATTGGTGCAATATATGTTGTTATACATTTTGTAGATATTATATAGAACTGTTTTCCCGATATCCGTCATTTTGATTTAACCTTTTCCAACATACAGCAAATTTACAGGAGACAACTTTGAAAAAAATAGTAAGAATATATGGGAACTGTCTTTTCATGAAAGAATGTATTATAAGTAGAATTTAAAAAAGAAATTGTGGCAAAAATAGACACAACACTTTTCTTTTCTACAATGACTAAAAATTGGACCAAGGTTAGCCTCCAATCTTATCCTCATCCACATTTCTTACTACTCATTTATTTATTCTTAGCCAAAACTACTAGAATAAAAGTGCAGAAATATGTCAAAAAATGAACTTTAAGCTTCAGACGACTTCTCATCTGTTACCACTTGGCCAATTGGGATGAAGCTTCACAGCTAGCATCCTCTCAGCTTCCTCTCCTAAATTCCTCCATTTCATTTTAATCCATGCAAAATTCTGTTTTCTATGGCAACCCCCAAAAAAAGAAAATCTTCTTTCTAACTAACTGGCTGGCCAATTTTCAATTTATTTTGTAGATGTGTCGTGATGCTTTCTTTATCAGATTCCTTCAAGCCATTTTGATTGTTTAAGGGTGTTTTGCCTTATATCGTTATAATAATTTTGTGGAAATGTTCTTTGTGTGATCCGTTTCCAGATTCCTTCAAACCATGTTGATTGGTCAAATAAAAAACATGGCCACTAGGGGAAGGGCTGTTTTGCCTTATATGCTTATAGTAAAAACTTTAAAAATCTCCTCACAAAGTATGAAGCTGATTTTTAAATCATTTTGTAGAAATGTTCCTTGGGTGACCCTTTATGCGAGTCCTTCAAGCATATTGATTGGTTGAAAAATATGGCTGCCAAATGTTTTCAACTCTATCTATATTATACCCTTTCTCACATACAACAAATCTGCAGCAGACAACTTTGAAAACACACCCGAAAAATATGGAAACTCCCTTTAAATGAAAGTACAATAATTGAATAAGGTTGAAAACATGGTGACAAAAGGAGAAATTGCTCGTTTTGAGCAATTTCTTCTTTTGTCGACATGTTTTGTTTTCAAAAAGTCGTCTGCTGCAGAGGAGTCATGTTTTCAAATTTGTCTTGTAAGAAATGGATTCAAGTTTTCAAAATCTGTTTTTCTCTGAACACTCCTAGATTTTAAATGTTTTATGTTTTTATTTTATAGTGGATAAGAATCCTGACTCTGGAGTGCTGGTATTCTGTGTGGAATAAAGAGCTTCTTTGACAGCATAATATCTGATTTGAATGTTAATTTACTTTTTCTGTAATCAAAGTGTAATTTGTAGCAATTAATTTCTATGTGTTATCATTTATTATTCACTGTGAACTCTCAGCAGACTATATGAGGAAAGGGTTAACACTTTTTCCACATACAACAAAATTGCTAGCACTCAACTTTGAAAACATCTCGACAAAATAAGGAAAGTCTCTATAAACTATAGTATAATTATTGGATAGTGCGGAAAAATTGTGGACAAAGGAGAAATTGATCATTGCTTCTTTTTCAATTTGCTTGTCTCATATCTGTGTCCGAGATATTTCTAAGCAATAGATACATGTAAATGTAATTATTTATGTCTTCCCCCATTTAATTGTTTTTGCTCATTTTGTCTGTCTGTCTGTCCTTCACAAGTAACGTCCGCTCCATAACTTTTGAACCGCTTGAAGGATTTTGAAAACTCACCACAAATGTTCACCATATTAAGGCGATGTATGGAGCACATGTAACAACCAGCTTGGTTCAAGGTCAAGGTGGTAATTAGATGTCAACAGTCATATATGACTATTTGCTTTCTGCTCAATAACTATTGTTTGAAAGATTTTGACATAACTCACCACAAATGCTCTCTTTTTCAAGGTCAAGGTCACAATTAGAGGTAAAACGTCATATTACTTGATTTTGTGTCCGCTCCATATCTCTTGAACCCCTTGAAGGATTTTGACATAACTCACCACAAACCCTTACCGTATTGAGATGATGTTCAGGATGCATGTATCAATCAGGTGGATTCAAGGTCAAGGGAACACTCAAGGGTCAAAGATCATTTGACTTTATTTCTTGTCCATTCCTTAACTGTTTAATAACTTAAAGGATTTTGAAAAAACTTGACACAACAGGTCACAAATGGTCACCATATTGAGATTATGTGCAGAGCATATCGAGGGCTTGGCGTGAAACGGTTATAACTAAAAACCTATTTTGAAAACCCTGGTTTAGGGGCAATTTTGACCCCTTTGTAAACAATGCAAATTTAAGTCCCATTGCTCAGAATGAGCAATGGCACCTAGATTTCAATTGTTTACCAAGTAAAATGATTTAACGCTTATAAAGACTTTATGGCGAGGTGATTAACCTTGGTAAAAAAATACCAATTTAAGTTACAACCGTTTCATGCCAAGCCCTAGATATGTGTCTGCCATATTAATATTATTCAAACATCCTGTGTCAGTATTACTGACATACTGCTATATGGCAGACATATGTTTTTGTTTCTAAACAACCATCTTGTTACTTGTTAGTTTTGTTGCCGCTTTATTTTGTCCGGCCATTTTCTGACTATCATCCAACCTCAGTCAGGCTACACATGTATTCCTATGTAACGCCATTTTAACCCTTTACCATCTGTAGATGCATTTTGACAACTTTTGAAAACATTGTGGCCAAAGGTGAAATTGCTCATGATGAGCAATTTCTCCTTTGGCCACAATGTTTTCAACTTTAATTAACAATTAAGCTATCTTTTATGGAGATTTTTCAGGTCATTGTCACTATGTTTTCAAAGTCGTCTGCTGCAGATTTGTTGTATGTGGGAAAGGGTTAAATAGTTTTGTCTACTCTTTTTAAAAAAGAAGCTTTTGCTGAATATGTTCATATCATAAAGGGTATAAGGTGTATACATTATTAAACTTATTTAATGTTTTTGAATTTATTAGAAGTTATCCTTGTTTGTTGAATTCTAAATTTGTTATATGTATTTTTGTCCTGTACATTTACTTAATTTTATTATTTTGTAAATTTACCGTAGGTATAATGTTGACCTTTACCACATAAAGCAAATCTTCACCTGATGGAATTTAAAGCATTTAGGCAAAGCTATAAATAATCTCAATAAATGAGAGTTTAAACAGTGTCCAATCTAGGAGGGGGGATCATACTAATTCTCACGCTGTTTTGAATATTCGATCCCCCTAAATGTGTATGAAAGGAGGAATTTTATAAATATACAGCCAAGCCCCGGTAGCTCAGTCGGTAGCGACTTGGGCTGTCAATCCTGGGGCTGTGAGTTTGAATCCCGGCTCGGCCAACTTTCTTTCTGACGATTGACAAAAGTCAATGCGACATGCGTCATTCGTCTTCCACCAATGGGCTGTGTGGAAAAGCAGCCAGTTGCTTGGGAAGATTGTTGTATAGAGTACTGGTGTGAGAAAACCAGGAAATGCATGAGAAGGTGAACTGGCCACCGTGATATAACTGAGAAATTGTTAAAAACGGCGTTAAACCCCAATCAATCAATCAATTATACATACACAAAGAAGGAAAATTAAATGCCTCTATTTGTTCATAAAATTCTCCCCCTTGTTTTCAAATCCTAGATTGGACACTGTTTAATTATTGTTGAAAAGAGATACAAACATTGTCAGCTGCAGATGTGTCAAAATGGATTTGTGTTATAATGGGAAAGTGTTAAATCTTATTTTAATTATTTTTGTATATTTTTTTTGCAACATTTAAATATGATGGCCTGAAGTTTAATTAACCCTTTCCCACATACAGCAATTTTGCAGCAGACACTTTTCAAAACTTATTGTCATAAAGTGAGAGTTTTACTATGTCTCGATGTTTTCGAAAGTCGTCTGCTGCAGATGTGTCTATAGGTGAGAAAGTGTTAAAGAAGTTGAGCCATCTTGTAAAGAATTTTGACATTGTTCATATCACTCTCTAATTAATAAATGATTACCAGATATGCTTAACCCTTTCCCACATACAGACGCTGAGCAATTGCTTCTTTTGACACTATGTTTTCAAAAAGCTGTCTGCTGCAGAGGCGTCAGAACGCGTCTATATGAGGGAAAGGGTTAAGTTTTTAGAACACATGAGAACAAAATTGTAACATCTAGTAATTTGGAAGTGTGTGGAAAACATTTTGAAGGAGAGGAAACATTTGTATTCATTCCCCACTATGTTCAAGTAGTTGTTTGCTGCAAAAGGTTATAGAAGATAGATTCCATGCCATGACTAATAGGTAGATGAAAGGTCCTTGGAAGCATAAATATATGCCTGATCTTTCCGGCCACTATGTTAAAAGTGTGCTGACTTTTTTAACACAAAGTCAAAAATAGAATGGGATCTTTTGTTTGGCTCCCGCTATAAGTTGTCTATATGAGGTAAAAGGACAATTAAAAAGATACATGTATATATTCTATTTATGAAAGAATGTTCAGAACTGCTAAAATATTTTTGATAACCATGCAAAGCTCAAGTGACAATGGAAAGGATTTTTTTAATTAAATGATACCACCTCCTTAACCATGGTGCCAATCTTGACCAAACTTCACAGGAAAGTTCTGCTATGTCAACTTTAAGGAACAACCTAAACATCTTTAAGTGATATCTCCACCTAAACTACTAGGCAAATTTTAACCAAACTAATCACAGGTATGTCCCTAATGAGATGTCCTTTCAGAGGTGCTTTTAACCCTTTCCCTCATATAAACGCTTTCTGACGCCTCTGTAGCAGACGGCTTTTTGAAAACATAGTGACAAAAGAAGAAATTGCACAAAACGTGCAATTTCTCCTTTTGCCACAATGTTTTCCACCTTTTGTCATAGGTAAGCCATTCAATTATAGAGATTTTCTATTTTTTGACAAAATATGTTCAAAGTCGTCTGTTTCAGAATTGTCGTATGAGGGAAAGGATTAATGAATTGAATTCCATGTACAAATCTGGTAATTATAGCAATAAAAAGGATTTTTTTAAAAATCTCTAAATGGCATCGAAATCACTGGGCCAATGCTAAAATAATTTAATTCAATGGAAAACTCTGGTTGCCATCACAACAGAATAGAAAAAAAACCTTTATAAGTCTTCTTTTCCAAAAAGTATTTGCCCATTTATCAGGTGAGAAATCTAAATGAAATGTTTTGAATATAGTTGAAAATATTGAGGCAAATGAGAAATTGTTCATAGTGACAAATTTCTCATTTTGTTACAATTTGTTTCTAAGAAAAATGCCTGTTTCAGATCTGCATTACTCTTAATGACAGTAAATTTATGGAATATAGAGTTCAAAAACATTTAGACAAAAAGAGAAATGGATTGGTTTCCTTTAGTGTCAATAGCTACAGATGCATCAACATTACCCTACATGACTTTTTCATAGGTTGTCTGCTTGACAATCATCAGACAAACAATTTCACTAATCTAGAAAACTAAAAAAAATATATTGATAAAGAGTTGAAAATATTGCAATAAAAGGTGAAATTGCTCGTTTTGAGCAATTTCACCTTTTATTGCAATGTTTTCAAAAGACGTCTGCAAGAGCAGGCGTCAAATGTCGTCTGTGTAAAATAATGGGTTATGGGAAAGGGTTACCGGGTTATTGAGTTTCTCGATAGTACATCTGTCAAAGACTAAAAAGGATGAAAAAGCTGTATTTTTCAATATAGATGTTCTTAGAAAATCATTGTTGCAACTTCGATTTCTATTTTCAATTGACTGCATGTACACAATTGCCTATTAACTATCATACTTGCTAGTTTGCTTTTTTTACCAATGTATAATGTTAATGAGTCAAATATTTCATAATAAATTCAATTTAAATATATACCCATCTTTGTTGTGTTATTTTTGCAGGGATTGAGAGGAAGAGGCCTCAATCAGCTAGTAATGAGCAATTGTCTGTTGCCTTAACCCATAACGCGAAAGTAATATCACAAAACTCGAATGTGTTAATACTTTGCCTGACCACACTACGTCATAACACGTCCCCTAGTATGATCCAAGTACGGCAATTCCGTTCGTAGTACTTCCATCTTGTTTTAAGTACGTTGTCACTTCGCCTAATTGCAGGACGGGATGGTAGCCCGAAGAGTTTGTTTTGGAGCACCATTCCCGATCAAACCCGTCCGAGCCCGTTCATTAAGTTCGTAAACAGACCGTAAGAAATTGCTATAACATCCATTCCGTTTGCACACAGTTTAACCCCGTTCGGCTACTTTTTCAGAACGTAGTGATAACGAGTTATGTGTGATGGGGCTTTAAAGGATCACTATCATAGGAAGTCGGGAACCAGACTAGTTACAATGAGCCATGTTGATGAGACCGGTCCCCGTATGTCTCGGAACTCTTCACCATCCATGCTGTATTTGAGAAATGGGGACATGGTCTCAACAAATTAAAAAAATGTCTCATTACGTTTCATTCGTCGAAATACACATATGGGCAAAAAGTTAAGCACCACTCAATTCATATTCATATTTTCTCTCAAAAAACAACTTATCAAGCACTTTTTAAGGAGGAACATTTGGGTCGTGGGATTCTACTTAGAAACCTTGCCATTCGTTTTAAACGGGAAATGGAGGACCTTTTGTGCGAATAAATGAACTAGCATTCCAGAGGGCTGACTTGATAAGCTGATCTCTTTTGCCGTAGAAAAATACTCTACCAAGTCGCTATGAAAACTAGCTCTATAGCAAGGCAGTATAAGTATCTCCTTATACAAACACATTGCTACATATTGACATATTGTCAGGGATAGTGTCTAATGGGACAGACCAATCTACTACATACTCTATATGAAGATTCGTCTTCGAATCATTAAATTTACAAGATGTATACTTCTCTTTCTCATATCACTGCGGGTTATTCACGATGGACGCCAATGTAACCCATCTGAACAGGGCTCGAACTTTGGGACCTCTTTTCCCTGAGGCGAACACTACCACGTCTAACTATAACAGTTAGCTCTTTAGCATGGCAGTATAAGTATCACCTTATACGAACGGCTAACTATTCTTTTCGGAACGGAACGGAACAACCATTAGGGCAACGCACCGGGCAAAGAAGAACGTTCTTTCCGTAGTTATTTAATGCATGACCAATGTTTTGTGACACGATTATAAATTAATAAAACGACCCAAGCCATCACATGGTTTCACCTGACAACAACATAATATACAGTAGGCCTATACCCATTTAACTAACAGTAACTTTTGTTCCGTTCCGTTCCGCAAAGTATAAATATCCCCTAGGATAATGATACTGTATTTTGCGGAATGTGACGGAACAATATATTTTCTTTCTAATCTGATTATTTTCATTAATTATTAGGATAAAAATAATATAGTAATATCTGGTACACTTTCAACTCGAGATAAAAGTGTTATATCTACAAGCAAGTGTGTAATTCAGAAAACTTAATACATAGCCTACGACAGTCACAACGATTATTTTGTTGCTATTACCTTTTATTGGTGAATAACAAACCATCAATCAAAGGCAGTCTGTTTGTCTTATAATTATGTCATACTGCACGACAAAATACTCTGGAAACAGTCTATGCGTGGCTTCTAGTATGTTAAATGGCATGTCAATTATCCGTTGCAAAGCAAAGGCTAACAACACATGTGCGACTAATTCATTTAATTTGGACAGCATTTTCTTTCGTTTAAGCCACCTTGACACTGGTACGACTTTTGTTCACGCAATGCCACGCAATGTGACGTGACAATGATTAAAGTCTTCGTGAACGAGTGTGAGGAGTGTGTGAAGGGTGCGGGGGTGCGTGCCATGTCGTAGAGAGAATTTTGAAACTTTCAAAAGATTTGCACGCATCAATTTCTTACAATGTGCGTGCCACTCGCGTGAACCATGCGTGAACACTGCGGGAACTCGGCGCGAACACTGCCGACGGTGCGTGTCGTTGCGTGTCAATGCGTGCCATCGGAATCCAATACACGCCATGCCACGCATTGTTCACGAACTGTTTACGTTGTGGACGCGCAAGTCTGCGCCGCGTTCACGTATTTGAGCGTGTCGCGGAGTGGTCGTGCGGTCGTTAGGGTGTTGTTACGAGTTGTTCACGTGATCATGGCACGCCCAGTTCACACATAGTTCGCGCACGTCACGAACCGTTCGCGCATTGCACGAACTGCTCACGAAGTGTTCATGCATAGTTCACGACCAATGACAGACGCCGGCGCTCACGTCAGTACGTATACAAGCGGGCCCATCGCGAATTATGGCCACAACGCAACTCGCCATCGAACAGACATGCCTACCAAGCAGAATACCAGGGGAAGGCGAAGACCAGTGCAGAAAAGACAAAAAGTGGACAGGCCAGAGAGAGAGATACTAGAGAAAGAGAGGGATGTTCCTTCTCCTTCCTCCTCAAGTGTGGATGTTGTTTCAGAGACACAACCTGAAGTTATAACTGAGACTCAAAAAGAACTGTCAAGTGAAGAAGAGCCCACAGTACCGAAGAAGAAGAGAATCAGAGTGTCCAAGAAAGACATTCCTGAGTATCCGTGGACAGATGAGGGTGCCAGAAAATTAGCCGAATATGTTAAAGACCACCCAATGTTGTTTGACAAGAGACAAAAGGACTGGCTCAACGTGGCTGCAAAATCCCACTTATGGAAAGAGGCTGGAGAACAACAGGAACCTCTAACTTGCCGTCCAGTGCCCCCAGACAGTTGTGGTATTTCCATCTGGAGCTGAACTTCTCAGCAACCTCCTTCCACTCTTCTTCAGTTTTGGGGCAGCTGAGCACTTCGTCCTTGTAGACCGCAATGATGGCTTTACACACCTCTGGTAAGAACTTGCAGATTGTACTTCCTTCAACTCTAAAGCTGTACTGTAGACTTGCATAGGAATTTCCAGTGGCTAAGAAGCGGAGGGTGGCAGCCAACTTGAGTCCCATTTCAAGCGGTCGTCTAAATGGTGTAGTCTGTTTCTGAAGGTGAGGGGCTAACTTCTCCACCATCTCTTGGAACAAGTCAGGTGTAATTCTCAGGTAATTCCTGTAACCTGTGGGATCTTCCTTGTGGAGTTCTGTCAATAGCTGATCATAATGTCCGAAATCATATCTTCTAGTCAACCATTTCCTAACCCACACTGCCCTTGCTTTCCTTGTTTTAGTTGGAGTCGTCTCTTCTTCTTTCTCATGCTCTTCCTCTTGCTTCCTTTTGTCCAGCTCTTCAAGAAGTAGCAGTCATGCAGCTACCATAGGCACTTTTTCTGTTCTGCAATAGCAGTGTCTCTGGTATTCTGCATTATGTATCGTCCACAGCAGGTCGAGGAATGAAGTTAAAGGTGTGAAACTACACGCTATATATATAGCGTACCGCTGAGCGGGACAAAGCGTGACTAAAACTTGCCCCCACGACTTCACGCATGCGCGAAATCGTCGGGGTAATGCATTGCGATGCGGAAAGACAGCGTGTCGTGCGTGACACTGCGGGATAATGCGGTACGGTAGACGTGAACAATGCGCGAACAATACTTAACCTATGCGTAAACAAGTAGTGTCATTGCGTGTCAATGTGTGCCAATGCGGCCCATTTTTGGCCGCGCATTGCGTAGACAGTGCGTAACTTATACGTGTACAGTGCGCTAACAGTCCGCAAATATAGCTTCACGCTCCGCTGCGTAGCACCAAAATGGCACGCATTGCCACGACGCATTGCGTGAACAAAAGTCGTGCCAGTGTCAGGGTGGCTTAATAAGGACGTTTAAATAAACTTCGTTTCATTTCTCCTGTGTTTCTGGATGCGTGACCTGTTTTATTTTGTTGAAATACAAGTTCCCGTCTTATTATTTTGTGTTACGAAATCAATTGATGGCTACGTTAACCACTTAATTTAAGTTAGATCGTCTTTTCTGTATGCATTTGTATACGCTTTCAAATGTGGTAGTTAAAACCCTCATTATATAAGTTTTTAAATTTCAGGATAACGGTCAATATACAATTACAAAATATTGGTCCGTTCCGTTCTGCAATGTATAAATATCCCCTAGGATAATGATATTTTGCGGAACCGAACGGAACAAGATTATTTTCTTTCCTGTTACTGGTTTGTTTACCCACGAATAAGTGAACCATCACCGTCATAAAACTGAAATACTGTTGAAAACGGCGTAAAACCCAAACAAAACAAAATCTTTATTACACTAAATTGTTTTTTACTACAACAATGTTCATAATATATTGTTTATATTATATAATGCATATATATCTTTCGTAGTGTTTTGATAATCAAAATTGTAATATTTGAAGACAGCAGTACCGTAATAGAGCGACGACCGCTGATGATGTGTCCAAGAAGCAGACATCGAGCGTGATAATTATCAGCTGAAAGTTTGTTTGGCAATCGATGTAAAATGAATAAGTATTATAATAAACTAAACTAATGTAACATGGTTCACGTTACACCGACCTTCGGGTATGTTCGTTCCTTCGGTGGTCCTTTCTCATCAAAGTTGTTGAAGGAATTGAATTCCATCTAGAACTAAATATATGGTTGCTGCGGCATCAGACAGGGAAAAATGCCAACTTTAATCAATCTTATTGACCAACAGTATAGGCTCAATTTGAATATATAAATTGGCACAACTGCTGAGGTTCCTTGGGTAACCCTATTCCAAATACGACAAGAAGAATTGTTATGCAAAGCATCAAAGACGCCGCTCATGATTGTGAAGCATGACTTAAAGGAAGCAGATGCAGTTCAGTACATTTAAATAACTTGTGCAAGCAGACAGGATGTAAATATTTCGAACAAGAAGTCCAAATGTCCCTTAATTTTAAACAAGAAGGCCAAGGTGTGCCTATATTGCTCACCTGGCTACTATAGCCTATATAAAAATGTATCAAGAGCAGAAAGGGTCAATATTAACGTAGGGATTAAAAGTTTTATATGCTACGATCCATGTGATATTCAGCATGTGAAGTTTACGGTTTGCTTAACATTCACTTCAACTATAATGTGTCATACAAGCTGAAGTTTCTCTTTTTTTTTTTTACCAATAAACTGTTTTAAATCCTCTAACTAGATCCATTAGATTAAAGAAAACATAGGTGCTTAAATATTAACATATATTAAGGTTTATTGCCTCTAGTTATAAGTTAAGTGTGGCACAAGCTTTGGAAGGAGAGGGGAAAATCTATTCTCCTTCCAGTTTAGCAGATGTATGATAGCAAAAACGGGAGATATTTATGATCAAGATTGAGCATTATGAAAGTTCACATGTATAGTCAACATATAGCAAGAATTATCTGTTTCGTTTGTGTGTAATGTCACTTTAATTGATATGAACATACCAGTAGAAAACGGAAAAATAAACAAAAGAGAATGGTCAAGTCAGTTCCCCCAAGAGCAAAGAGCGAAAACAAATTGGTACGAATCGTTCATCTCAAACGAAACATAAACAAGAGGGCCATGAGGCCCTGGAATCGCTCACCTAAGAATGGGCTATTTAAGACATAACTCTTTCAGCTCCAATGGCAATATCATCAAGACAAACTTTCTGACAAAAGTTCAAGCTGCTCCAGTCAAAAATGCGATCTCTATAGTGTTAACTAGATTGTTCTACAATTTAGCCTAGTGACTTAGTTGTTGACCTGACCTGACCCATATTCGAACTTAGCCTAGATATCATCAAGACAAAGTTTCAACATGCTCAAGCCAAACATGTGGCTTCCGGAGTGTTAACAAGATTTCCCCTTAAATTTGGCCTAGTGACCTAGTTTTTGACATGACATTACCCATATTCGAACTTGGCCTAGATATCACCAGGACAAACTTTCTGATAAAGTTTCAACATGCTCAAGTTTAAACTGTGGCTTCCAGAGTGTTAACAAGATTTTCCTTCAATTTAGCCTAGTGACCTAGTCGAACTTGGCCTAGATATCACTAAGACAAACATTCTGACAAAGTTTCAACATGTTCAAGCCAAAAATGCGGCTTCAAGAGTGTTAACAAGATTTTTCCAGTTTCGAACTTGGCCTAGATTTGATGGAGATATATGTTCTGATAAACTTTCATGAAGATTGGATGCAAAATGTTGCCTCTAGAGTTTTAACAAGCAAATGTTGACGACGGACGACGGACAAAAGGCGATCACAAAAACTCACCTTGAGCACTTTGATGTTCCAATATGCCCCTCAGTTGATAACTGTTTATTGAACTACTATAATGTTAGTGTTATGCATAACTGCACTATGGATATCCGGCGACATTCATAACACATAAAAGAGATTAAACCGCTTGTTCACAAATGATGTTTCTTAATGAATCTGTTCTTAATGAATCTGTCAGTCAACCGAATGCTACTATTCCAATATTATTGCATATTCTACAATTGACGTCAGTTCTGATTTTGTCAATTTGTATCCCTACTTTAGGACCGAACAAAAGGCTCCTCAGCAAGGATGGTCTCCACTTAAGTTACGACGGTACCGATGTCGTAGCAGAACAAAATCGACAGAATGGTTAACGGATTCCGGCAGACAAAAGTCATCAGCCCTATGTTGTCATCTACGAAGAAGCCACCGTCCTGCCCTAATAGAGGATCCCATTCGCCTTCTCCCGTTGTTCCACGAACTACTTTAACATCAGTGACATTAGTGGACACAGCAAACCAATAATTTTATTTGAGCACAGATGTAGTGAAGATGGTAGGTGGCGGAAAAGAGGTCCGGGTTACTCTACAACAGAGACGACATTAACACATGACGAAGCAGCAGCAATACTCTTGAACTCTTGTTACGCCGTAACAACCGAACCTCCATATCGTCCATCTCCTGGTAGCATCTACATCTTTAATTATTGCTATTACGATCCATCCTAATTCTATTAGGACCGATCAAAATTATATATCGACCCATTATTATGGTTATGCAACCATGCATAAGTATATAAGATCTCATGATGATGGCACTACACCGCCACATACTGACATAATAACCTCAGTCTTATAGTGACATTACAACCCGACATAATGACTAACAACCTCCCATAATGATATTACAACACCACATAATGACATTATAACCCCACATAATGATATTACAACACCACAAATTGACATTAAAACCCATTATGATGATATTATAACCAATCATAATGCTATAAGATCCCAACAGAATGATACGATAACATATCATTATGATTTTAAAACCCAATATAATGTTTCATATACAAACGTTACTTGCGGACATATCAACCAAACAACAAGGCAAAAGACCCATCAAAACACCAATGCCGAACATAAGACAGCACTGGCGTTCCATATTTACTCCAAGCAGGAAAGAAGATTGGCGTGCAGACGGGTACGCGTGTCGTGATATCGGTAGAAGACTTTATCAGTCACATGGTAAATCAATTCAACGCATATTATTTAAAATAAGAAACCAAGGAAAAGTGAGTAGTGAATTTCAAAAACATGTGTACAGATTTCAAGACGAACATTATTATGGGAGAACTGTTGTCGTTTATTTCGATCATTACCACATGGAAACAGAAATAACAATAATCGCCAGTTTAAAAGAATAATGCCTTCTGTTACAAATAACAGTAAGTCACAAGGACTTTCCCAAAATCCGAAGGAACTCATCGTCAAAATTAAGTCTGAACAGAGACATATATAGTGTCCCTGGTCTGAATCATCACCCGAATCGAATCTAAGAGGTATAAAAAAAGTGCCAAGAAATGATAAACAAATACAAATAATACACTCAAATATGAGAAAAGAAGCAAAACGATCACATGCCTCTTTATATTGACTACACTTCAATATGCTCTCGATTTTTTGGTTTAAATTTTATCACTGATAAAATCAATCAAACACATTATATAATTACAAAGAAACCCCGATTATGATCACATGTAAAAACATATACACATTTTCCCATCTTCAATTAAACATTTGACACCAAAATCATAGCGTCAGCAGATTCGCTGTAAATTCAATGTCCGCATTTCCCTCTATATTGCACTTGTCCGCAGATCGCGTCCGCATTTTAGACCATCCCAGTAATTCTTTGATTTCTGTTCTCGGGACAAACAACCGTGTAAAGTGGGATAACGGTAAATAGTTTATTCCGTACAGTAGTTTAGCGCACGAGCTAACAGGGAATTCGCTTTAAGCAGGGACAATATATACACAGCCCTGTGTAAAGTTTATTAAGTACAGTAGTTTAGCGCGTGAGCTAACAGGGAAATCGCTCTAAGCAGGGACAATGTAATACACGGTCCCTGCTCTAAGTCAAGTAAAAACAGACACTTTTTTCAAGAAAACTGGTAAGACAATTTCAATTGGCATTTTATTTTTATTACCGGAGCTAAACTAATATTCCAAAAGTTCTGGCTCAGTAAAAATGATTTTACTTAGAAAATCAAAAGGAGAATTTTCTTGTCTAAACTTCTGTCGCATTCACAATGTGTTTTTTTTAACTTTTGCCTAGATTTTTCAACGGTTTTTGTTGCAGATTTGACTTATATTTTTGGGAAAGGGTTGAATGGGAAAGCATTTAGTTACATTGGTCATAATTATTTATAACCCTGAAAATGTTGATCTTGTCCAAGTTTTCCCCCACATGCAGTCACATTCTGATGCCTCTGCAGCAGACGACTTTTGAAAACAGTATGAACAAAGAATTAATTGTTCAGACAAGCAATTTCTCATTTTGCCACAATTTTTTCACTTTTGTTCAATAAAAAAACTTTCATTAACAGTAGTTTCCATACTTTTGCCGATATTTTCCAAGTCGTCTGCTGTAGATTTAATAAAGCACCCACTTTCACCTGAATATTCCAGAATCTGATGTTAACCCTTTCCCACAATGACATACAACACATCTGCAGCAGACAACTTTAAAAACATCTTTTCAAAAATGTGAAAATCTCCATTAACCCTTTCCCTCATACAACAATTCTGCAGCAGACGACATTAAACATATTTTGTCAAAACATAGAAAATCTCTATAATTGAATGGATAACCTACGACTAAAAGTGGAAAACATTGTGGCAAAAGGAGAAATTGCTCGTTTTGAGCAATTTCTTCTTTTGTCACTATGTTTTCAAAACGCTGTCTGCAGCAGAGGCGTCAGAAAGAGTCTATATGAAGGAAAGGGTTAATGACAGTTTAATTATTAAAAAGAGTTGAAAACATTGTTGCAAATGTTGAAATTGTTCATAATTGCGCACAATGTTTTCAAAAGTCATATGATGCTATTGCGTCGAAATGCGTCTGCAGGTGATTTCGGGTTAAAGGATCCAAAAAGACAAAAAATGTCATTCTATGTATCAAGTACACAATGAAATGACATTATAAAATAATGTATTGTAATGGTATCTGTAGGGTAATGCAAAAGCAGTTTAGACACAATTTCTTTTAATGAAAACTGGTTGATATGGAAGCCATATTTTCAGATTTTGAAAAATGCATATTTTAATGTCATACATTCAATATTTATTAGCTAGCAAATGCTGCATGCAGGATAAAACAATGTCTGAAATAAATATAATTCAAAGCATGTTTCTATAAGGTACTGAAAAGAATCTTACTCTCATAAAGTCAAACTTGCGATCAGCAGCCTCCCAAGGGACATGATAAAACTGGCTTCTTAAGACAGGTGGCTGCTGATCACAAATGTCATGACTTGGTCGGATTTGTTCCAAGTTTTGTCAGTTCACAAAGTAACTGTTAGGAAAGTAATCATTTACATTGCAAAAAGTAAATTGTCTATTTAAACTAAATTTGGATAAAACATTTATGGGAAATTATTAAAGTAGACAAAAGTTAAAACAATTCCTGCATTTTCAACAGTGTTTTCAAAAATTGTCTTTTGCAGATAAATGCATATGTATGTGGATTTTTAGATCACCTAGAGTCAAAGGCTCAAGGTGAGCTATTCTGATCACTTTTTGTCCGTCGTCCGTCACACGCGTCATCTGTCGTCCGTCGTTAACTTTTAGCTTTAAACATCATCTCCTCCTTAATCACAGGACCAGTTTCAACCAAACTTCACAGGAATGTTTCTTTGGTGGCCCTCTTTCAAAATTGTTCAAAGATTTAAATTCCATTGAGAACTCTTTAACCAAATTAAACAAAAAATCTTCTTGTCTAAAAGTAGAAGGCCAAGGTCTTTGATATTTGGTATGTAGCTTCATCTAGTGAACCTCTACAAACATTGTTCAAATTATAGCCCTGGGGTCAAAAATGACCCCACTCTGGGGATCACTTGTTTTACATAGACTTGTTTAGGTAAAAAATATTCAAGTCATTGATTTAGGGCCATCTTGGCCCTCTTGTTTTTAGCTCACCTATGCACAAAGTGCAAGGTGAGCTTTTGTGATAGCTCACCGTCCGTCGTTGTCATCGTCCGTCCGTTCACATTTTCCTACAAACGATTTCTCCTCCTAAACCAATTAACAAAATTCAAAATAATTTTACAGGAATGTTCCTTGGGTGGATCTCTTTCAAACTTGTTCAAAGAATTCTATTTCATGCAGAACTTTGGCTGCCACGGCAACAAAAAAGGGGAAATTAACCAAAACTTAAAAAATCTTCTTGTCCAAAAGTACAGGCCCGATTTGAAAATTATTTTGCGCAAATGTTCCTTGGGGTACCTTCTAACAAGATTGTTCAAATATTTCCGATCCGTTGAAAAACATGGGCGCCAGGGGGCGGAGCTTGTTTTCCTTATATATGCATTGTTAAAACTTTAAAAATCTTCTTGTCCCAAAGTACTTGCCCGATTTGAAAATTATTTTGCAGAAATGTTCCTTGGGGCACCCTTAACCAAGATTGTTCAAATATTTCCAATCCGTTGAAAAACATGGCCGCCTGGGGGCGGAGCTTGTTTTCCTTATATGTGCATTGTTAAAACTTTAAAAATCTTCTTGTCCAAAAGTACTGGCCCGATTTGAAAATTATTTTGCACAAATGTTCCTTGGGGCACCCTTTACCAAGATTGTTCAAATATTTTCGATCTGTTGAAAAACATGGCCGCCAGGGGGCGGAGCTTATTTTCCTTATATGTGCATTGTTAAAATTCTTCTTATCCAAAAGTACTGGCCCGATTTGAAAATTATTTTGCACATTAATGTTCCTTGGGGCACCCTTTACCAAGATTGTTCAAATATTCCCGATCCGTTGAAAAAACATGGCCGCCAGGGGGCAAAGCTTGTTTTCCTTATATGTGCATTGTTAAAACTTTAAAAATCTTCTTGTCCAAAAGTATTAGCTCGATTTGAAAATTATTTTGCACAAATGTTCCTTGGGGCACCCTCTACCAAGATTGATCAAATATGTCCGATCCGTTGAAAAACATGGCCGCCAGGGTTGCTGCGGCATCAGAAAGGGGGCAAAATGTCCAAACTTTAAAAATCTCCTTCTCTGAATCTGCATGTCAGATTCTAATATAGTTTGGTAGAAATGTTTCTTGGGTGAGCCTCTACAAAGATTGTTCAAGGCATACTGTTTGGTTGAAAAACATGGCATTCAGGAGGCATCAGAAAAGGGGCAAAATGCAAAAATGATTTAATGTCTTAAATTGATAAGCTGTTTTGTTGACTGTCCATTCCCTGCAGTTTACATTCACAGACAAATTATCAGGTGATCGATGTAGGGCCATCTTGGCCCGTTTGTTTGATGATAACATCATTGGCATCTATCAGGTCCTGTTTTGTTCGAGATTTTTGCTTTAAAAGTAATTCTTTCAAACGTTGTCTACTGCAGAACAGAGCTGAATATATTTTTATTACACGTAAATTTACAGTCTCTATACGCCCGTTTTGAAAAAACGGATCGTATTATAGTTTTATCTGCGGCGTACAGGTGGGTGGGCATCGTCCAGTATGTTGTCACCTAAATAACTTCAGAAGCCTTTGTCCCATCATCAACAAATTTGGTCAGAATGTGTATTTGTTGGCATAATATCTTGGGACAAGTTCGAAACTAGCCATATCGCTTTAGTCAATCAAGAGTTATCGCCCTTTAATTATAGAAATTAACTAAAATTGGTCTTGTCAGCTGAATAACTCAGGAAGCCTTTGTCGATCCCATCATCACCAAATTTGGTCAGAATGTGTATTGGCATAATATCTTGGACAAGTTCGAAACTAGCCATATCGCTTTAGTCAATCAAGAGTTATCGCCCTTTAATTATAGAAATGACCTAAAATTGGTCTTGTCAGCTGAATAACTCGGGAAGCCTTTGTCGATCCCATCATCACCAAATTTGGTCAGAATGTGTATTGGCATAATATCTTGGACAAGTTCGATAACTAGCCATATTACTTTAGTCAATCAAGAGTTATTACCCTTTAATTATAGAATTTACCTAAATTTGGTATTGTCAGCTAAATAACTTTAGAAGCCTTTGTCCAATCATCACCAAATTTGATCAGAATGTGTATTGGCATAATATCTTATCAAGTTCGATAACTAGCCATATCGCTGTAGTCAATCAAGAGTTATTGCCCTTTAATTATAGAAATAACCTAAAATTGGTCTTGTCAGCCCTATAACTTAAGAAGCCTAGCTTTGTCCAATCATCACCAAATTTTGACAAAATGTGAATTGGGCATAATATCTTGGAAAAGTTTGATAACTAGCCATATCGCTGTAGTAGTCACTCTTATTGCCCTTTAATTATAGAAATTATCTTAAATTGATCTTGTCTGCTCAATAACTTTGGAAACCCTTGATCCAATCACCACTAAATTTAGTCAAAATGTGTATTGGCATAATATCTCGGACAAGTTCTATAACCAGCCATATCGCTGTTGTCAAGTTCTACAACCAGCCACAGTGCTTGAGTCACCCTAGAGTAATTGCCCTATAATGTCAGAACTAATCTAAAATCAGTTCTGTCTGATCAATAACTTTAAAAGCCTTTGTCCTGTCACCACCAAATTTGATCAGAATGTGTATTGGCCAAATATCTCGGACACGTTTTATTACCAGCCATATCGCTTCATTCACTGGAGAGTTATTGCCCTATAATTATAGAAATTACCTCTAATTGGTCTTGTCCCATCAATAACTTTTGAAAATTTTATCCAATCATCAGCAAATTTAGTCAGAATGTGTATGGGCATAATATCTCGGACAATTGCTATAATCAGTCATATCACTTGAGTCATTGTATTTGATCATCATCAATTTAGACAATATGTTGATGGGCAGAATATCTTGGTAATGTTCGATAACTAACCACGTTATCTTAATCACTCCACACTTATATCCCTCGAAATGGCCAAAACTATATCAACAGTGTCCACTCTCTAAATTTGCCTGACGTACAACCAATTATCACCATACTTGGTCTCAAAAAATTAGGACGGGCGTATTTTGTGACATTTGGCACTCTTCTTTGTATTACAATAAACATATTTTATAAATATATCAACATAAATCTTTTTTAAACTATGTAGTTATACCCCCTTCGAAAAAGATATATAATTTATGCTGTTGCTATTAAACAGTTTACTTTCTTTTGTAAATTCAATTTCAACTGAATTATTCCATTTTTGATTTTGGACTTTTACCAATGCTATAACTGCAGTTCTGAAGTAGGCCCTGATAGATGATGTGAGCTATATTGTCCTCCGACAACTCTTGTTACTTTATGCAATATCAACAATACTCATCTGCTCTGATTATGAACAAAGAATTGTATGTCACAGAAAACAAAAAGTATGTATTTTGATTCATAACTTGCTCGTATTTGAGCAATTTGTACATCTTACAATGTTTTAAAAGTTGCCTGTATCGTGGAAAGGATTCAATTTATTACACACAAACTCTTTCACTTTCTGTTTTTCTCTCTATAGCTTGTCTCTCTGTATCCACATCTCTCATCTCTGCGGCTCGTTCAGTCATTCTTTCCGATGATTGCCAAAAGTCATTGTGGTAGTCTGTTGCCTGTGAAGATTATGTTTGGCACTGGTCAAGAAATCCAGAAACACACATTGGGTTTTTATAACTTAAATGCAGTTGAGGTTAGAAGTTGATCTGTCGGGTTCAGATAGACTATTTGTTAGCTCGACTATTTGAAGAAAATGGACAGTCACTTGTATGTAGACGTCGGTGTCGGCGTTGGCATCATTGCAGCTTTGGTTAAAGTTTTGCATGCAAGGTACTATCATGGAAAAATCTCAGTTACCACAAATGATATTGACTTGAGACTTCATTCATGTCTTTAGAGGGTTTTAGAAATTCAAGTTAAATAACTCTTGAATGAATTTAGTACAAGTTATGGCTTTGTTTAACTTTTAGAATTTAGTTAAAGTTCTGCATGCAAGGTTCTATCATGCACATATCTCTCTCAGTAACCACTCACAGGATTGCTTTGAAACTTCACAAACATTTGGACATCATCAAATGACATTGCAGGACAAGTCCCAAGACTCTACATCAGATTTTGATACAATTATGCCCCTTTTTGGACTTAGAAACTTCGGTTTTACATGAAAGGTACTATCATGGATTTATCTCAGTATTCGCGGGCCACATTGATCTACAGTACCGTAGTTCCTAAAAAAAAAAATTTGTTTGCCTAGAAATGGTTGTACATCTGGCCCAGACTGCATTGGATATGTTACAATGGGTGTAAATTCTTTGTAAATATGTAGAGCATGAACTGGAACTGTTTGATTTGATCATTTTAGGTATTTTGACCTTGTGTGAAAGTGAAAGTAGAGGATGTTGAAACCCAGTTTCAGCCTAGCTTGATTGTGGTAAAAAGGACAGTCCCCATCTTCACAGAGCGAGTTCTTTCTTGCATAATGCCGGACCCCACATTTTCTATGGATTATTTTAAAGGTAAGAAGTATCTCTTCAATGATATATGGTGTTCTACCTGGGAAACGCTTAGAAAGTGTGACAAACGAGGGTTGAAGCTGGTTGATTCACATGTAAACAAAGAAGGAATTTTTTGGTGTATTGTGACCTTCATGTTTTCAGGGGTGTCAGACAGTCAAGTTAGATAACACTTGTATGAATTTAATACAAATTATGGCCCATGTTTGACTTTAAATATTTGGTTAAAGTTTTGCATGCAAGGTACTATCATACACATATCTCAGTAATTACTCTGGGATTTAAAACTTCAATATAGTCAATAATGTATCAAACAATCAGGTTAGGTAACTCCTGACTGAATTTAATATAAATTATGCCCCTTGTTGAAGTTAAAAATTTGAGTTAAAGTTTGGCGTGCGAGGTCTTTTTTCACAAACGGTATATATGCTATTTAAACGACTTATCCAACTTTATTTATAGTACTATACCGTCAAGCCACTATCTCAGTCATAACTGTTGACTTTAGTATGAAATGGCCAAATAGTATAGCATGCTGTCTTGCGGACAGCTCTTATGATATTTACTGAATATGTGATGCAACTTTGGAATCTCAACTGAGGACTTAAATCAACCTAAACGTCAACAAACTCACTAAAGTCATCATCATCCTTATTGTCATCAGTGTACAAATCATCCTTATCATTGGCGACATATGTAACGTATGTCTTTAAGTACTTCGCGTTGCTTTGTAAAACTTATTAATTAATGAAGTTCAACAAGTCGGTGTGACACAATACTTAATATTTACTTCTCACGCATGAGGCCATTCTGACATATTGCACATCTAACAATATCAATTTGTATTAGTCATTTATGTTGCGCCATGTTTGAACAAGATATTTAAGTAAATGTCCCATTAGCGCAAAGCGGCCGTAATCTCAATGCATCCTATGGTCCTGGCAGAGAGGATCCAACCGGATCTATCTGTCTACTCTTGGCCCTCATTCTCATCCAAAGAGTCTGATCTTGGCAGCACCTACACAATGTAGTTCTCATGTCTTCTGTCCCAGAGAACAGGTCTCAGACCTCTTATATACTGCAGCTTTTCAATATTCATAATTTCCCTTATTGACCAAGCTTCACATTGGAGATTCCAATTTGACCCCTCCCAGTATAGATATCCGGCCAATATCAACATGGCACCACAGATATGTGCTTTTCTTTCTTCTATAATTTATTCTTGTCTTCTGTCCCAGAGAGCAGGTCTCAGACCTCTTATATACTGCAGCTTTTCAATATTCATAATTTCCCTTTTTGACCAAGCTTCACATTGGAGATTCCAATTTGACCCTCCCAGTATAGATATCCGGCCAATATCAACATGGCACCACAGATATGTGCTTTTCTTTCTTCTATAATTTATTCCTTTACTCAACAGTGTTCTGGCCATAACATTACAAATACTACTTTTCACGCAATTAATGCTCCTTGTGCCTATTTTGATGTTAAAATCATCGCCATTTATCAGGTCCTATGTTGTTTGAGATATGACCAGAAATACTATTGGTATGCTCCCAGCATGATTAATGTGTATTGTACATGTCACAGGGTCAATCACGTGCAGAACTGGTAGATAAATGAACTCCCCATCGTTATGGGAAAGGTTTGAAATTCTTTTGTTTACCCTTAACAGGTATTCAATGGTTTCTCAGGCAGGCTAATTGGACTTTTCAACCTGTCGTTATTTCCCATTGGGTGTTTCCTGTTAACCTTTTCATGTTCATGTTTATCAAGATTGTTCAACAAGATTCCAATTTACCAATTTTTATTCAGCTAAACATATTTAGAAAAACGTTCTATGATACTTTTACACTTGCAACGCCATATGATTTATCACCTTAAAATCTTTGAATGCTGCCTCAAAACACTCTTATTTGGTTCATCTTGGACTTTGCTGATTTTGGATTAAACATTTTTAAAATCTTCTTGTAAAACGTTTACTAGTTCACACTTATTTTGCTTATAGGAAACTATGTCAGCTTGACATTTCACAAGTTGGGTTTGTAGTAGTCTAATTTCATGCATTCACACACTCGTCAGTGCCTGTTTAGCTCTCTACAAGATGTAAAAACGTGTTTACAACTTTAACTAGTCTATCGTCATGCGAATCAGCATCCTTTATGACATCAGAGATAAACTCTTGTCTTCACAAATTACTTAAAATATTATGTGCCTGATTGATCATGGCCAATTCCTGTTATTCAATAGAGAATCATAATAATATTCCCATACAATTCATCCACATTATCAGGTGAAATTTGGCTGGTGTTAACTGGGTCATCTCTACATTGCAATTGCTAGAACCAAGTAGACTGATAGATTGGGGTTCGCCCTAAATACTTGTAGCCATTTTTAGCTCGACTTTTGGAAAAACAAGAGCTATTGTCATGACCCTGGCGTCATCCGCGGCGGCTAGGTCGTCCGGTTAAGGTTTTTTGTTCAGCTCAGCTTTATTTTTTTACTGTTTTCTCCCTTTCAGTCGAGCGTCTGTGCCGTATGCGGTGCTCTTGTTAGGGAATGCCCTAATATGCTTTTCTGAAATATTATCAAAGTATGATTGAGCTATTTTAAAGATCTATAGGAAATTCTTTATTGTATTTTACCCTATTGTTAACCAGTTAAGTCTTCAAACAAGTGATATGTTTATACTCAGGACCCCTTCTGGCTTGAAATTTCTGAATTGTTTTTTCCAATACCTATCCCATCTACTGAATATTTTTCTTGAAATTCTCTTGTAGAAGGGTATGTTCATATATGCATGATTTCAGGGATGGCAACGGTTACCGATATTACTGACCGGTTACTCGTATGATTTAGTAACCGGTTATTCGGTTAACCGTATAGATTCATAGACAATAAATCCGAGTTTTTCCCGGTCATGTATAATCAGACTAGAACGTTGTTATCGGAACGTTTTCGTTTGTGTCAACCAACTTTTTTTAATTTCATTGTTTTAATTTATAGTTGAGAAAATAATCGTTTTTTTTAATAAAGTGACCGTTATACAATTTATAATATGTTGAATGAAAGAGATGTATAGCTGCATATTTTTAAATACCAACTCAAGGGGAAATGTGTTAGAAAACTACTCTTTAAATCTTCTAATCCGATTGGTAAATAATTTACAAATACAACAATTCGAATTAATCAACATTAATAAGTCCTTATCATATATTTCTAGCCTTGTATTAGACATGAAAGTTTTTTTTTAAAAGAAACAAACTGTCCTGTAATTAATCGTTTGATCAGCCACAATTATTCGATAACAAATGGTCATCAATACAATCGAGTGTGGCCGTTTTCACAGTTATGTAAAGATTTCCGATCAAGGTATGAATAATTAACTTCTGGTCAGATACGTGTGACAAATTGAAAAGAACGAAAGGTGAAATACAACTGTATATATATGTATTTTATCTATTTTTCCGATTAATCGAAAAACATACGGTTAACCGGGTAACCGATTAATCGCTGCCATCCCTACATGATTTATATGGTTAATACTTGAATAAAAGTGTACAAACAAGTTTTTTGTTCGATATATATTTACCATCCTTATCAGTCAGATTTTTTTCCCCAAATTGTTGATATATTAACTGTGACAGGTGAGACTGAACGGGTGAGAAAAAAATAAATTACAAAAAAATATATTGTTTAGCGAAATTACCTACAATCAATAACACAAATGTTTACACTAAAACAAACAAAAAACAGAAGTCACCTTAGAATGGTTAAGTTTATGAAATGGTCATGCAAATTCAATCATTAAGATCGTTATTTCAAAAAACATGCATGCACAAATATTTTTGCCATCCGCCATTTTGAAAATCGGGACGATTTGCAAGAATGAATCAAGTATACATCGCTTGGAAAATCTCGATTAACTATGATGAAAATGATGTGCTGAGCAATCATTGATTGGACCAATCAGGAGGGTTTTAACAAACAGGCATATCCTTATGGTAGTCGGAGTGAAGGGTGTCTTTGCTGTAGAGTGTGACAGAGTTAAACTTTGTCACTCTTTGCAGGAATGTCACCCTTCCTTTTACCTGTATAAAATATTACGGGACTCCTGGTTGGACGAGATTTTACGCGTCACTACATGGCTTACATCCTAATTGGTTTCTCTTGACTCTTCGAGCTAGGACATGAAATCTCTTCCAATGGGGAGGCTTGTAATATAAAAAATTATCTATGATACAAGCAGATTTTAAAAACTAAACCATGTTTATTTCAAAACATTGATATATAATTATACCCGGAGGTAATATGAATTTTAATATATTGTACATATGGTAAAGAACTTGTGGCCCAGATAAATTTTTGACAGGAGTATTGTTTTTAGAAATCCTTTTTTAAATCTCCGGGTAGTATAGTCATTTAATATATAGGCAAAACAATGGTACATAGCTAATCATTTATAGTATAATTTAATAAATAGTACATTTTTGTATAATTTTATTACATAGATAGAATTATTATATAATTTCATAAATATTTCTATTCTTGAATCTATGCACGCTAAACTAGTGTACACCATCTGCAGCACTTTTGAAAAATATTTTCTATTGTCTAGCAAGAATCTGATCTTCTAACTTTTTGGATCACGAGTCAACTCCATGTTATGTGGGGCATGATCTGGATCCAAACTGATTGCATTGTTCACCATAAATGGTTGACGAAATCTGCCATTTTAGCGTGCATGGAGTCGAGTACTAACACAAACTACTCAATGAATTACTAACACAAAATAGTGTAAGGTTGGAAGGGGGATGGCCACGACCTCACTTCAACCTATGTACGTGGCAAAAAAGAAAAACAAAAATATATAATAAAAAAAAATAAAAAAATGAAAAAAAAAAAATGAAAAAAAAAAAAAAAAATGAAAAAAAAAAAAATGAAAAAAAAAAAAAAAATAATAAAATGAAAAAAAAAAAAAAATGGAAAAAAAAAAAAAAAAAAAAAAAAAAAAAAAAAATTATAATTATAAAAAAAAAAAAAATAATAAAAAAAAAAAAAAAAAAAAAAATGAAAAAAAAAAATGTGATGTTTATTTCTTGATTGTATTATAACATATTGTTAAAACTTTCAGCGCCGAATTGTTTAAAGTAGACTTTTCCATATTCAAAATCGTGCGTCTCCATTTCTCTTGTAGTAAGAGTTTTTGAGTATTTTTATAACTTAAAGGCAAACAATGCTGATTTCAGGTGAGACAGCTCATTATGAGCTGACTCCTCTGGATCTGTATTGTTTGCAAAAACCTCAATATTGCCTTTGGCGCTGAAAGAGTTAAGAAGTTTTTCAGGTGTGAAAATTGTACTATTATGAAATTCCAATTTTCTATTACTCTTGTATATTTCGAAACCGGGTGTCCCGGGTTTCGATTCCCAGTAGCGGCACCTCGGTCATGGTAGAGTGCCTTTGGGCAAGGCACATTTTCTAGCCTAGTACTGGTTTGTTTACCCAGGGATCACAAATAAGTGAACTGTCGCCGTGATTCAACTGAAATAATGTTGAAAGCGGCGTAAAGCCCCAATAAATAAATATATGGTGATTATAACTTCCATCAATGACGGGTCAAGGCAAGCCAGGAAGGTTGTCGTTCTATACAGAGGCAGAAACACCAAGGCAAGCCAAAAATGATGATCTATTCAGGGGAACTAATGACAGATCAAGGCAAGCCAATATAGTAACTTACTGGTTCTTGAAGGAACTAGGAAAGTTTCAAATAAACAGGAGTAGTTGAAAAGTGTGAATATTGGAATAAATGCACACTAAGATTAATAGACATATACTCTTGAGTCCTCTTGGAATTTCTTGATTGTTAACCTATTGTTAAGAAGTTTTAAGTCTCTTCGAACATGTGATATGTTTATACTCAGGAGTGGAATTTCTTGATTGTATTTTAACCTATTGTTAAGAAGATTAAGTCTCTTCAAACATGTGATATGTTTATACTCGGGACCGTTTTTGGTCTAAAATTTCTGAAGACGATAAAAATCAAAGCTTGAATAGCACTAGTGAGCTATGGACCTTCAATACTTTGACCCCATAACTTTGAAAACCCATTCTCTATTTGAAGTGATGTTTTCAAAGGTCCTCTGCTACAGGGGCGTCACAAAGTTTCTTCAGTAGTTAAACATCTGTATGCTCTTTATAAATAGCTGATCTCAATTAAAGTCTTTCTACCAAGGGTGATCATTATTTCCCAGGTCATTCATTGTCCAATCAGTGAGAGGTATATTCTTAGCAAGGGGGAAAAACCAGACTTGTCTATTTCTGACATCCTCCCTCGCTGAGAGAATATCCTTGATATTTTCGCCTATTGACATAATTTAAAGCAAGTTACTGCAACGGAAAAACTCTTTGCGCCCAGTACAGATAGCCCATACAATTAAGTGTTCGGAGAGCTCTCTCATCTCATTTGATTCTTATGTATGTTCTGTGTTATGCCCAAATAGAATGTATGACGTCAGCGGAAATCCATTTTTTGTTTTTACGAATCATGATTTACAGTGATTTCACATAAATCCAAAGTCAATTAAATAACCACTCTTAGGTTGATTAATGTATAATTACCTTATATGTCTCGTGGTTTAATCCAAATAGGTAATTGTTCCGATGGAATAGTTAAAATTCAATTTAAAATCCATGAAAATCACACATGTCCAACATACACTACAAATGGAGGACGAACAAGGGAGATAACGTTTTATTTTTTAATAGTCAATACTCCCAAATTTATTTTAACCGCATTTTGAGTCAATCTCCCCATTGTTTTAATAGTGGTTTGCAATTGTCAGAGGGAAACTATGCTTTTTATGCCTTCTGGCAAGGGTAAACCCATAACTATGATGAAAAGGTTGTGCTGTGCAAATTGTTACAAATCTGATTTATTTCAATTAAGGATTTTTTAAATGAATTTTTCTTAGACTGTCGCACTTTTGTGTTTATTTTTTCTTTGTCAATGTTTAAAAATTATAATAATGAAGGTATTTACACCATTAGGTGGGGAAAGGAAATCAGAGAGGTCAATGTTATATACATCTTCTCTGAACCTCCTTTTAAGTACAGCACATACCTTTTCATTTCGTATTTTTGTATATATGCTTTTTTACATTTTAAACCTTTTAATTTAATGAGAGCTCTTCGATTCACTTCCCGATGTCATCTAAAAATCAATATATTATTATGGTGACATTTAGTAATTTATCTATGAACTTTTAAATAATAACATTTTTTACGCTTGACCCTTTTCCACACAAGATCGCTCTGCAGCAATCTAGAAACACTGACCTATGTTAGGGTATAATAAATTAATTCTGAGAACATGGAAGGAAAAGTAGGAGTGACTTGTGGGGGAGAGGGTTAACCAAAAGGAAAGCCTTCCTGGTTGGATGCAGAAAATTAGATCTATAAAGCTAATTTCTGACTCTCTCGACCTACATGAAATCGATCATTTTTTAGATATTTTTTGGCCGAGCTTGGGTCGGTAAACGATTGAAATTTGGAGGGTTTTAACAAACAGGCATATCCTTATGGTAGTGAGAGTGAAGGGTGTCTTTGCTGTAGAGGGTGACAGAGTTAAACTTTGTTGCCCTTTGCAGGAATGTCACCCTTTTCTTCCACCTGTATAAAATATTACAGGGCTCCCGGTTCGACGAGATTTTACGCGTCACTACATGGCTTACATCCTAATTGGTTTCTCTTGACTCTTCGAGCTAGGACATAACAATGGATTGAAATCTCGTCCAATGGGGAGACTTGTAATATAAAAACTTATCTATGATACAACCAGATTTTAAAAACTAAACAATGTTTATATAGTCATTTAATATATAGGAAAAACAACATTTATAGCATAATTTAATAAATAGTACATTTTTGTATCATTTTATTACATAGATATAATTATTATATAATTTCATAAATATTTCTATTCTTGAATCTCTGCACGCTAAACTACTGTCATCTGCAGCATTTTTGAAAAATATTTTCTATTGTCTAGAAAGAATCTGATCTTCAAACTTTTTGGATCACAAGTCAACTCCGATGTTATGTGGGGCGTGATCTGGATCCAAACTGATTGCATTGTTCACCATAGACGGTTGGCGAAATCTGCCGTTTTAGCGTGCATGGAGACAAGTACTAACACAAATTACTTAATGAATTACTAACACAAAATAGTGTAATGTTGAAAGTGGGATGGTCACGACCTTACTTCAACCTATGTACGTGGCAAAAAAAAATATATATATTTTAACCGCATTTTTACGTCAATCTCCCTATTGTTTTAATAGTGGTTTGCAATTGTCAGAGGGAAACTATGCTTTTTATGCCTTCTGGCAAGGGTAAACCCATAACTATGATGAAAAGGTTGTGCTGTGCAAATTGTTACAAATCTGATTTATTTCAATCAAGTACTTTTAAAATGAACTTTTCTTAGACTGTCGCACCTGTATAAAATATTAAGGGGCTCCCGGTTGGACGATATTTTATGCGTCACTACATTGCTTACATCCTAATTGGTTTCTCTTGACTCTTCGAGCTAGGACATAAAAAACGGATTGAAATCTCGTCCAATGGGGAGGCTTGTAATATAAAAACTTATCTATGATACAACAAGATTTTAAAAACTAAACGAGGTTTATTTCAAAACATTGATATATAATTATGCCCGAAGGTAATATGAATTTTAATATATTGTACATATGGTAAAGAATTCTTAACTTGTGACCCTGATAAATTTTTGCAGGAGAGATACCGGTGGTATTGTTTTTAGAAATCCTTTTTAGCTCGACTTTTAAAAAAAAACGCGAGCTATTGTCTTGACCCTGGCGTCGTCGTCCGGTTAAGGTTTTTTGTTCAGCTCAGCTTTTTTTCTGTTTTCTATCAGTCGAGCATCTGTGCTGTACGTGGTGCGCTTGTTTAAACCTCCGGGTAGTATAGTCATTTAATATATAGGAAAAACAACAGCACATAGCTAATCATTTATAGTATAATTTAACAAAATAGTACATTTTTGTATAATTCTATTTCATAGATATAATTATTACATAATTTCATAAATATTTCTATTCTTTAATGTCTGCATTCTAAACTATTGTCATCTGCAGCCCTTTTGAAAAATATTTTCTATTGTCTAGCAAGAATCTGATCTTCCAACTTTTTGGATCACGAGTCAACTCCATGTTATGTGGGGCGTGATCTGGATCCAAACTGATTGCATTGTTCACCGTAAATGGTTGTTGAAATCTGCTGTTTTAGCGTGCATGAAGTCCTAACACAAACTACTTAATGAATTACTAACACAAAATAGTGTAAGGTTGAAAGGGGGATGGCCACGACCTCACTTCAACCTATGTACGTGGCAAAAAAAAAATATATACATATGTATATATGAAAAAAATAAGAAAACAAAAATATGAAAGAAAAAAAATATGAAAAAAATATGGGGAAAAAAAATATGATGAAAAAAAATAAAAATAATATAATGTTTATACTCTTCGAACATGTGATGTATTTTCATTCTTGAATCTCTGCACACTAAACTAGTGTCATCTGCAGCAATTTTGAAAAATATTTTCTATTGTCTAGAAAGAATCTGATCTTCAAACTTTTTGGATCACGAGTCAACTCCATGTTATGTGGGGCGTGATCTGGATCCAAACTGATTGCATTGTTCACCATAAACGGTTGATGACATTTGCTGATTTAGCGTGCATGGAGTCGAGTACTAACACAAACTACTTAATGAATTACTAACACAAAATAGTGTAAGGTTGAAAGTGGGGGGCCACGACCTCACTTCAACCTATGTACGTGGCAAAAAATAAATATATATATATATATGAAAAAAATAAGAAAACAAAAATATGAAAAAAATATGAAGAAAAAAAATATGATGAAAAAAAATATAATGTTTATACTCTTCGAACATGTGATGTATTTTTATTCTTGAATCTCTGCACGCTAAACTAGTGTCATCTGCAGCAATTTTGAAAAATATTTTCTATTGTCTAGAAAGAATCTGATCTTCAAACTTTTTGGATCACGAGTCAACTCCATGTTATGTGGGGCGTGATCTGGATCCAAACTGATTGCATTGTTCACCATAAACAGTTGATGAAATCTGCTGATTTAGCGTGCATGGAGTCGAGTACTAACACAAACTACTTAATGAATTACTAACACAAAATAGTGTAAGGTTGAAAGTGGGATGGCCACGACCTCACTTCAACCTATGTACGTGGCAAAAAATAAATATATACATATATGAAAAAAATAAGAAAAAAAAAAATATGAAAAAAATATAATGTTTATACTCTTTGAACATGTGATGTATTTTTATTCTTGAATCTCTGCACGCTAAACTAGTGTCATCTGCAGCAATTTTGAAAAATATTTTCTATTGTCTAGAAAGAATCTGATCTTCAAACCTTTTGGATCACGAGTCAACTCTATGTTATGTGGGCCGTGATCTGGATCCAAACTGATTGCATTGTTCACCATAAATGGTTGATGAAATCTGCCGTTTTAGCGTGCATGGAATCAAGTACTAACACAAACTACTTAATGAATTACTAACACAAAATAGTGTAAGGTTGAAAGGGGGATGGCCACGACCTCACTTCAACCTATGTACGTGGCAAAAAAAAAAAAAAAAAAATATGATATATTTATACTCAGGAGGGGATTTTTTTTATTGTATTATACCCTATTGTTAACTATTGTTAAGAAGATATTCAGGTGTGAAAATTGTACAATTGCATGATTTTGATGCCTGACTCTAGAATTAAGTTTTACATTATGAAATTCCAATTTTCTATTACTCTTGTATATTACGAAACCGGGTGTTCCGGGTTTTGATTCCCAGTAGCGGCACCTTGGTCATGGTAGAGTGCCCTTGGGCAAGGCACATTTTCTAGCCTAGTACTGGTTTGTTTACCCAGGGATCAGGAATAAGTGAACTGTCGCCGTGATACAACTGAAATAATGTTGAAAGCGGCGTAAAGCCCAATAAATTAATACATGGTGATTATAACTTCCATCAATGACGGGTCAAGGCAAGCCAGGAAGGTTGTCGTTCTATACAGAGGCAGAAACACCTAGGCAAGCCAAAAATGATGATCTATTCAGGGTAACTAATGACAGATCAAGGCAAGCCAAAATAGTAACTTACTGGTTCTTGAAGGAACTAGGAAAGTTTCAAATAAACAGGAGTAGTTGAAAAGTGTGAATATTGGAATAAATGCACACTAAGATTAATAGACATATACTCTTGGGTCAAAAAGTCCTCTTGGAATTTCTTGATTGTTAACCTATTGTTAAGAAGTTTTAAGTCTCTTCGAACATGTGATATGTTTATACTCAAGAGGGGAATTTCTTGATTGTATTTTAACTCATTGTTAAGAAGATTAAGTCTCTTCAAACATGTGATATGTTTATACTCAGGACCGTTTTTGGTCTAAAATTTCTGAAGACGATAAAAATCAAAGCTTGAATAGCACTAGTGAGCTATGGACCTTCAATACTTTGACCCCATAACTTTGAAAACCCATTCTCTATTTGAAGTGATGTTTTCAAAGGTCCTCTGCTACAGGGGCGTCACAAAGTTTCTTCAGTAGTTAAACATCTGTATGCTCTTTATAAATAACTGATCTCAATTAAAGTCTTTCTACCAAGGGTGATCATTATTTCCCAGGTCATTCATTGTCCAATCAGTGAGAGGTATATTCTTAGCAAGGGGGAAAAACCAGACTTGTCTATTTCTGACATCCTCCCTCGCTGAGAGAATATCCTTGATATTTTCGCCTATTGACATAATTTAAAGCAAGTTACTGCAACGGAAAAACTCTTTGCGCCCAGTACAGATAGCCCATACAATTAAGTGTTCGGAGAGCTCTCTCATCTCATTTGATTCTTATGTATGTTCTGTGTTATGCCCAAATAGAATGTATGACGTCAGCGGAAATCCATTTTTTGTTTTTACGAATCATGATTTACAGTGATTTCACATAAATCCAAAGTCAATTAAATAACCACTCTTAGGTTGATTAATGTATAAATACCTTATATGTCTCGTGGTTTAATCCAACTATGTAATTGTTCCGATGTTAAAATTCAATTTGAAATCCATGAAAAACACACATGTCCAACATACACTACAAATGGAGGACGAACAAGGGGAGAACTTTTTATTTTTTAAGTCAATACTCCCAAATTTATTTTAACTGCATTTTGACGTCAATCTCCTCATTGTTTTAATAGTGGTTTGCAATTGTCAGAGGGAAACTATGCTTTTTATGCCTTCTGGCAAGGGTAGACCCATAACTATGATGAAAAGGTTGTGCTGTGCAAATTGTTACAAATCTGATTTGTTTCAATCAAGGATTTTTTAAATGAATTTTTCTTAGACTGTCGCACTTTTGTGTTTAATTTTTCTTTGTCAATGTTTAAAAATTATAATAATGAAGGTTTTTACACCATTAGGTGGGGAAAGGAAATCAGAGAGGTCAATGTTATATACATCTTCTCTGAACCTCCTTTTAAGTACAGCACAGACCTTTTCATTTCGTATTTTTTGTATATATGCTTTTTCACATTTTAAACCTTTTAATTTAGTGAGAGCTCTTCGATTCACTTCCCGATGTCATCTAAAAATCAATATATTATTATGGTGACATTTAGTAATTTATGTATGAACTTTTAAATAATAAAACTTTTTACCCTTGACCCTTTTCCACACAAGATCTCTGCAGCAATCTAGAAATTCTCCCTATGTTATGGTATAATAAATTAATTCTGAGAACGTAGAAGGAAAAGTAGGAGTGACTTGTGGGGGAGAAGGTTAACCAAAAGGAAAGCCCTCCTGGTTGGATGCAGAAAATTAGATCTATAAAGCTAATTTCCAACTCTCGGCCTACATCAAATCGAAACATTTTTTAAATCATTTTTGGCCGAGCTTGGGTCGGTAAACGGATTAAAATTTGGACCAATCAGGAGGGTTTTAACAAACAGGCATATCCTTATGGTAGTGGGAGTGAAGGGTGTCTTTGCTATAGAGGGTGACAGAGTCAAACTTTGTCGCCCTTTGCAGGAATGTCACCCTTTCCTTCCACCTGTATAAAATATTACGGGGCTCCCGGTTGGACGAGATTTTATGCGTCACTACATGGCTTACATCCTAATTGGTTTCTCTCGACTCTTTGAGCTAGGACATAAAAACGGATTGAAATCTCGTCATGTGGGGAGGCTTGTAATATAAAAAATTATCTATGGTACAAGCAGATTTTAAAAACTAAACGACAGGAGAGATACCGGTGGTATTGTTTTTAGAAATCCTTTTTTAAACCTACGTCGAATTTGTACGATAGTTTTCTTTGTTCGATTCTTACCAGTTTTACTATGATCGAGATTTTCTAAGCGATGTATCCTTGATTTACTTGGGATTTATTCTGTGAATCGTCCTGATTTTCAAATGGCGGAAGACGAAAATATTTTTGCATGCATGTTTGAAAATTCGCCTCGAAAGAGAAATTTAAATAATCCCACGTATCAGTTACGGTGAATTTGTACATAGGATAGTTTTCTTTGTTTCATTCTTACCAGTTTGATAATGATCAAGATTTTCCAAGCAATGTATACTTGATTTATTCTTGCGAATTATCCCGATTTTCAAAATGGCGGATGGCGAAAATGTTTGTGCATGCATGTTTTTTTGAAATAACGATCCTAATGATTGAATTTGCATGAACATTTCATAAACTTACCCATTCTAAGGTGACGTCTGGTTATGTTATTGTTTTAGTGTAAACAATTGTGTTATTGATAGTAGGTAATTTCGGTAAACAATATTTTTTCTTGTAATTTTTTTTTTCTGACCTGTTCTCTCTCACCTGTCACAGTAAATATATCAACAATTTGAAGAAGAAAAATCTGACTAAAAAGTTATAGAGTTTGTACACTTTTATTCAAGAATTAACCATATAAATCATACATACATATATATGAACATACCCTTCTACAAAAGAAATTTAAGGAAAATATTCAGTAGATGGGATAGGTATTGGAAAAAACAATTCAGCACTGTAAGGGTTAAAACATATTTTGTCAAAAAGTAGAAAATATCCATATGACTGAATGTGGAAAACAGTGGCTAAAGGAGAAATTGCTCATTTTGAGCAATTTTTCTTTTGTCACCATGTTTTCAAAAAGCTGTCTTCTGCAGAGGCATTAAAAAGCTTCTATATGAAGAAAAGGGTTAATTACTGTTTTCCTTAAAAGAACTCCGGTCTGCCCTAAAAAGCTCATGATACCTGTCCTGGCCAAGACATTGAAATCCATTATCAATTTCTTAAGCATTTACCCTTCACTTCTCTTTCTGTTTTTTTATTGGATATTTTTACTGATGTATGGCAGTCTGGTG
The DNA here is from genome assembly GCA_031761405.1 of Serripes groenlandicus. Lineage (NCBI taxonomy): Eukaryota > Metazoa > Mollusca > Bivalvia > Cardiida > Cardiidae > Serripes > Serripes groenlandicus. Next base: position 52,429,132 of record JASEVX010000004.1, read on the forward strand.
AATTTCCTTTGTCTTGGCGAGAGGTTATTATTATACCTATCCTAAAAACGGTCAAAGAAACCTAATCCTAGCAACTATCATCCCATTGCTTTATCTGCAAAACATTAGAAAGAATGGTTAATGACCGACTTGTATGGTTCCTAGAATCGAACAATCTTATTGCCAATGTTAAAAGCAGTTTTTCGTCGGCAACGAATTTCACTTGATCATCTTTTTCATTTTTGAATCTTTTATCAGAGAAGGCTTCATTAATAAGCAACATGTTGTCTCTTTATTTTTTGATCTTGAAAGTGCTTATGACACAACTTGGATAATACGGTATTTTAAAGTATCTCCATGACTTTCGTCTTAAAGGCCGTCTACCTCTATTTATTGCTGCATTTTTGGATGAACGCCGCTTTCGTGTTCGTGTTGGTAACACCCTATCAGGTGCTAATGTGAGCAGGAGATGGGTGTTCCTCAAGGTTGCATTTTATCGGTCACATTATTTAGTGTGAAAATCAATAACCCAGGTCTTGAATGCTCCCTTTATGTGGATGATTTTGTTATTTGTTTTCGTTCAAGAAATATGGACATTATAGAACGTCAACTACAACAAGGCTTGAATAAACTTCAAACATGGTCTGACGAAAATGATTTAAAATTTTCCAAGACCAAAACCAAATGCATGCACCCAGACCCAGATCTTCATATGAATAATTCAAAACTTTTTCATCCCAAATCCACATATTTAGGCTTTAAATAAAAATGTCAAAAAGCGTTAAACCTTCTCAAGGTTGTAGCCCATTCTGACTGGGGAGCTGATAGGAAAGTACTTATGTTTGTAATGCTCCCTTATTCGTTTTAAACTTGATTATATCTCTATTGTGTATGGTTTTCTCGCAAATCTTACATTCAGTTGCTTAACCCATACATAATCAAGGTCTTCGCCTTGCCCTTAAAGCTTTTAGAACCTCTCCAGTTAAGTCTGTATGCTGAAGCTAATGAACCTTCCCTTTCTTCTAGAAGGCAGAAACTTGCCCTTGTTCATCTAATACCCTTCATCACATTGTATGCTATAGAGGCTGAGTGTGGCCTGTTATTTGGGGTTAAAAACATAAATTTTGATGTATTTTGGTTAATTTTGAGAATTGGAAGTTTTGCATTTAGGTCACTTACATGGAAACTATCAATCCTATTGTATGAAAAAGTTGCTGAGTATGCCTGGTTTTTGGGATAAAAAACATAAATTTTGATGGATTTTGAGAATTGGACATTGTTGGTTAAGTTTTGCATTTAGGTCACTTACATGGAAACTATCAATCCTATTGTATGATAAAGTTGCTGAGTATGCCTGGTTTTTGGGATAAAAAACATAAATTTTGATGGATTTTGGTTGATTTTGAGAATTGGACATAGTTGGTTAAATGTTGCGTTTTGGTCTCTTGCATGGAAACTATCAAACCTATTACCTTGAAACTTGGAAAACTTGTTCCTGTTATACCCTTCTTCACATTGTATGGTAAATATGCAAAGCGGGCCTGTTTTTTGGGGGTAAAACACATAATTTCTTTGATGTATTTTGGTAGATTTTGAGAATTGGATATAGTTTGTTCATTTGTTGTTACATTGATTCAAATTTCTTGTAGCAATAAAAACATGATGTACTTCAACATATTATGAATATCTTCATTCAGATTTTGTTTTGGGTGTCAAGGTCACTGTTTCTAAGAATAGGAAAGCAGATATTCAATATCTTTATAGTTATACCCCCTTCGAAGAAGAGGGGGTATATAGGAGTCACTGTGTCGGGCAGTCTGTCTGTCTGTCGGCCGGCCGGAAGCCATATTTTGTCCAGCATATTTCTTACAAACCACTTGGTTGAATTCAATAACATTTTACATGAAGCTTCTATACCGAAAGGAGATGTGCATATCCTAAAGGGGTTACAATTGCATGATATTTTACAGAGTTATGGCCCTTTTACTAATTAAGTTATGGTGTAGGCCAAGGTGCTGTTTAGCCATATTTTGTCCGACCTATTTCTTACAAACCACTGGGTGGAATTCAATAAAATTTTACATGAAGCTTCTATACAAAGAGGAGATGTGCATATCCTAAAGGGGTTATTTTTTACAGAGTTATGGCCCTTTTACTTATTAAGTTATGGTGTAGGTCAAGGTGCTGTTTAGGGGGTATTTATCATCTTCAGCGATAGTTCTAGTTATAGTTGACTTAACGTAACTATTTCAATAAATTGCCCCTGTCCATACATAAGACTCCGCTTATGATCTTGAATGATTGTGAGAGCCATCCGATCTGAAGCTCTCCCTTATCATGTATTAACTGTTGAAATAAATACAAGCTCATAAACATGATAAAGAAGATCTTCAGATCAGATGGCTAAAAAACATAAACATTTTGATGTATTTTGGTCGATTTTGAGAATTGGACATAGTTTGTCCATTTGTTGTTAAATTGATTTCAAATTTCTTGTAGCAATAATAACATAATAGAGCCTCCATTTACTATCCGATCTTCACCATACATACATGCTCTGGATTGAAAATGACCAAAGAACCATACCAGTAGAGCATAGGCCCTCATGGGCCTCTTGTTATCTGTCTACATATATATATATACACTCTTATTTATATAACATACTACATTCCATTCCCATAACATAGATTTTAGTCATAAAATTATACTTTCATTCAGTGTTCATCTTTGGTACAACGTATACCATCTCCTGTTGTTTGGAAGTCCTTTTATGGATAGGGGAGGAATTTCTTGTATGACCATCTCATGTACATAAATTGTTTTCTTTATTACCTACAATTTGTTTCCACTTCCATTATTTCTCATTATATAGTTCTATCAAACATATTCAATTTTAAATCATACTACATGTACTTCTCATTTATAATGTGAATGTGTGCTAAATGACCTTAGTTGTTGATGCGCCATAAAACACTATACATTCATTCATTCCATTTTACTTCTGAATATCAAATGAGAGAGCTGGCGCAGACAAGACTAACAAACGATCGACCAATGATGGATTAACTAGATGAACGGAACAATTGATGTCATTCATGTGGTAAGTATTTTTGTCATTTATTGTTTTGCACATTTTAATAATTCTTAAGTATGCACTATTAATTGGGGTTCCATTTTACTTCAGAATACCATACATGTTTTTATTAATTTTAAAGCCATTTCAATTTTGGCCGGATTGCTCTAGCAATTCCGGTCTATAGATTGGCGATGTCCGTCTGTCCGGATGTCTGTCTGTCAATATTTTGGTTAAAGTTTCAGGTTGAGGCAAAATCTCAGCACTGGAAAGGGTTACAAACTTGAAACTTTGCTTGAAGGTAACCAGTAACAAGTTCTATTGTTTTCTATGGTTAAATTGCCGACAATCCGGCCTTACTGTCTTCATCGTTTTCTTGTTAACCATTATCAGCATACAATAAATCTGCAGCAGATGACTTTGGAAACGCCTAGGCCAAATAATGAACAATCCCTAAGATAATGTTTCATTATTGAATAGACATGAAAATAATGAGGCAAAAAGAGCCAAATGGTCATAATGAACACGATGTTATGAAAGTGACAGGTGGGAAATAGTTAAAGCAACTCATGTGCTTAAGAGGAAAGATATTTACTGTACGCTTGCCTTGAATATAATTTGAAACAACATTTCGTTCAACTATAGGTTCTAACTAGGGATGGGAATGAATACTGAAAACGATATTCATTTTGCTTATTCGAATATATTCGAATATTCGTTTTACAAATCAGAAATCAGTATCCGAAAACTGGTCCTTTCCATTTCCTTTTTCAAATAATGGCAATTTTCCAAGTATAAGTATTTGTTTACATATATATTGCATGTTTTCAATTGAACTCACACTCTTTTTAGCTCATGCTCAAGGTGATTTTTTGTGATCGCCTTTTGTCAGTCGTCCGTCGTTCGTCGTCAACATTTGCTTGTTAACTCTCTAGAGGCAACATTTTGCATCCAATCTTCATGAAAGTTTATCAGAACATATATCCCTATCAAATATAGGCCAAGTTCGAAACCGGGTCATGTCGGGTTAAAAACTAGGTCACTAGGCCAAGTTGAAGGAAAATCTTGTTAACACTCTGGAAGCCACATTTTAAACTTGAGCATGTTGAAACTTTGTCAGAATATTTGTCTAAGTGATATCTAGACCAAGTTCGAATATGAGTCATGTCAGGTCAAAAACTAGGTCACAAGGCCAAATTTAAGGAAAATCTTGTTGACATGAGCGGCTTGAAATGTTGTCAGAAAGTTTGTCTTGATGATATTGCCATTGGCGCTGAAAGAGTTAAGTCTTAAATAGCCCATTCTCATGTGAGCGATTCCAGGGCCTCATGGCCCTCTTGTTTTCTTAACAGATATATTTAAATTTCAAGTTGATGTTTACATCAAGAAAAATTCCCCTCGAAACGATAAACTGAATCGCAACTATATTCATTGAGGTGTCGCTTGTTTACCGAATTTAGTATATAAACAAATCAAATAATTAATGAAATAATTATGTATTTAATTCATTCAATAAGCATATGAAGTTTGGTGATATTTCATTTTTTTTTTGTAACGATTTCGTCCAGAAAACAAAATGGCGAACTATCCAATTTGTTCGCTTATGTGAATTCGATTTTAAAGAAGTAAAAAGAGGAAAGCTGAATACTTTTGAGAAGTAATGCGATGTTAATTATGATTTATTTAATTGTTGAAATAGCTGTCTATGTTGTTAACATCAACTATGTTTTGGTTAAGCTGGGAGGGTTTTTACGGAACTTGACTTTCCCTTTCGTAATTATATGCGACTGTCACTGTTTGTACATGTGTGTTGATTCAAAAATATCGAACAAATCTGTCAGCAAGGTGATATCTGGTTACACGTTAAGAACTTATTGATTATTATAATTGTTACTTATGGTTTGACATACGTTTTGACTTCACCCTTATTCATGATTAGCTCCAACTCGTGACCTCTTCCAAAATTTTACTAATAATTTTTAGTCACTCTTTTTATACGCCACCGGAGGCGGTCGTATATTGGCGTCATCTTCTCCGTCTGTCCGTCCGTACGTCCATTTCTTGTGAACGCAACTCCTCCTACGTTTCTGACCGTATCTTTTTAAAACTTGGTCAATGTCATAACTATAATGGGTAGATGTTCATGAAGCGGCGATTTTCCGGTTCATTGATATTTGCAAGATTTATGTCCCTTGTAACTTAGTCTCTGTAGCTGATTGATATTGCAGCCTTGTGAACGCAACTCCTCCTATGTTTCTGACTGAATCTTTTCAAAACTTGGTCAATGTCATAACTATAAAAGGTAGATGTGCATGAAGCGGCGATTTTCCGGTTCATTGATTTTTGCAAGATTTTTGTCCGTTGAAACTTAGTCTCTGTAGCTGATTGATATTGCAGCCTTGTGAACGCAACTCTTCCTATGTTTCTGACTGAATCTTTTCAAAACTTGGTCAATGTCATGACTATGATGGGTAGATGTGCATGAAGCGGCGATTTTCCGGTTCATTGAATTTTGCAAGATTTACGTCCCTTGTAACTTAGTCTCTGTAGCTTATTGATATTGCGGCTTGTGAACGCAACTCTTCCTACGTTTCTGACTGAATCTTTTCAAAACTTGGTCAATATCATAACTATAATGGGTAGATGTGCATGAAGCGGGGATTTTCCGGTCCATCGATTTTTGCAATAGTTATGCCTTTCGAAAAACTTGGTCTCTATAGCATATTCACTTGAGAACGCAAGTTTCCAAACAGGTAGAAGTGCATAAAGCAGGGATTATCCGTTAGAGTGATTTTTGCAAGAGTTATGCTCAGAAGGAAAAAAGGATACATATCGACACTGCCATTTGCCCTACTTTCATATCGGAAGTCTCTATAGGGTTCTATCTCTGTTTATATGTATCCTATTTTCTTCCTGACTGAAATAATTTGTTGAATGGGACATTAAGCTCCAACAATCCAATCCAATATTTTGCTGTTTCTTTTCCATTAAATGATTGTTTTACCATAATGGTAGTTTTGTGATTTTTTTTCTTGAAATTACCATTTTTCGGTTCGACCATTTTGATAGAGATTTCAATGGTAGTTTTGTGATACATGTTAAAAGCAATAATTAAAAGGACCAATCTTGATCTTTATATTTTGTGGCGGCACTGGCACTCTTGTTTTATTTCTTAAACAAAATCGTAAACTGAAAACTAATTATTTCAGATGATTGACTAGTCATTGCGACTCGCACCAATGGAAACGTCTATGCCAAATTAGGACAAACCCTTGAGCGAATGTTTTATTATTGAATAGAGTTGAAAATAATGTGGCAAAAAGAGCAAATGCAAAATTAATAACGTCAGTAATTGTTTTGCACATTTTATTAATTCTTAAACATTTATGTTGGCATGTATTTACAGGATGAGGAATTCAGATAAGAGAGCAGACGCAGACCAGACTGACAAACGATCGACCAACGATGGATTAATTATATGACCTGAACAATTGATGTTATTCATGTGGTAAGAATTTTAGTCATTTATTGTTTTGCACATTTTCATAATTCTTAAACATGCACTATTAATTGGGTTCCATTTCATTTCTGAATATCAAATATGTTTCTATCAATTTCCCAGCCATGTCACTTTTAAGCATTATCTGCATACATTAAATCTGCAGCAGACAACTTTGGAAATGCCTTGGCCAAATTATGAACAATCCCTAAGCGAATGTTTTACTATTGAATAGAGATGCAAATGCTCATAATTAACATGATGCTATGTCAAGTGGGAAATAGTTAAAGCAACTCATGTGCGTATGATTTTAAGCTCTTGACCACATGCAGATTGTTCTAAGGAAGAAAGATATTTACCATGCGCTCGCCTTGAAGATAATTTGACAAGCTCGGTTCCTTTCGACTACCAGTCAGATCGACTGGATTATGGCCCTTGAAATTGTCAAAATTGCTATAATACAGCTTGTGAACACAATAGAGCCTCCATTTTCTATTCAATCTTCACCAAACTCAGTTAGTAGTTAAATAATGATGAGAGATCGGTTCCTTTCGAAAACTAGCCAGATCTGCCCATGCATGACTGGATTACGGCGCTTGAAATTGTCAAAATTCCTTTGTTGCCCATACATACATGTTCTGGATTGAAAATGACCAAAAAATCATGCCAGTAGAGCATAGGCCCTCATGGGCCTCTTGTGTTTATGTATATCTGTATGTCAGATATATATATATTAGGGATGGGACCGAGTACACGAGTACCCGGGTACTCGGTCGGACGTCCGAGTCAGCGATATGAATATAATCTCAAGTCAATTAGCAACCATATGTCAAACATGGAGAGCCGTCGGGTTTTTTTACACGTCGTTATAGTGTTTTCAATTGTTAACACGTTTTAATTGGATAGTTGTAAGAAATACACATCAATACGATTGGATAATTGTTTGTCAAATTATTAGAACCATCCTCTATCATTCGTTTCTATTCGAACGAAAGGAAATCAATAAATTTACAACCATGCGTCTTGCGAAATCCGCCGTCTGGAAACATTTTAAGCATTCTTTTATTTAATGTATTGTTTATCATTATTGGTATTATCTTCTTTTCACCGTTTGACTTGCTTTATTTTGCGACTTTAAAGAGATATACAGCCGCACACAAACGTTTAGATGTTTAAGCAAATGCAAATTCTGGATGTATTTGTTGAATTATTTTGTTTTTAAAATAAAACAACTAATTTTCTTTCAAATATCAAATATTAAATGTAGAGGTGAAAACAAACGCATGTTTGTTCTTATAAAAACAATTCAAATTTCGTGCACGAGGACAATACTATTCCGAGAGACAAGACGTTTGAAGAACGAATAAACAAAATGTGATTTCTTGCGAATACCCAAGTACTCGATCGGAAGAGTACACGAGTACCTGAGTACTAATATCGGTACTCGTTCCCATCCCTAATATATATCTCTACATCTATATGTCTATCTGTCTGCCTGTCTATATGTTGTCTAAGTTTCTATCCGACTGTTTGTTTGTATATAGGTGTTTATTTCTGTCCATGTGTCTGCATACATGTGTATTGCTCGTTTTGAACGATTTCTCCGTTTGTCACAAACACTTCAAATAACTTCATATGCATCAAAATGCGTCTACATGTACGCAAAGGCTAAGCATTTTCTTAGTTCCCTCCGAGACTTATCACCATTGTGGTATAAGGAGGAATGCTCGTTTTGAACCATGTCTGCGTTTGTCACAAAAGTTGCATCATATGCGTCAAAATGTGTCTACATGTGGAAAGAGTTAGGAGGTTTGTTGAGCAATTGCTACTTTTGTCACAATATTTTCAAATGTCGACTGCTTCAAATGCATCAAAATGCGTCTACATGAGGGAAAGGGTTAAAACATTTCTTAGAACCATTTGTGACTATTGATCGACCAGTGTAGATCCAGTTTCAGATATATGCTGTCTGTCTGTCTGTCTCTTTATGTCTCTATATGTCTGTCTGTCTCTATATATATTTCTGTCTGTCTGTCTCTATATATATATATGCATTTGTGTCTGTCTGTCTGTTTGTCTCTCTGTCTTCATATGTCTGTCTCTCTCTGTCTCTATATATTTTTCTATATATATATATTATAGCCGAGTCGAGCCGAGCCCCGGTAGCTCAGTCGGTAGCGACGCAGGCTGTCAATCCAGGGGTTGTGAGTTTGAATACCCAACTTGGCCAACTTTCTTTCTGGTGATTGACTAAAGTCAATGTGACATGTGTCATTCATCTTCCACCAATGGGCTAAGTCTATGTGGAAAAGCAGCCAGTTGCTTGGGAAGATTGTTGTGTGGAGTACTGGTGTGAGAAAACCAGGAAATGCATGAGTAGGTGAACTGGCCGACGTGATATAACTGAGAAATTGTTAAAAACTGCGTAAAACCCCAATCAATCAACTATATATTTTTCTCTATATGTATGTCTGTCTCTCTCTTGATGTCTGTCTGTCTGTCTCTATATGTCTGTTTGTCTGTCTATATGGCTGTCTGTCTGTCTCTCTGTATATCTCTACTGTCTCTATATGTAAGTCCCTATATGTCGGTTTAACTATATCTATATGTCTTTATGTTTAATGTATATCTGTATGTCTGCCTGTCTATATGTTGTCTAATTTTCTATCTGTCTGTTTGTTTGTATGTAGGTGTTTCTTTCTGTCCATGTGTTTTGCTTGTTTTGAACAGTTTTTCTGTTTGTCACACAAATTTCAAGTACGGTAACTTTTTATATCGTCAAAATTCGTCTAATTGTACGGAAAGGCTAAGCATTTTCTTAGTTCCTTCCGAGACTTATCACCATTGTGGCATAAGGTGGAACTGCTCGTTTTGAACCATGTCTCCGTTTGTCACAATGTTTTCAAAAGTCGCATCATATGCGTCAAAATGTGTCTACATGTGGGAAAGGGTTCGGAAGTTTGTTAAGCAATTTCCACTTTTCAAAAGTCGACTGCTTCAAATGCATCAAAATGAGTCTACATGAGGGAAAGGGTTTAAACGTTTATTAGAAGCATTTGTGACTTTCGATTGACCAGTGTAGATCCAGATACAGATATGTGCGGATTATCACATTGATCTGAGATGAGACTACACTGGTCGCATGTGCTAAGTTTGCTGGTTTAATTCAACAAATAGAATGTTTTCATGGGGCTCACCTCAAGTACTTATCCTTTCCCACATACAAATAAATCTGCAACACACGATTTTGAACACATCTATGCAGTAGAAATATGGAAAATACCTAAATAAATGTTTTATTACTTGAAAAAAGTTCAAACATAGCAGCAAAGGAGAAATAACGCTACTTTTGTCACAATGTTTTCAAAAATTGTCTGCTTGATTGATATTCATTTACGTCAAAGTGTGTCTACATGTGCTGAAAGGCTAAGAGTTTCTCCTGTGACTTGTCACGATTCGTAACATGTGCAAACGAAACATATGTGTGTCTGTGATATAGAACAGAACAGAAGCTTTATTATCCCCTCGTCAAACAGATCCCTTTTGTGGCATAAGGAGGAACTTCTCATTTTGAACCATGTGTCCGTTTGACACAATGTTTTCAAAAGTCGCATCATATGCGTCAAAATGCGTCTACATGTGGGAAAGGGTCAGAAAGTTTGAGCAATTTCTACTTTTGTCGCAATGTTTTCAAAAGATGTCTGCTTGATATTCATTTATGTCAAAGTGTGTTTACATGTGCTGAAAGGCTAAGAATTCTCTTAGTTCCTCCCGTGAATCGTCACCATTCGGAATATGTGCATGCGAAACATATCTATCTGCGATATAGAACAGAACAGAAGCTTTATTCATATATGATTGATCTTCAAACTATTTACAATATACGAATATGTGTTTGCTTTCCACATGCTAATCATGTTCAGTTTTTGTTCCAGATATAAAAAACCGAGATGATAGAGATTTGCTTGCATAGATGACTACACATACACAAGGAGATCAACGCACACTGGACTTCGGAACTTCACTCCTGAACTCGGTATAATATAACATTTTTTTACTTTCTACAAAGAAGAATGGATCAACGCAGTATGGATTTCGGAACCACACTCCTAGACCAAGTAATAAATACACTTTTACATTCTTGTTGGCATAGATGAATACACAGAAAATGAAGAATTTGGATTTTTGACTTAACACTTCCGGCCGGACTCGGTAAAGATGACAGTTTTACTTTCTAGTCTTTAATATGTGTTTGCTTTCCATTTGCTAACTATGTTCAGATTTGGTTCCAGATATAACGAACCGAGATGAAAGAGATCCGCCTTCACAGATGAAAACACAGGTCACCGCACACTGGACGTCAGAGCTACAATCCCAGACTAGGTAAGGAATAATAACTTGCTCGTTTCGAATAATTGTGGCATAAGGAGAAACTATTCGTTTTGAACCATGTCTACGTTTGTCACATTGTTTTCCAAAGCCGCATCATATGCATCAAAATGCATCTACATGTGGGAAAGGGTTAGGAAGTTTGTTGAGCATTTTTAGCTCACCTAAGCACGAAGTGCAAGGTGAGCTTTTGTGATCATCCGGTGTCCGTCGTCGTCGTCGTCGTCTGTCTGTCTGTTAACAATTTCCTACATATGACTTCTCCTACTAAACCAATGGACAGATTTCAAAATAACTTCACAGGAATGGTCCTTAGGTGGTCTTCTTTCAAAGTTGTTGATAGAATTTAATTCCAAGTAAAACTTTGGTTGCTGCGGCATCATCAGAAAACGGGAAAATTGCCAAATCTTAAAAAATCTTCTTGTCCAAAATTACTGGCCTAATTTGAAAATTATTTTGCACAAATGTACGTTGGGGTACCCTCTACTAAGATTGTTCAAATATTTCTGATCTGTTGAAAAACATGGCCACCAGGGGGCGGAGCTTATTTTCCTTATATGTGCCTTGTTAAAACTTTAAAAATCTTCTTGTCCAAAAGTACTGGCCCGATTTGAAAATTATTTTACACATGTTCCTTGGGGCACCCTTTACCAAGTTTTTTCAAATATTTCCAATCCGTTGAAAAACATGGCCGCCAGGGGGCGGATCTTGTTTTCCTTATATGTGCATTGTTAAAACTTTAAAAATCTTATTGTCCAAAAGTACTAGCCCGATTTGAAAATTATTTTGCACAAATGTTCCTTGGGGCACCCTTTACCAAGATTGTTCAAATATTTCCCATCCATTGAAAAACATGGCCGCCAGGGGGCGGAGCTTGTTTTTCTTATATGTGCATGTGCATTCATTTTTACCTTTCTCCTTACGCAGGATATATAGTAACTTTAGATGCTCTAATCATGACCTTATGATAGAGAGAGGTAGACGCCTATCGATTGCAAGAAATGACTGTTTTTGCCCTTTATGTCTTGATAAAAATATGTACATTATTGAAGATGAGTTTCACTTCTTTTACGAATGTCCTACATATGACAATTTAAGAGACATTTATTTTAACGTATCCTGGATAAACAACAAGACTCTTGACAAATTTTATGCAATATTAAATACAAATATCCAGTCTGAAGTATACAATGCTGCAAAATACATTCAGAGTGCATTCAAACTAAGAAGTGAGACTCTTTCAATATCTTAATTATTTTTTTACAGCTTCAAATGTCAGTGTTATAATGTATTTCATCACTCCCTGTTGTATATACTTATAAATTATGTTGTATAATGGGCCGGTGGCCTAAATTACGAAATAAAATATCTATCTATCTATATATCTATGTTAAAACTTTAAAAATCTTCTAGTCCAAAAGTACTGGCCCGATTTGAAAATTATTTTGCACAAATGTTCCTTGGGGCACCCTTAACCAAGATTGTACAAATATTTCCCATCCATTGAAAAACATGGCTGCCAGGGGTGGAGCTTGTTTTCCTTATATATGCATTGTTAAAACTTTAAAAATCTTCTTGTCCAAAAGTATTAGCCCGATTTGAAAATTATTTTGCACAAATGTTCCTTTGGGCACCCTTTACCAAGATTGTTCAAATATTTCCGATCCGTTGAAAAACATGGCAGCTAGGGGGCGGAGCTTGTTTTCCTTAAATGTGCATTGTTAAAACTTTAAAAATCTTCTTGTCCTAAAGTACTGGCCTGATTTGAAAATTATTTTGACATAACCAATCACAAAAAATAAAATAAGGTGAGCGATCCAGGGCCATCATGGCCCTCTTGTCTTCTTTTGACACAATGTTTTCAAAACTCGACTGCTTCAATTGCATCAAAATGTTTTTTAGAACCATTTGTGACTATCGATCGATCAGTGTAGAACCAGATGGAGATATATGCGGATGCCAACATTGATCTGAGACTACACTGGTCGAACATGCTAAGTGTGCAGGTTTAATTGATATTCACAAACTTTACACAGAAGGAAAATCACAAATAGTACGTTGTCTGCTTGATATTAATGTACGTCAAAGTGTGTCTACATGTGCTGACTTGTCACCATTCGGAACATGTGCATGCGAAACATATCTATCTGCAATATAGAACAGAACAGAAGCTTTATTCATATATGATTGATATTCAAACTATTTACAATATACGAATTATGTGTTTGCTTTCCACATGCTAACCATGTTCAGTTTTTGTTCCAGATATAAAGAACTGAGATGAAAGTGATCTGCTTGCATAGATGAATACACAGACATTAGAAGAATAGATCAACGCACACTGGACTTCGGAACTACACTCCTGAACTTGGTAAAAAATATATTTTTGTGTTTTCCACTGTCTAACCTCGTTCAGTTTTTGTTGCAGATATAAAGAACTGAGACGAAAGTGATCTGCTTGCATAGATGACTACACAGACATTAGAAGAATGGATCAACGCACACTGGACTTCGGAAATATACTCCTGAACTCGGTAAAGATATCATTTTGATTTTCTAGTTCTTAATATTTTTGTGTTTTCCTCTGTCTAACCTCGTTCAGTTTTTGTTGCAGATATAAAGAACCGAGATGAAAGAGATATGCCTTCACCGATGAAAACACAGATAAACAAACATTAGATAATTGCACACTGGACTTCAGATCTACAATACCGGACTAGGTAGGGAGTAGTTTCTTGCTCGTTTCGCATAATTGTTAGCTCTCTACTTGCTATCCGTGTTCAGTTACATTACATGGCTTGCTGTCTGTCTGTCTCAATATGTTTGTGGGTCTGTCTCTGTCTGTCTCAATAAGTTTGTGGGTCTGTCTCTGTCTGTACTAGCTGTGATAGAGTTGTTAGCGTCGGGGATTTCGAAACCGGGTGTCCCGGGTTTGATCCCCAGTCGCGGCACCTCCGTCATGGTAGAGTGCCCTTGGGCAAGGCACATTTTCTAGCCTAGTACTGGTTTGTTTACCCAGGGATCATGAATAAGTGAACTGATGCCGTGATATAACTGAAATAATGTTGAAAGCGGCGTAAAACCCCAATAAATAAATTGTCTCTCTATCTCTGTCTGTCTGTCTCTATCTGTATGTCTTTCTGTCTAGGCGCCTGTCTATATGTTGTCTTATTTTCTATCTGTCTGTTTGTTTGTATGTAGGTGTTTCTTTCTGTCCATGTGTCTGCATGCATGTGTTTTGCTCATTTTGAACAATTTCTCCGTCACAAAAATATCAAATAACTTTTCATGTTCGTCAAAATGCGTCTAAATGTACGGAAAGGCTATGCATTTTCTTAGATCCCTCCGAGACTTTTCACCATTGTGGCAAAAGGAGGAACTTCTCATTTTGAACCATGTGTCCGTTTGACACAATGTTTTCAAAAGTTGCATCATATGGCCCAAAATGCGTCTACATGTGGGAAAGCTTCAGAAAGTTTGAGCAATTTCTACTTTTGTCGCAATGTTTTCAAAAGTTGTCTGCTTGATATTCATTTACGTCAAAGTGTGTCTACATGTGCTGAAAGGCTAAGAATCTTCTTAGATCCTCCTTGTCACCATTCATAACGTGTGCAAACGAAACATATGTGTCTGTGATATAGAACAGAACGGAATCTTTATTCATATATGATTGATCTTCAAACCATTTACAATATACGAATATTTGTTTGCTTTCCACATGCTAATCATGTTCAGTTTTTGTTCCAGATATAAAGAACTGAGATGACAGTGATCTGCTTGCATAGATGACTACACAGACATTAGAAGAATGGATCAACGCACACTGGACTTCGGAACTACACTCCTGAACTCGATAAAGATATCATTTTAATTTTCTAGTTCTTAATATTTTTGTGTTTTCCACTGTCTAACCTCGTTCAGTTTTTGTTGCAGATATAAAGACCTGAGATGAAAGAGATATGCCTTCACCGATGAAAACGCAGATAAACAAACATTAGATAATTGCACACTGGACTTCAGATCTACAATACCGGACTAGGTAGGGAGTAGTTTCTTGCTCGTTTCGCATAATTGTTAGCTCTCTACTTGCTATCCATGTTCAGTTACATTACATGGCTTGCTGTCTGTCTGTCTCAATATGTTTGTGGGTCTGTATCAATATGTTTGTGTGTCTGTCTCTGTCCGTACTCGCTGTGGTCGAGTGGTTAGCGTCAGGGATTTCGAAACCGGGTTTCCCGGGTTTGATCCCCAGTCGCAGCAACTCGGTCATGGTAGAGTGCCCTTGGGCAAGGCACATTTTTTAGCCTAGTACTGGATTGTTTACCCAGGGATCATGAATAAGTGAACTGATGCCGTGATATAAATGAAATAATGTTGAAAGCAGCGTAAAACCCCAATAAATAAATTGTCTCTCTATCTCTATGTCTGTCTGTCTCCATCTGTATGTCTTTCTGTATAGGCGCCTGTTTATATGTTGTCTTATTTTCTATCTGTCTGTTTGTTTGTATGTAGGTGTTTCTTTCTGTCCATGTGTCTGCATGCATGTGTTTTGCTCATTTTGAACAATTTCTCTGTCACAATAATATCAAATAACTTTTCATGTTCGTCAAAATGCGTCTAAATGTACGGAAAGGCTATGCATTTTCTTAGATCCCTCCGAGACTTTTCACCATTGTGGCAAAAGGAAGAACTTCTCATTTTGAACCATGTGTCCGTTTGACACAATGTTTTCAAAAGTTGCATCATATGCCTCAAAATGCGTCTACATGTGGGAAAGCTTCAGAAAGTTTAAGCAATTTCTACTTTTGTCGCAATGTTTTCAAAAGTTGTCTGCTTGATATTCATTTACGTCAAAGTGTGTCTACATGTGCTGAAAGGCTAAGAATCTTCTTAGATCCTCCTTGTCACCATTCATAACGTGTGCAAACGAAACATATGTGTCTGTGATATAGAACGGAACGGAATCTTTATTCATATATGATTGATCTTCAAACCATTTACAATATACGAATATTTGTTTGCTTTCCACATGCTAATCATGTTCAGTTTTTGTTCCAGATATAAAGAACTGAGATGACAGTGATCTGCTTGCATAGATGACTACACAGACATTAGAAGAATGGATCAACGCACACTGGACTTCGGAACTACACTCCTGAACTCGATAAAGATATCATTTTAATTTTCTAGTTCTTAATGTTTTTGTGTTTTCCACTGTCTAACCTCGTTCAGTTTTTGTTGCAGATATAAAGACCTGAGATGAAAGAGATATGCCTTCACCGATGAAAACGCAGATAAACAAACATTAGATAATTGCACACTGGACTTCAGATCTACAATACCGGACTAGGTAGGGAGTAGTTTCTTGCTCGTTTCGCATAATTGTTAGCTCTCTACTTGCTATCCGTGTTCAGTTACATTACATGGCTTGCTGTCTGTCTTTCTGTCTCAATATGTTTGTGGGTCTGTCTCTGTCTGTCTCAATAAGTTTGTGGGTCTGTCTCTGTCTGTACTCGCTGTGGTCATGTGGTTAGTGTTGGGGATTTCGAAACTGGGTGTCCCGGGTTCAAACCCCAGTCGCGGCACCTCGGTCATGGTGGAGTGCCCTTGGGCAAGGCACATTTTCTAGCCTAGTACTGGTTTGTTTACCCAGGGATCATGAATAAGTGAACTGATGCCGTGATATAACTGAAATAATGTTGAAAGCTGCATAAAACCCCAATTTATAAATGATTAAATAGTCTTGTCTGTCTCTCTATCTCTATGTCTGTATGTCTTTCTGACTAGGCGCCTGTCTATATGTTGTCTAATTTTCTATCTGTTTGTTTGTTTGTATGTAGGTAAGAATTTTAGTCATTTGTTGTTTTGCACATTTTAATAATTCTTAAACATGTATGTCACCATGTCTTGTCTGTCTTTTATTATTTCCGTGATTGACTAGTCATTCTTCTCGCACCAATGTGCATTAATATGGCAGACGACTTTAGAAACATCTAGGCCGAACTATGAACAATCCCGAAGCCAATGTTTTATTATTAAATAGATTTCGAAAATAATGTAGTAAAAGGAGCAAATGCTCATAATGGATTAACTATATGAACGAAACTATTGATGTTATTCATGTAGTAAGAATTTCAGTCATTTGTTGTTTCGCACATTTTAATAATTGTTAAACATGTAGGTCACCATTCCTTGTTTCCTTTTCCTTTCGTGCAGCTTTCATTTTACTAGGGTGGTAAGCCTAGTACTGGTTTGTTTACCCAGGGATCATGAATAAGTGAACTGATGCCGTGATATAACTGAAATAATGTTGAAAGCGGCGTAAAACCCCAATAAATAAATTGTCTCTCTATCTCTGTCTGTCTGTCTCTATCTGTATGTCTTTCTGTCTAGGCGCCTGTCTATATGTTGTCTTATTTTCTATCTGTCTGTTTGTTTGTATGTAGGTGTTTCTTTCTGTCCATGTGTCTGCATGCATGTGTTTTGCTCATTTTGAACAATTTCTCCGTCACAAAAATATCAAATAACTTTTCATGTTCGTCAAAATGCGTCTAAATGTACGGAAAGGCTATGCATTTTCTTAGATCCCTCCGAGACTTTTCACCATTGTGGCAAAAGGAGGAACTTCTCATTTTGAACCATGTGTCCGTTTGACACAATGTTTTCAAAAGTTGCATCATATGGCCCAAAATGCGTCTACATGTGGGAAAGCTTCAGAAAGTTTGAGCAATTTCTACTTTTGTCGCAATGTTTTCAAAAGTTGTCTGCTTGATATTCATTTACGTCAAAGTGTGTCTACATGTGCTGAAAGGCTAAGAATCTTCTTAGATCCTCCTTGTCACCATTCATAACGTGTGCAAACGAAACATATGTGTCTGTGATATAGAACAGAACGGAATCTTTATTCATATATGATTGATCTTCAAACCATTTACAATATACGAATATTTGTTTGCTTTCCACATGCTAATCATGTTCAGTTTTTGTTCCAGATATAAAGAACTGAGATGACAGTGATCTGCTTGCATAGATGACTACACAGACATTAGAAGAATGGATCAACGCACACTGGACTTCGGAACTACACTCCTGAACTCGATAAAGATATCATTTTAATTTTCTAGTTCTTAATATTTTTGTGTTTTCCACTGTCTAACCTCGTTCAGTTTTTGTTGCAGATATAAAGACCTGAGATGAAAGAGATATGCCTTCACCGATGAAAACGCAGATAAACAAACATTAGATAATTGCACACTGGACTTCAGATCTACAATACCGGACTAGGTAGGGAGTAGTTTCTTGCTCGTTTCGCATAATTGTTAGCTCTCTACTTGCTATCCATGTTCAGTTACATTACATGGCTTGCTGTCTGTCTGTCTCAATATGTTTGTGGGTCTGTATCAATATGTTTGTGTGTCTGTCTCTGTCCGTACTCGCTGTGGTCGAGTGGTTAGCGTCAGGGATTTCGAAACCGGGTTTCCCGGGTTTGATCCCCAGTCGCAGCAACTCGGTCATGGTAGAGTGCCCTTGGGCAAGGCACATTTTTTAGCCTAGTACTGGATTGTTTACCCAGGGATCATGAATAAGTGAACTGATGCCGTGATATAAATGAAATAATGTTGAAAGCAGCGTAAAACCCCAATAAATAAATTGTCTCTCTATCTCTATGTCTGTCTGTCTCCATCTGTATGTCTTTCTGTATAGGCGCCTGTTTATATGTTGTCTTATTTTCTATCTGTCTGTTTGTTTGTATGTAGGTGTTTCTTTCTGTCCATGTGTCTGCATGCATGTGTTTTGCTCATTTTGAACAATTTCTCTGTCACAATAATATCAAATAACTTTTCATGTTCGTCAAAATGCGTCTAAATGTACGGAAAGGCTATGCATTTTCTTAGATCCCTCCGAGACTTTTCACCATTGTGGCAAAAGGAAGAACTTCTCATTTTGAACCATGTGTCCGTTTGACACAATGTTTTCAAAAGTTGCATCATATGCCTCAAAATGCGTCTACATGTGGGAAAGCTTCAGAAAGTTTAAGCAATTTCTACTTTTGTCGCAATGTTTTCAAAAGTTGTCTGCTTGATATTCATTTACGTCAAAGTGTGTCTACATGTGCTGAAAGGCTAAGAATCTTCTTAGATCCTCCTTGTCACCATTCATAACGTGTGCAAACGAAACATATGTGTCTGTGATATAGAACGGAACGGAATCTTTATTCATATATGATTGATCTTCAAACCATTTACAATATACGAATATTTGTTTGCTTTCCACATGCTAATCATGTTCAGTTTTTGTTCCAGATATAAAGAACTGAGATGACAGTGATCTGCTTGCATAGATGACTACACAGACATTAGAAGAATGGATCAACGCACACTGGACTTCGGAACTACACTCCTGAACTCGATAAAGATATCATTTTAATTTTCTAGTTCTTAATGTTTTTGTGTTTTCCACTGTCTAACCTCGTTCAGTTTTTGTTGCAGATATAAAGACCTGAGATGAAAGAGATATGCCTTCACCGATGAAAACGCAGATAAACAAACATTAGATAATTGCACACTGGACTTCAGATCTACAATACCGGACTAGGTAGGGAGTAGTTTCTTGCTCGTTTCGCATAATTGTTAGCTCTCTACTTGCTATCCGTGTTCAGTTACATTACATGGCTTGCTGTCTGTCTTTCTGTCTCAATATGTTTGTGGGTCTGTCTCTGTCTGTCTCAATAAGTTTGTGGGTCTGTCTCTGTCTGTACTCGCTGTGGTCATGTGGTTAGTGTTGGGGATTTCGAAACTGGGTGTCCCGGGTTCAAACCCCAGTCGCGGCACCTCGGTCATGGTGGAGTGCCCTTGGGCAAGGCACATTTTCTAGCCTAGTACTGGTTTGTTTACCCAGGGATCATGAATAAGTGAACTGATGCCGTGATATAACTGAAATAATGTTGAAAGCTGCATAAAACCCCAATTTATAAATGATTAAATAGTCTTGTCTGTCTCTCTATCTCTATGTCTGTATGTCTTTCTGACTAGGCGCCTGTCTATATGTTGTCTAATTTTCTATCTGTTTGTTTGTTTGTATGTAGGTAAGAATTTTAGTCATTTGTTGTTTTGCACATTTTAATAATTCTTAAACATGTATGTCACCATGTCTTGTCTGTCTTTTATTATTTCCGTGATTGACTAGTCATTCTTCTCGCACCAATGTGCATTAATATGGCAGACGACTTTAGAAACATCTAGGCCGAACTATGAACAATCCCGAAGCCAATGTTTTATTATTAAATAGATTTCGAAAATAATGTAGTAAAAGGAGCAAATGCTCATAATGGATTAACTATATGAACGAAACTATTGATGTTATTCATGTAGTAAGAATTTCAGTCATTTGTTGTTTCGCACATTTTAATAATTGTTAAACATGTAGGTCACCATTCCTTGTTTCCTTTTCCTTTCGTGCAGCTTTCATTTTACTATTTTCTGGAGAATTCCGAAGTCATCCCATATCTTTTTGTTAATTGTATTTTTCCCACATGTAGACACTTTTTGATGCATCTGCAGCAGACAACTTTTGAAGACATTGTGACAAAAGTAGAAAATATGTATTGAGCATAATTGGATTAAACCTTTATGGTCCCTGGTTGAGGTCCCATGGATGAGTCTACTAAATATTGAGAAATAAGTAGCAATAGAATGTATACCAGGATTAATATAAATATGCAGGCTGATCTTGGTCTACACTTATCGCAAGTGTAGTTTAAAGTTTTACATTCATTAAAAAAGCAAAATGTTGTTTAGCGTGCAGTGGGATAAGGGTTAATTTAACCCATTCTTACATGTTGAAGCTTACACAGATTATGTTAGCAGTGATATATTTCTATCGCTTGATCTTAAAAACATCATGATGAGCAATTTTTCCATTTGCATCAATGTTTTTAAAAAGTCATCTGCAGTGACTGCGTTTGCGTCATGGGAAAGGGTTAAGTCATACATCTTATCAACAGGATTGTTGTGTTTCAGAATTCCCGTGTAGAGAGAGAGAGAAGTGGAATGTGGGGATGGAACTTGTACTTCGAAACAACATCTGTGATGGGAAGAACTGTCTGACTGGCAAGGATGAACTAATGTGCAGTAAATGAGGAACTTCTCAACATAAGGTTTAATTTGAGTAATTAGAAAGAAACCTTTCGGCAAATACAACCTGATCACGGTTTCTATTTTACGCTAGTATTTAGCGCAAATTGTTACATTTCTTTTTACATTAAATGGCTTTTCCAAATGAAAATATTGAAAGAATAGTGGAAATTCTAGACAAACAAAAGTTAAGTGAAAGAGTGGGAAACATTGTCAGCAATAAGAAGGAATAGTCTCAGATGAAATGTCATGTGGTATTTATTCAATGTATTTAATATATTGTGATTATAATGAGAAATGAGAGTCCATATGAAGATAATTGTTAAACCAAAAATTGACCTAATACCCTTCCTGCAGATGACTTTTGAAAACATTGTGGCAATAATGAGCAATTTCTCCTTTTGCCACAACATTTTCAACTTTATTTTTAATAAATATAGTTTCATTTATAGAGAATTACTTCATTTGTCAGAAGATGTTTTCCATGTCGTCTTTGAGGACCCGTTCATCTGCGGCTATAGTTTACACAATGCACAAGTAGACTTGGATAGTAAGTTTATAGGGAATATTATATTAAAGTAGCTATAAATCTGTTTGTATTGTGCAACGAGGAGTGTGTGGGAGATTTATATCTTGCAAGACTGAAGGTCTATAGTTTACACAATGCACACGTAGACATGGATAGTAAGTTTATAGAAATATTATGTTAAAGTGTAGCCAGATATAGAACTTCCCACTCTCCGAGTTTTACCATACAATCCAAGGAATCGCCACTGCAACATAATATTACTTTTATTATATACCCAAAACTGGCTTCTTAGAGTGAAAAATAGAAGCAAATATACAGATTCAATTTATTTGATATTGAAATTACATTTTTAGCTCATCTGTTTTTCAGGGGGAAAATATCAGGTATTGTGATACCCTTGGCATTGTCTGCATTGTCACAAAACTTTAACCTTACTACATAACTAAAAAAAATATTCAACATTTTCAAATGAAACTTGATACACCTGTTCGTAGGAACAATACACATGTCTATACTAAGTCAAATAACTCTGGCTTTAATAATTATTTAGTAATGCCCGCTTTGCGAATTAGAAAAATGCAGAAGAGTGATGGCTTTCGCTTGCAGCGCTCTTGTTGTAACATGAAATGAAAAGTATGAATGGCGGATAAATATGGTCTACAATACAAAGTTTTACAAATTGCAGCCGTCGGCTATAATTCCTGAAATTTCATCTGTTTCTATGAAAAATTTACACCTTCAGTACATTAACAATGGTGGTTGGTATTTCAAGGTAATTAAACCCTTTCCCACATGTAGACACATTTTGATGCATCTTCAGCAGACAACTTTTGAAAACATTGTAACATTGTGTAGAGCATATGTATTGAGCAGAATTGGATTGAACCTTTATGGTCCCTTGTTGATGACAGATTTTTATCTACTCATGGATGAGTCTACTAAATATTGAGAAATAAGTAGCAATAGAATGTATACCAGCATTAACATAAAAATGTAGACTGATCTTGGTCTACACTTATCACAAGTTTAGTTTTAAAGTTTTACATTCCTTAAAAAAGTAAAATATTGTTTAGCATGCAGTGGGATAAGGGTTAATTTAATTCAATCCGCTCACACATGTGGAAGCTTTCTGAAGCCTCTGCAACAGGTAACTTTTGGAAACATTGTGGCAAAAGGAAATATTGCTCATAATGATTAATTTCTCCTTTTGCCGAATTTTTTTCAACTCTTTGCAACAATTTAAGTGTCTCAGATTTTACCATGATTTTAAAATCATCTACTACTAATTTGTTGCATGTGGAAAAGGCTTAAAACTCCACTTGTATGGCATGACTACTTTCATTTTAGGTTCATCATGAAGAAAGCCCAAGATCAACAACAACTTTATATGAAAGCAACGATACCTTTGTGAATGGTCTGGCTGTATGTGAAGAAGTAGAACTGGAGCCCGGCAGGACAAACTCCATTCATTTGGAGTTGGTGTCCAGCTCATCCCTTGGATATGTTGTTATTGACGATCTAGCAGTTAACGATGTTAAATATCCCCGTAAGTATAAGAGCCGCATCTGGCGATTTGGGCTCATATTGACTCACCATTAAAGGGTCATATGAATGTATAGCTAAAATTGGCTTAAACTAGTATTTTTTCAAAAGATGCATCTAAGACTGCATTACATGCAATTAGACAGTGAAGGCTTTGATGAGATTGTGCACATGCAAAGGTGCACCTTAGTCCTCACTGTATGCAGGACAAGTGGTAAGTGTCGGGGAATTGGTTCGGGCATCCCAGGTTTTATCCCAAGTTACGAGACGGCAGTCTTCGTAGAATGCCCATAGAAATCACTTCAGAAAGAGGGAAAAACCTCCTTTAACCATAATTATACCCCCAGATACATAGTATATGGGGGCTATATAGGAGTCACGCTTGTCGGTCAGTTGGTTTGTCGGTCTGTTGGTCTGTGGACATTTCTTGTGAACACTATTTCTCAGCAACCCTTGGTCAGAATTCAATATAACTTCACAAGAATGATTGATACCAAGCCTAGTTGTGCATATTGTCGGCGTGTTACACTGGAATTATTTTTAAATAAGTTATGGCCCCTTGAATTTCTCACATGTATATTGTCAGGCACCAGCTGTGGCCTTCAGTGATATTTCTAGTTGTTAATTGCAACCAAACTTCACGGGGAATGTTCATTTTCTGATCCTCATTAAAACTTGTAAGAACATTTAAATTACATTCATAACTTTGAGCTGTGTCATCAGAAAGATGAAAAATTACAAAACTTCAAACTGTATTGATTTGTTGAAAAGCATGGCCACCAGGTAGCATCAAAGTGGGTAATATGATAAAACTTAAAAAACTCTTCTTCTCTGAAAGTGGTTGTCTGATTTCAAGCTAATTTGTCAGAACTGTTCCTTATGTGACCCTCAACTTAAACAGTTCTAGCAATATTGATTGCTCAAAAGACATAGCAATTGTGTGTCGTAGGCAAAGGTGTTAAATGGCAAAACTTTAAGATTCTTCTGCTCTGAAAGTGCTTGTCTGATTTTGGCAGATGACACATATTGGTCTTGACTCGATCATGTGTATATGTTTACCTATTTTTAGATGCAGCCTCCTGCGACTTCGAGAGGAAGTGTGGTATTATACTACACACTGTGGAAGAAGCCATACTGCAGTGGAATATTACTGAAAGTGATTTCACTAAGGACCACACCTTCCAAGAGTCTTCAAAAGGTTTTTACTTTATTTACCCTTTCCTACATATGAAACCTGCAGCAGACGACTGAAAACTTCCATCAAAACTTTAAAAAAATCTGTAAATAAAAAAACCAAATATTGAATAGAGTTGAAAACATTGTGGCAAAAGGAGAAATAGCTCATTATGAGCAATTTCTTCTTTCATTACATTGTTTTCAAAATTCATCTGCTGCAACGGTGTCAGAATGATTCTGTACCATGGTGAGGATTAATCACATCTTGTGCCAATGTAACATGTAGACGGATGTGTGACTCCTCCTTTCTATGTTATGTTTTCTAAATTGAACTTCGTTGTTACATGCCTGAAGGATATGATTATGCATGAAAAGGTACAAGTTAGTATTTCTGTACAGTCTAGGTTCTGGTCACAGAAGATGACAGTCTCTTGTAACAAGCTTGTGTAAGCAATATGTGAATAGCATAGTTTGTGATTAGACTGTGCAGATGTGTAGTCTGATTCGAATATACAATATGTGAAGCCATCTTGCATATTTGTTCATGGATAGGTTTATTTATCACTTTCCCTTATATAAAAGATGCAGTTGAGGACAAAGGTCAAATTGATACAATTTAGCAATTCATCATGTTTCTAGTATATTTTTATCATAAATTGTTTATTGCACAACAACATTTATTTATCACTATATTTTAGCTCATATAATAATACGTTTGCAGCAGACGACTTTTGAAATATCCTGGAAATAATATTATAAATCTCTATAATGAAATTGACTCATTTGCAGTAGACCACTTTTGAAAACATTATGGCAAAAGGAGGAATTGCTCATAATGAGCAATATCTCCTTTCATCACAATGTTTGCAAAGCTATTCAATAAGTATACTTCCCTTTATTGAATTTTTACAGTCAGTCAAGCTTATGTCATGCCAAATTGTCTGCAGTTTGTGCATGCATATGTCTGTCTGTCCATGCGTCAAAGATGCTTTTTATTTTCGTCTGCTGGAGATTTGATATATGAAGCAAAAAGATTAACTAGGTCACTGAATTTGTATCCTGTCACTTTACTTGCAGATGACATAACTTGTCAGTTTGAATATGGGGATGATTGAGGGTTTTCATGGAAAGATATGTGACGTACACTGTGTGAAAACTGATGAAGCCATGATTGATTTGTTGAAAATCATTTCCAGTCTGACAAAAGTCTGGATATGTTCTCTTTCCGGCAGCATCATCAACACTGGTGATCCAGGAAACTTTACAATTGTGTCACCATTTTTTACTAGCGCATCAGCAGATATGTGTTTCACACTGGAGAACTCCACTTACATCACCTATAACCTGACCGCCACTGCTTACAACATGGGCGGCGACATTGTTAACACAACGTACGCAGATTATGTTGGCAGTGATATATTTCTATCGCTTGATGTTACAACTACTGTTGGAGATTCATATATCCTGTTCATAGAAGGGGCGGCCTATATAAATATATAAATGTGGGCACATATTCTGTATCAGTAGATAATGTTCAAATGTTTGCTGGAAAGGGTAGTGATGTTGGTAAGACTTTTGTTATTGGTTGTTGATTTGTTTTCTATGTACAGTCCAACCTGTATTTAAAGACCACCCATGTGGAGAGAACAATCTGGTCTTTGTTCACAGGTGGTCTTTAATTGCAGGGTCATGTATGCAGAAAATAAGTAATTGGTAAATTAAAAGTGTGGTTACTTTAGACAGGGAATTGCTTTACAAAGGTGGTCTTAAGCACAGATTTGACTATTTCATTTCTGTTATGTTGCTTTCTCTCTGACAGGATTTGAGATTAAAATGCAATTTTTCTGAAATGACATTTATTAAGGATGTGGAAGACAGTGGTCCAGTGGTAGAGCGTCGACCTCTCGTACCAAAGGTCCCAGGTTCCTCCAATCCCTTGATGAGCTGGTTATACCTGTGAATTTTCAACGCCAACAACGAAAGTACTGGTTATGACTCCAGGAAGCAGACATCAAGCATGATTAGTGTAAGCTTAATGCTTGTTCGCAATTGATGTAAAATAAATAAGTTTTAACTAAAGGATGCTTAGAAAACATCTGAAAAATAGAGTTAACATTTTAGAATATATTATGTTTTCA
Source organism: Serripes groenlandicus (assembly GCA_031761405.1). Lineage (NCBI taxonomy): Eukaryota > Metazoa > Mollusca > Bivalvia > Cardiida > Cardiidae > Serripes > Serripes groenlandicus. Next base: position 52,455,590 of record JASEVX010000004.1, read on the forward strand.
ATTCTATATCAATATATCTACACTTATTTTTTATTGTGTCACCCTGCGTAGCATGGTAGGCACTTAGGGATTACTTTTGTTTTGTCCAACGTCTGTCTGTCTGTCCGCCATACTTTTTTGTCACACTTTTTCGTCACACTTTCAATGAGCAGTGCAGGTGACACACATGCTCCGGTGAGCACTCCATTCTAGTATATTTACAAAACAATGGCGAAAATTGTTATTCTAGTTATACTGGGTTTTTAGGTGGGGGAGGTTATGTTTTGTTATGATGCCATGACAACTCTACCGAAAGTGATGACGATTGAAAAACCAAATGACATTGAATGCAGGGAACACTGGAGCATTTAAGATCATAGTAAAGTTTGGTAAGCATATTGTCCATATAAATTGAACTGTCACATGATAAATATATAATAAACATGACTAGACCCTCACTGGCAAAATAAAGTAAAGTTGTGGCGCCAAGATCACGGTAAGGATGGACATTTACAGTATACCTGATATGATCTTGACTTACCCGAAAACAGAAGGCTGAGCTTGCCAACAAAATACAACCCGGTTGATATAATTAACAGTATGCCTGATATGTGCTTGACTTACCTGAAAACAGAGGCGGCCAAGCTTGCCAATGAAATACAACCCAATTGATATAATTAACACTTTAGATACCTGGCTCCTGGTGAATTCGATACATTTTTTCGCAAAAATAAGTGATTACCTTTAATTGGTAAAATTAATCAGTATTTCCTCCTCAGTAACATATAGACCTAGATGCATATTCTAAGGACAAAAAGATAGTGGTGTAGCCCAACTATAAATAAAACTTTAAATGATAACAAACTGGAGAGCACTGAAGATCCGAATTTGCCAGACAAAGCTTATATCTATTTTCAGTGTACCCGGACGATTTATGCAGCATATACATTGTACCAGAAAACACAAGTGTCGTATAAGTAACTCGAGACCTTCCATGTTCTCGTTGGATCATCACACTTCATCCAGGTAAATTTATCACAATTCATCCTGGTAATCAAGAAACGGTAAATTAATCGCACTTCATCAAGAAATTCGTCCTTGAATTTCATAACTCTGTAAATGTGTACAAGTTTGGACCGTGAAATATGGAATAAATTTCACCACAATGTGTATCAACTATTATAAAAGTTATAAAGAAAGTACCAATTTCGTTTGGATTACTTCTTGTATATATATTTAGTCTTCTGCTTTGAAAAAATCTGAGGAAAAATCTGTAATATTTACAATTTTTGAAGTATAATTTCCATTACCTAGTTTAAAAGATTGCAGGAAAAATGCTCCTTTTCATACAATATTTTTTATAGTCTGACTCTAACTAGATGCCAAAACTATATAAGACCTCTTTTCTCCTGATGTCATCTAAGATTCAACATAGGGACTTTCACCATTGTCCAATGTCCTATTGGAACTGCCTCCAACAATACCGGACTGGCTACATCAGGACCTTGCCCTATTGGTCACTATTTTTTAATAGAGTTGAAAACATCATGTCAAAAGGAGATATTGCTTATGCATCAAAAGGTGTCTGCATATGGGAAAGCATAAAATCAGAATTTAATTAGAATATTTGTTTATCTATTTGTAACAATGAAATTTTGATCAACTGCGTAGTGGTGCAAGCCGATTTTGATCTTCTCTGGTTGCTTAGTTCCAATGGTCTTCTTTTAAATCACCTGAGTCGAAGGCTCAAGGTGATCTATTCTGATAACTCTCTGTCTGTCATCCGTTGTGTATCGTTAACTTTTAGCTTTAAAGTCATAGGTTATCCATTCAATTATTGAGATTTTGTATGTTTTGACAAAATACGTTCAAAGTCGTCTGCTGCAGAATTGTCGTATGAGGGAAAGGGTTAATGGATACTCAACCAGCAAAGTATTAGGAGAGGTTCCAATTTTGATGTGCCACTATCTCCCATGTAGCTCTATTGTATGTCTTTGTTACTTGAACACTTAACCCTTTCCCTCATACAACAATTCTGCAGCAGACGACTTTGAACATATTTAGTCAAACAATAGAAAATCTCTATAACTGAATAGATAACCTATGACTAAAAGTGGAAAACATTGTGTCAAAACGAGAAATTGCTCGTTTTGAGCAATTTCTTCTTTTTTCACTATGTTTTCAAAAAACCGTCTGCTGCAGAGGCGTCAGAAAGGGTCTATATGAGGGAAAGGGTTAAGCATTTGATTTTCGAAAAATGTTTTAGAACAAAGGAAAATATATGGTTCACTTTGAACCATTTCTCCTTTTCCTAAAACATTTTCCAACAGTCATTTGCTGTATTATAGTTATTTCAGGTCAGATTTATGAAGGGAATAGTAGGATTATTAATACATGCTTAATAATTGTGCATATGTTTTCAGGACATAATTGCAACATCTCCAATGCACCAATGACAGACTATACCCCCTATCCATGTCCCGCGGGCTACTACTGTCCCAATGGTATGGAGTACGGCACCCAGTATGGCTGTCCTAGAACATACAGCAGTGTACACCATGTGGTGCCGGGAAATATTGTGATTTAATAGGAACCTCAGCTGTAACCGGTTTGATCTTATTTCTAACCAAGTTTTAACTCTTTCCCACATACAATAAATCTGCAGCAGATGCCCTTGGAAATATGTTGACAAAAATATAGAAAATCCCTAGTAAAAAGTTGAAAACATTGTGACAAAAGTAGAAAGTTATTCTTTTGTCAATTTTTTTTCAAATTCGTCTGCTGTAGAGATGTCAGAAAGTGTCTATATGAAGGAAAGGGTTAAAAAAAGATGAAACCTGATAATTACAATGGTGAAGATACAGAGGAGTGTCAACAGTTCGTTTCTGCTCAACTACTTTCTTAATTAAGACTTAACAAACTTGTCGCTTGCAGTAGTATAGTATTTACAAAATTACTTCTTGTTAGTGTCTTGGAGTTGGGTGTAGTAATTTTGTATCTTTATGCAGCTGCATACACTGAAGACTGGTGGGACAAAAACAATGTTTATAGTCTGACTCTAATAAGATGCCAAAACTATATAAGACCTCTTTTCTCCGGATGCAAATGTCATCTAAGATTCAATATAGGGACTTTCACCCTTGTTTATATAATGATAAGCTTTCACATTCCTACATTCCTACAGTCTACTCAGTGTATATGTTCTTAATTACAATATTTCCAAATGGTTACTTCTTAACAAGATGCACATGCTGATTTGAATCTACCCAGGTTAACAATGTTAGAGGGTCTATTTTCATAGCTCATATATTATGATGTATTTTACAGAAGACTACTGCTGCATACTGGTGTAATAGTGGCTCTTCTACTGCCACACCTACCGATGGAACAACTGGTCAGCTATGTCTAGAGGGCAGATACTGTTGTACAGGAACGATCAATCCAACCCAATGTCCTATTGGAACTGCCTCCAACAACACCAGACTGGCTACATCAGGACAGTGTACAGCATGTACAGTGGAAAATTACTGTTGAACAACTGGGCTCATCGTTCCAACAGGACTATGTGATACCGGATATTACTGTACAAGTGATGCCAGAAAAGCGACCCAAACTGATGGTACCACTGGGGACCTGTACCATTGGTCATTATTGCCCTGCTGGTATCACAGCGCCTCTTGCTCGTCGTCCAGGAATATATATGCCAGGCCGGGGACAATCACAATGTGATAACTGTACAGCTTGACATTATTGCACAGATGGTATCAATCCAATAGGAGCAGAGTCGGCCACGCCATTTGGATCCTAACGAACATCTGGTACCTGTCCAGCAATGACGTTAAATCTTGACCCATGTCCACAAGGCACCTATAGCAACACAACAGGGCTTACCATGTCAAACTTATGCACATAGTGTTCCTTTGGGAAATACTGTGGATCTACCCAACTCACTGAAGCAACAGGTGACTGTTATACAGAAGTTTACTGTCTTGAGGGTGCCAGTTCACCAAATAATCCAACAGCTGACGCTACAAGTGGACCTTGCCCTATTGGTCACTATAGTCCCGTAGGAAATAGCTATCCTCTAGGTTGTGCCAGTGGAACTTACAGGTAAACTTCATGCAATATTTTTTTACCGTTACCCACAAACATCATATCTTAAGCAGACACTTTTGAAAATCTGGAAAATATCTATAAATGTAAGTTATAATTTTTTAATAGAGTTGAAAACATCATGTCAAAAGGAGATATTTCTCATGCATCAAAAGGTGTCTGCATATGGGAAAGCATAAAATCAGAATTTAATTAGAATATTTGTTTATCTATTTGCAACAATGAAATTTTGATCAACTGCGTAGTGGTGGAAGTCGATCTTGATCTTCTCCGGTTGCTTAGTTCCAATGGGCTCAAGGTGATCTATTCTCTGTCTGTCATCCGTTGTCTATCGTTAACTTTTAGCTTTAAACATCATCTCCTCCTTAACCACAGGACCAATTTCAACCAAACTCAACAGGAATGTTCCTTTGCTGGTCCTCTTTCAAATTTGTTCAAAGATTTAAATTTCATTGAGAACTGCGGCATCAGAAAGGGGGCAAAATGTCCAAACTTTAAAAATCTTCTCCTCTGAATCTGCTTGTTCTAGTTTTGTAGCTAAAATTTCTGCATATATGTTTTCAAAGTCATCTTCTGCAGATTTGTTGAATGTAGGAAAGGGGGTTTAATGACCTGACGCTTAAAAAAGGCCCTGGTCATTATTATTGGCCGGTAGTGCAACAGAACTTGCTTGTGTATCATGAATTTGTCCAGGTATGATTAAGCTTGTCCAACATATATAAGCTTTTGGTTGCCTCTGCAAGAGACAACCTTTGTAATCATTGGTAAAAGTGAATTCGGTCGTAGCTGCTCTGTTGTGGCAACAATGTTGTCAACTTCATTCACTGATTGTTTATCTAGCGCTCTTTAATTGTTTGGAAAAATCCACAAGGCAAAACCCGCTTATCATGAGGATTTGAACCAAAGCCTTAAGGTACCAGAGACCGATGCACTACCACTGCATCACTGTCTTCCACATTCAGACAACTCCTTAAAGTGTTAGAAAAATAAAAACTGTTGAAGTTGTGATAATATTAAATTTAGCTATAGTCCGGGTCTGACTGCTACCTCTGGTAACTGCTCAGCACAGTACTACTGTGTCGTTAATACCACCTCTTTTAGGCCTATAGATGGCACCACTGGAAATATTGGCCCCATCGATCATTATTGCCTAGAAAGGAACAGGCCCATCGGCATTATTACTATGTGCCCCTGGCACATACATGCCTAACATCCTAGCAGAATCTTGTTTTGAATGTACAGCCGGCTACTATTGTGAAGATGGCTCCAGTCAGTTGGATTGTCCAGCTAATACAGGCAGTGTATGGCAGAGCTGTCCTACTGGTACCGTTAGTGAAACCATGGGACTGTCTATTTCCACAGAGTGTACACAGTGCTTCTATTGTGCTGGTGTTAATCTGTGTCGGGACCATGTGATGCCGGGTTATATTGCCAGACAGCTGTCGCGGTTGCAAATCCACCTGGTCACTGGTGATGAATGTCCAAGGGGATCCTATTGTCTACAAGGGAGTGTAAGTGTCCTTTGGGTACTTACAGTAACATGACTATGAGGACTAGTGAGGCCCATTGTTTGGCCTGTACAGCTGGGTAGTACTGTGACACAACATGACTAACTGAACCCACAGGCTAATGTTCTGCAGGAGTTTTCTGTGCAGTTGGAGCCAACTTCTCATCACCTGTTTCTACAGATGCTACAGGAGGACAACCGTCTTTTTGTACCACCTGCCCAACTGGATTTTACTGTGTTGCTGGAAGCACAAGTCCTACAGCATGTCCTGCTGGTAAGCTTTTACACCTGCCTTAACTTTGATCACACATACAACAAGTCTGCAGTAGACGACTTTGAAAACATCTAGGCAAAAGCAAAGATAATCCCTTTAAATGAAAGAACAATAATTGTAAAAAAATGAAATCATGGTGACAAAAGGAGAATTTTGTTTTGAGAGATTTAATTGTTGCAATTATGTAACAAACAGAGAATGGAGTTGAAATTAAAATGTTATCATGGCGTTTACCACATAAAGAAAACTCTTCACACACCTGCAGAAGATAACTTTGAAAACATTGTGGTAAAAGGAGAATTTCAATTTTGTTTCCTTCAAATTCATCTTAGCTGAAATGACATATTTTCCTCAGATGTTTCAAGCAAACTACTATGAAATAACCTTAAAGTTTTATGGTTGAAAATAGTAATAAAAATGAAAACTTTGTGGGAAAAGAGGCAATTGGTAAACCGCAAAACGTCTTCTCGTTCAGCTTGTTTTCAAGGAGGCTACTATTTTTCAAATGACTTATTGTTTTATTTTTAACATTTACAGATTCAGCCTTTTTATGACAATGCTGGTCCAAGACTACCACGTAACCAGTGGACTTTGACGAAACAGCTGCCACGCCACTGCAGCATTTCTTCCTGCTTTTCTCACTAGAGTTGCTGTCCGACATAGTGAGAATGACGAAGGAAGATGACACAACCAGGAAACACAACATGATGCAAGATGGGAAGAGACAACTGTCCTAGAGATGCGGGCCTTCTTGGGAATTAACATTTTGATGGGGATAAACCAGCTGCCGAAAGCCGATATGTTTTGGTCCACGAACTCCCTGGTTGGCAATTCCATAATGATGACTTGCAACCGATTCCAATAGATAATATAGTATTTTCATGCTTCTAACTGTACAGCTGAACCAGCAAGGGGAATGCCTGAGTATAATCGACTCTTCAAGATCAGACCAGTCATGGAAGCTGTTTCACAGACGTTTTGAAGCTTCTACACCTTGTCCAGAGAAGAAGAGATACTGCCACCTCGACTTTAGGTTAGAACTCATTAGGGAACTTCTCTGTGGATTCAACAATGTGGTAATGATATTTACAAACCCCTAATACCAAGGCTGCAAGTGTGACTGTGGTAAATAGTGCTCATCCCTTGGACTCCCCGCAGTAGTTTGGGGTTGTGCTGTTGGATTCTACTGCACTTTAGGATCCTGATCCGCCATACCAGGGGTAATTGGAAATAACATAGGATCAGATTGGAATTGTCCAGCCACAAGCATTGAGGAAAATGTCAGGAAGGAAACTTCTGTCCAAAGGGATCATCGTCGCAAACGGCATGTATAGGGTTGCGAGATAGATGAACTCTCCGCAGTGACTGGTCCATACTAGGCTGGATACTACTGTAGTACATCAGCACTGACCAATGAGTCACAATGCACTCGGGTACAACAAAAAAGTTTAAAACATTGTGTCAAAAGCAGAAATTGCTCGTCTTGAGCAATTTCTTCTTTTGCCACAATGATTTCAAAAAGCTGTCTGCTGCAGAGACTTTAGAAAGTGTCTATATGAGGAAAAGGGTTAATTTTGTTCCTTTTCTAAACAGGTTACTATTGTATAGAGAATGCCACATTAAATGCTCCAGCAGATGGTACTACAGGGAACATATGTCCAGCTGGTTCTAACTGTCCAACTGGTTCCCCTTCAAACATTTTCTGTCCAAACAGAACATACACCAACCATACAGTAGCTTCCATCTGCTACACATGCCATGCAGGGTTCTCTTGTACCACCAAAGATAGAGAAGACGCCTGCCTTATGGGATATTACTGCCCAAGGGCACAGGTGCTGATGTCCAGCCTGGTACCCTTGGACCGACAGCAGGTTTGCCACAGGTATCGGAATGTACCCATTGTTCTGGTGGGAAATATTGCCAACTGAGGGGCCAGTCTGCCGAAACCGGGGATTGTACTGCAGAATATTGTTGTCCGACAGGTTGGTTTCTCTTGACTATTTTTTCGGGAAAGTGAGCTGGTTGCTGGGGCTGAATGGTGTGTTGAGCACTTCTGTGAGAAAGCTAGAAAATGCATTTGTAGGACAATTTGCAATTGTAGCATAACTGAAATAATGTTAAAAATGGAGTTTATAGATTATTTCTGTTTCTATGACTTAAATTGATACCTTGAGAAAACCTGTGCTATGACATGTTTTGTAAATATATTTACTAGCAGGGTGCTTAACCATTTACGTAATAGTACTGTCTTTGAGTATCTTAGAACGATAATGTACATATGGACAATAGCAGGTATATTTATATACAGAGTTCAAAACATTGTAGGAAAAGGATGTGAATTAACGTAAATTTACAGGAGTTGATATAAACTTATCTTAATGGTTGTCTGGAAAAATAAAAATAAGAAATAGGTCAACCCTTACCAACATGCCTTTTTGACCCATCTGCAGCAGATAACTTTAGAAAACATTGTGGCAAAAGGTAAAATGGTTCATAAAGAGCTATTTCTCTATTTGACACAAATGTTTTTTATCTTTATATAATGATTATTTTAGGATGCCGCCGCAATAAAATAACATAAAAGTAAAATCATCAAATACAACACATTTATTCCCAGACAATAAATAATAACAACACAAATTATTAACACTATTATTGTGGAGATAATTTGGAGGCAAGTGGTATTTAGCCATCATGGAGGACAGCACAATGATCATTAGACTGTTATGCAGTTGCACGCACCAAATATGTATGACTTGTAGTTTTTTATGAAAGCATGACCTTTTCCGCTTTAATTCCAGTCCACACTAGTGGGTTCCGCGAGGGATGCGCTAATACAGGGCATCCTCTGCCTGTCCCGGTCATCCCTCTCCCCTATACATAATTTTATCAATGGTGTGGGCCTAAAAGTGGATTCCGCAAGGGACAGGCTAATACAGGACATCCACTGCCTGTTCTGGGCATCCCTCTGCCATAGACAAAGCCAGGAATTAAACTTAGGATGGTTGGAATCCTGTGAGAAGCCGCCTTGCAAGGTTCTACATCCTTGACATGCCATGCATAATAGCCCCTCACAGTTCCCAGCTCCTCGTCCGTGACACCTGAGACCCCGTTCCTGACTGATGCAGAGTTCAAGCCTCGAGGTCGGCGTTGGAGGTATAAATAACAATGAATTCTGACTATTAGGTATGCTAGATCACTATGCCGCCCACTCACTGGCCGCTAGAATCTGCCACAGAAAATTTAGTTTTCCGAAATCTATTTTGTGCATGGTTCCTTGAAGCTGATTGAAAAAAAATTTGAAGCGTCCAAGACTTTGCGTAACAGGTGATTAGACGCTTAATCAAATCTAATAGTGACTGCAAGCGCTTTGTAGTCTTGAATTGATCATAACTGGCAGATGATTTAACCCGAAAGAAAACGATTCCAAAAACTCCAAAAACCCAATTTAAAAGCATCTCCCAACCCACAAAGGTTTGTCAGCCCGAAAATAAATGAGATTATAGCTAGGGCCATAATCTGTAATATAATTATTTTCATTTATTGAGGTTTTCAATATTTTTACACAAACTATTTCAAAGTTTTCTGCTGCAGATTTTTGTAGTTTGTGGTGAAGGATTAAGAGATTTTGTATTATAAATTTACTTCCAGTGAGACTGACGGTCAATCAATCTGTAACCTGTGTCCAGCACGGTACTACTGTTGTGAGAACACAACCTCCTACCTTGGTTACCACTGGTTACTATTGCCCTGACAGCACAACAGAACCCACACTCTCCATGTGCTAAAAGTTTCTATAACGCAGCCTCGGGGTCAGATGCCCTAGCTGATTGTTTAGAATGTCCCACCGGCCGGTATTGTGACAGTAAGTATGGAAGACTTCAGATTAGGGAGTGTTAACTGAATTTTTCCTCACAATATCTTGCTTGTTACCAAATAAAACTGTTGTAGGTAATCAAAAGAATGAACACAGCATATATATTTAGATGTACCTTAGAAGAGCTCAGTCTGACTGCTAGCCTAGATTCAAAACATTGTTAGTTCTGTCAGGAAATTATTTAATTATAGTTATGAACCAACTTTGAAATATTAGCTTTGGGACTTGATTAATGCTTTCCCTCATACAACAAACATGCAGCAGACGAATTTGAAAACTCGCCCAAATTTGTTTGGAAACTCCCTTTAAATGAAAGTACAATAGTGAATCGGGTTGAAAACATGGTTTTGAGCAATTTCTTCTTTTGCCGCCATGTTTTCAGAAATCGTCTATATGACGGAAAGGATTAATTACTATCAATATCAGCCTTTGCTTTGCTTATGATGTTGAGTGGGATCTTCCCTTTTTCTCCAAGCATCATGGATGTTTATGGCAAACTATTATGAGCAAAAGTCATCTACCTAGTTTCGAAAAGGAAAATAATTAATTATGGAAACATGACGAAAACAAACTTATTGAGCTTTCAAATAAACATGCTTAACAAACATATTTAAACTACAAAACATGCTTCTATCCTCTATTCTGTACCTTCTTTCTTTTTTTCCTCTATATACTTCATTCTTTTTCTCTTATATTCAATTTCTCTCTCATATTGATTTAATTACTACGCCTTTTGTTGCCCTCTGATCATCGAAATAAAAAATATCTCTTTTGTTACCAAATCAAACTCTATGTTGTAGGTACTCAAGAATGAACACAGCATAATGTTTGAAGTCCAATAGATATTTTAGATTATGTACCTTAGAAGAGCTCAGTCTGACTGCTAGCCTAGATTCGAATCATTGTTATATCAGGAAATTATTTCATTATAGTTATGAACCAACTTTTTCTGTTGGATTTCTGCTTTGAAATCAGTCAAAATTGGTTGTTACATGTTTGAGTCTTATATCTAAGTGCATCTTATAAGACATTTGGGCCAAGTTACACAAAAATTAGTTTTGGGACTTGATTAACTCTTTCCTACGTATAACAAACTTGCAGCAGATGAATTTGAAACACACCCGAATTTGTTTGGATGTCCCTTTAAATGAAAGTACAATAGTTGAATAGAGTTGAAAACATGGTGACAAAAGGAGAAATTGCTTGTTTTGAGAAATTACTTCTTTTGTCGCCATGTTTTCAAAAAGCTGTCTGCTGAAAAGGCATTTATACGAGGAAAAGGGTTTATAACTATCAATATCAGCCGTTGCCTTCATGCTGTCTGATCAGGATCTTCCCTTGTTCTCCAAGCATCCTTGATGTTTCTGGCGAGCTATTATGAGCAAAAGCCATCTACATAGTTATGCAATGTCATTGATGTTTCAATTAGCTCATTCTTACATACAATGAACCAGCACCAGATGACTTTAAAAAAATATAAGATATTGTGGCAAACAGACATTTCCCTTTTGCAACCTTTTTTCAAAATATTTCTGCTTCAGATGTTTTAAAATGTGTCTGCATGTGTTAACATTTTAATTTCAAGATGTATAAAGGTTGATATTCATGTAACATGATTCATTTATGACATTTTTTCACAGCACACGGCCTCACAATCCTAACAGGGAACTGTACTGGAGGCTGTTTGTACAGGCCAGTCAACTCAAGCCATGCCGGTGCCCAATTCAAATGCCACGGAAGTGTCAAACTGTTCATGTCCGGTCACAAATTACACGGGCGGAGAATGCTGGCCAGGTACCTTCTATCCAGCGGGTACAAAATATTCCATTTCTTATTATAAAAAGAATACTTTCCCACATACAACGAATTTGCAGCAAACAACTTTGAAAACCGTTTAAATATTGAATTGAATTGAAAACATTGGACAAAATGAATTTCTATGGTAAATGTAACATTATAAGAAATGAGGTACAAAGTGGAAAATATTGTCGAAACAAGTAGAATTGCTGGTTTTAAGCAATCGCATTTTTTATCCAAAATGTTCTCGAAATTCTTCTGCTTTCAAGAAATGTTTAAACTAGCCCAAGTACTATGAAAAGTTCTATCAAACCAAACTCATCCGAGGAATGGAATGAACTATCTACACAAAGTATTTTTACATGATGTTTTAAAGAAATTAACCCGTTCCTACATACAGATGCTTTCCGAAGCCTCTGCAGCAGTCAACTCTCTTTAAATGAAATCACAATAGTTGAATAGAGTTGAAAACATGGTGACAAAAGGAGAAATTGCTCGTTTTGAGCAATTTCTTCTTTTGTCACCATAATTTCAAAAACCTTTCTGCTGCAGAGGCATCAGAAAGCCTCTATATGAGGGAAAGGGTTAATTAATAACTATCAATATCAGGATTTGCCTTCATGCAGTCTGATCCGGATCTTCCCTTGTTCTGCAAGCATCCTTGATGTTTCTGGCCAACTATTATGAGCAAAAGCTATCTACATAGTTATGCAATGTCATTGATGCATTCTTACATACAATGAATCAGCACCATATGACTTTAAAAGAATATAAAATATTGTGGCAAACATACATTTCCCTTTTGCCATGTTTTTCAAAACTTTTCTGCTGCAGATGTTTTAAAATGTTGCTTCATGTGTGAACATTTTAATTTCAAGACGTCTAAAGGTTGATATTCATGTAACATGATTCATTTGTACATTATTTTCCCAGCTGATGGCCTGACAATCCCAACATGGAATTGAACTGGAGGCTGGTTTTGTACAAGCCAGTCAACTCGAGCCATGCCGATGCCTTATTCCAATGCCATGGACCAGTCAAACTTTTCATGTGCCGTCACAAATTACATGGGCGGAGAATGCTGGCCAGGTACCTACTGTCCTGCGGGTACAAACTATCAGATCGCCTGTGATGGCAGTTACTACTGCAGTCAGTGGTGATTGGCTACTCCAGAGGGACAATGTAACTCAGGTAAGTCTGTCTGCTGTTTACTTCCTAATTGTTGTTTCATAGTTGTCTGCTTTCAAAAACATCTGAAAAAATTAAGACAAGTACTTGGAAGTATTCTTTTGATAAAGAGTTGAGCACCTTTTCCCCAAATGTTTTCCATTCTTAACTTTACATGAAAATTCCTCTTACAAAAATAAATATTATTTCTCCTTTTGCTACATTGTTTTCAACTATATTCCTTGATTTATAGAGCTTCAAAGATATCTGCTTCTTATAATTGATATGTGTCAAATGAGCCGTATATGTATAAGGAAAAGCTCTGCTTCTTATAATTTATATATGTGAAATGAGTCGTATATGTATAAGGAAAAGCTTCGAGTTTCACAACATCCTTAGCTTCAAGAAATTTGAGGATGAATGTATATGTATATTGGGACACTTATACTGCCTTGCTATATATCTAGCTTTTATAGGTCTAAGGTACGAGCAATGGTCAGGTAGGGTCTTTCAGGACTGTTACAATGCGTTTTATTATTACAGGTTATTACTATCAAGGTGGTGCCACTACACCCAATGATGCCATTATTGTGTAGCTGGATCTAATGAACCAACACCTTGCCTCGCAGGCTCCTTCTCATACAACACACAAAACATTGACCCCACAAACTGTGTACCGCTGGGTACTATTGTTCAAGTTTTGGCGGAATCAACAGACCTTGTTCTGCGGGATATTATTGTCCTGCGGGTCAAAACTCCTCGGCTCCTGTCAAGACAACACAGGACAAACAGACTGCGTGACCTGTCCTGCTGGAAAGTAAGGAGAATATGGTTTACTTTTGGGCAAAGATTGGGAAAATCTCAATAATTGGAAGTATGATCATTAAATGGAGTTGAAATCTTTGTGGCAAAATGGAGAAATTGATGAATTTAAAAGTGGCCTGCTGCAGAGGCGTCAGCAAGCGTCTGTTTTTGGGAAAGGGTTAAAGTCCTCTGCTTTGAAAGAATCTGATGATAAAAAACTGTAAAATCGTGATAATTGGAAATATAATTTCTTCTTTTCCCGGGTAGCCCGGGATTTTTATATATGGAATAATGGTTTGAGAAATCCAGAAAACAGTATATTAACTGTTTGCCATGAAAGAAGTGATATTGTGGTGAAAATGACATAAAAACTTAATGAAGCCATCTTTCTTTCCTGAGATGCCCTGGAAGAATGTTGTGTGGAATACTGGCGACAAGAAACGCATGAAAATGTGAACAGGTCAATGTGATATAACCCTTTCCCATATACAACAATTCTTCAACGGACGACTTTGAAACCATTTGATATGGAAACACTTTAAAAGAATGTATTATTATTCAATAGAGTTGAAAACAATGTGGCAAAAGCATCTACATGTGGGGATGGATAACTGTTATACTGTTAAAAGGGAGGTTAGAAGCAATCAATCCATTTTCCTCTGTAGCTACAGCCACATTAAATGTGTCCACAGTAATTATCATGCACCCCTACAAGCTGTCCTACTGGCCATTTCTGTCTAGAAAACACTAAAGCAGCTCTTCTCACCCTTTTTAGCCAGCTGTTATGGGGATTCACAGGGACAGGTTAACCTTTTACTTCATATAGATTAAAAATTGTTACGCTTTTGCGGTGGACAACTTTTGAAAACGGTGTTGGACCAGGAGGAATTCCATCTACAGCAATGTTGGCAAGATAAACCTGCTTCAGGGAAAGTGTTGACTTTCAAAATATTTCTTTTAACTTCATAGACACATAATTATATCTCTTGCTCTGAGTAAACAAACAACGAACACTGTGGGAAAACAAATAAATTATTTGTTCAATAGCACTGGAAATCAAGATATTCAGTTCTATTTATCAGGTAGACATGGAAGGAAATACGTGCTTTTTCATTTTATTTATCCTATATGTTTGTAGATATGAAAGGAAATAAGTCCTCTTTTATTCTATTTATCCTATATGCTGGTAGACATTGAAGCAAATACATGCTTTTTCATTGAATTCAAACTGTGTGCCATCTATCCTGCCTTGTGTATTCTCACAAAACATCCCTACCCAATGAAAATAAATATTTGTATAGAATCCAGTCAATATTGCCAAGTAGTAAAACTATATTATATGATTTACAGGTCTGTAAAACCCCGACTGGTAATTGTAGCGCTGGTTATGTATGTTTGAGTGATGCAAACTCCTCGACCCCAACAGACGGAACAACAGGATATGAGTGTCCGGCGGGCTCTTTCTGTGTAGAAGAATCAAGTAAAGAAACGTCCTGTCTAACGGTGAGATATGAATAATAATTTAAGAAAGCCCTTTCCCTTATACAAACAATCTGCAAGAGACAACTATTAACCTTTTCCCAACTGCAGATGCATTTTTGATGCATCTGCAGCAGACGATTTTTTAAAACATTGTGGCAATAGGAGTAACTACACATAAGGAATTTTTCCTTTTGTCGCAATGTTTTCAACACTTATATAATTATAATTATAGTTTTGCTTATAGAAATTTTCTTCAATTTAAACTAGATGTTCTCTGGTGCAGTTTTGTTGTATGTAGGATTGGGCCAAAGTGTCTCTGCAAAAATATGTAAAATCACTATGAAAATCAAAGCTCCAATGGCACTGTAGTGGCGATCGTATGGAAAATCCTGCAAAGTAACAAGCAGTATCGGTGTAGGGCTTGCGATGACTCTGGTGCGGGTAAATTTGAGAATGTATCAACCCTGCATCTTTTGACAGTAGAATAATGTTAGTTTGCCAGAATGTTGTCTTGGTGATTTTTTAGTTACGTTCTGAAACTGGTCATGATGTGTTCAAAATTAAGCCATTCCAAAGTTATGAAAAATCTAGTTGGTATTCGATAGACTACCGTTTTAGCTCATTAGAATGGCTATTTGTAAGCTAGATTGTTCGGGTAATCACATGTTCATCACCAGGTCGCTAGGCCATATTAAGATAAAATATTTTTTACACTTTAGAAATGACTAAATTATCAAGAAAGGAGAGAAAACAGTATCCATTAGTTTGGTGTTTGTTTCAATGATGTCCGATATTAAACAGGTCTGTTCAATTTAGTCCCTTCACATTGCATGATTGAGGGTTGTCAGAGACATATAAACACAGTGTATTTATATGTCTCTGAGGTTGTTAAACTGCTTCGAATAATGTGACACAAAACATGCTCAAAAAGCACAATTTCACTATTTGCCAAACTGTTCAATTTATAAAAATATAGTCATATATTATAATGCTCGATCTCCAAATTAAATTAGGCTACACTTTCAGCATTGATTGCTAATTGACTCTAGAATGTGCAGACGTGTATACATAACATGTGTACACACTGACATCGTGTGTCCTTTAAACCTTTGTAAACCAGTCTTATCATCTAGACGCTTTCATATATTTAAACAACTACACAATAAAGCGTTTATAATATTGAGATAACCAGTCTCGCGAGCTATTTATAGAACCTTTTGGAATTTCCAGATTTGAGTATCATCAGAGTTATTTGCAAGGCAGATAGAACGCGCAATGATATTTATTATCTGCCCAATCATGACGAAGATAATATTTTCATATTTTAACTCTATGTAGATAATGTCTCGATATAACTCAAATATTAGTAACAATCCGGTACCAAAGTAGCACTGACATAATTATTATTAATCGCGTCTCTGCATCAATGATGGAACTATAAGGGATGTGAGTAAATTAGTTTGCAGTAAGGAAAAAAAATATCAACCGAAATCTATTTTGTGCATGGTTCCTCGAAGCTGATTGGAAAAAGGCCGAGTGTTCCGAATATTCTCAAATTTTTGAAGCGTCCGAGACTTTGCGTAACAGGTGATTAGACGCTTAATCAAATCCAATAGTGACTGCAAGCGCTTTGTAGTCTAGACTTTATCATAACAGGCAGATGATTTTACCCGGAAGAAAACGATTCCCAAAACTCCAAAAACCAAATTCAAAAGCATCTCCCAACCAACAAAGTTTTGTCAGCCCCAAAATAAATGAGATTATAGCTAGGGCCATAATCTGTATTGTCCAAAACTGACTATGTAAATATTTTTCGTTGTTGTTGTTTCTGTTAGCATTATGATGATTGTCAAACCAATCGCCACAAAAAGTATAACAGTTGAAAGAAATTCCTCAATATGAGCTAGATGTATTACCCCAATGTACTTGTGTGTTAAAGTGTAAGAAAGTCCCTGTTCTGATCTTTAAGTTTGAAGGTGTTTGTTTCTGCCAAACACTCTTTAAGGTTAAATTTTCATTGTCAACTGCTTCGAAAATACCAGAAAAAAAAATTGAACATTGAATATAGTTGATATCCAGTTCCATAATAATAATTTCATGTCTGACTACACCAAGTTATCCTTGTGACCAGGGACAATATACAAGGTCCCTGTTGTGACAAAGCTAAATATCTTGTTCCATGCTAATTATTTCAGGTTTGACTACACCAAGTTGCCCTTGTGACAAAGCTTACTTTCTTGTTCCAAACTAATTATTTCAGGTTTGACTACACCAAGTTGCCCTTGTGACAAAGCTTATTTTTCTTGTTCCAAACTAATTATTTCAGGTTTGACTACACCAAGTGGCCCTTGTGACAAAGCTAAATATCTAGTTTCATAATAATTATTTCAGGTCTGACTATACCAATATACAATATACAGACACAGAACTTTGTTGAACCTACAGAAGTTTGTCTCGCTGGATATTATTGCACAAGTGGAACCACAGAACCAAACCCGTCATCCAATGGTGGAGCTTGCTCACAGGGCTCTTAATGTGTGGTTGCATTACCAAACTTTGTCAACCGTCCAAAAGGCACCTATGGTGGTGCCTCACAACCCTCAGCCGAAGCCGATTGCACTACTTGTCCCCCTGGCCAATACTGCGACTCCGCAGGGCTCACAACGCCTTCTGGAGACTGTCTAGCTGGATATTACTGTAACAGCGCATCAGAGGAAGCTAATCCAGTGGGAAAAAGCTATGGTGACTAGTGTCCCAGTGGATCTTATTGTCCAACAGCTAGTCATCAACCTACAGCTTGCTCAGCTGGAACTTATCAGCCAAATACTACAAGAACTGCTCTCAGTGACTGGCTAGCATATACACCTGGCAAGTACTGTGATCAAACTGGCATGTCAGATGTTGCGGGAGACTGTTAACAAGGTAATGCACACTTTCTTACACTGATATTTTGATTGTTTACCTTAAAACTGTTGTCAGATATTTCTCAAAGGCTGCTCTGACATAAGAAAACAGTGTAGAGCCAGATGCAGAGGTTTGATCTTTATCTACATTGATCCCAAAGGTCCTAAGGTTTGTTTACCTGGAGGTCATATGAATTTGCTAGCCTTCACTATAATGTGAAAACAATGATGTGAATAAGTTATAGATAAAGTCATTATATAGATGCAAAATAGTGATCAACATCTTGTGTTATGGTAGTTGTGTAACATAAGTACTTCCATGGTATTTTTCAATTAAATATGAGCAGATCAACCTCAGCTTAATTAATACAAACAGAGATAAAAATATGCCTGCTAAGCCATGCTGAAAGATCAAAATGGATACTATCTTCTGAAATGTCTTGAACCCATCTTTGAATTAGTGAACAGTGTAGAACCTGATCAGATGCACATCCTTGTTTGGATCTATGCTAGTCGCAAATGCTCTAATGTTTTTTGAGATTTATTTCAGGTTATCCTTTATAATGTCTTTATTAATTTTGATCTGTTCACCAGTTTAAAACTTACTGGGCATTTTTGACAATTTCAGATAAAGATAAGTATTCCTTTATGTTGTCAGATCCAACTGTACATTTTGGTTCAGGAATTTCCATGAAGGGATCTGTCACTCATTAACATATACAACAAATCTGCAGCAGACGACTTTGAAAACATCTTAACAATAATAAAGAAAAGCCCCCTAAATGAAGACAAGAGTTAAAAACATTTGTGACACTAGAAGTAATTGCCACAGGTATCGGAATGTACCTATTGTTCTGGTGGGAAATATTGCCAACAGAGGGGCCAGTCTGCTGAAACCGGGGATTGTACTGCAGAATATTATTGTCAGACAGGTTGGTTTCTCTTATCTTTTCGGGATAGTGATTGATTGATTGATTAAGGTTTAACGCCGTTTACAACAATTGTTCAGTCATATCACAGCAACCAGTTCAAATGACTTTTAAAACTTCTGCATAAGAATTCAGAAAATTACATAAATTAAAGTGTAATTATTTAACCCTTTCCCAGATACAGATGCTTTCTGATGCCTCTGCAGCCTAAGGAATTTGAAAACATTGTGGCAAATGGAGATATTGCTTATAATGAGCAATTTCTTCTTTTACCACAATGTTTTTAATTCTTTTTAATAATTAAACCCTTATTTATGATGATTTTTCATGTTTTTATACGACCGTTTCTTAAAAACGGTACGTATTATGGTATGGTCATGTCCCTCCCTCCGTCCGTCCTTCCCTCCGTACGTCTGTTCGGGTTTTCCGCATTTTTTTCTTACATACTTTGAGCTATTGAGCTGAAATTTTGTATTGATGTGTCACAGATCAAGTTCATATTTCCTGGGATTTCGTCAATTTTTTAATGAGTTATGCCCCTTTTTGGACTTAGAATATTTGTTTTCCGCACTTTTTTATGCCCCGGCATACGAAGTATGAGGGGCATATAGTTTTCCGGTCTGTTAGTCCGTCCGTTCGTCCGTCCGTCCGTCCGTTCGTCCGTTCGTCCGTTCGTCCGTCCCGCTCAGGTTAAAGTTTTTGGTCAAGTTAGATTTTAGTGAAGTTGATGTACTATCATTATGAAACTTCACACAAATGACAATCAACATATCATTGTTTAAAAAATTGTATCAATTTGAGGTTGGACCAACTGTTCGTCCGTCTGTTCGTCTGTCTGTTCGTCCATTCCATTCTCAGGTTAAAGTTTTTGGTCAAGTTAGATTTTAGTGAACCTGATGTCCTATCATTATGAAACTTCACACAAATGACAATCAACATATCATTGTTTAAAAAATTGTATCAATTTGAGGTTGGACCAACTGTTCGTCCGTCTGTTTGTCTGTTCGTCTGTCTGTTCGTCCATTCCATTCTCAGGTTAAAGTTTTTGGTCAAGTTAGATTTTAGTGAACCTGATGTCCTATCATTATGAAACTTCACACAAATGACAATCAACATATCATTGTTTAAAAAATTGTATCAATTTGAGGTTGGACCAACTGTTCGTCCGTCTGTTCGTCTGTCTGTTCGTCCATTCCATTCTCAGGTTAAAGTTTTTGGTCAAGTTAGATTTTAGTGAACCTGATGTTTTAAAATATAGTTAACAACCGGGGCATCCGTGTTCCATGGACACATTTTCTTGTTTCTACATGCTTTGATGTATTGAGCTGAAATTATGTATATGGCTTTGTAATCATGTGTCACAGATCAAGTTCACATTTCCTTGGATTTCGTCAATTTTTGAATGAGTTGCCCCTTTTTTGACTTTGAATATTTGTCAATTTCTTCATGAGTTATGCATTTTTCATAGTTTCCCATTATTCTTTAACAACTTATTCCTGAATGACTTTATTAACTTTTTACAAACAAACAATATATCAAAACAAAGAGGAAACTTACAAAGAAGTTCCTGAAGGGCGTATTATGTACCGTTTGCGGTACTCTTGTTACAAATTTGTTTCTGAAGTCGTCTGCTGCAGATTTGTTGTATGTGGGAAAGGGTTAATAGAGTTGAAATCTTTATTGTAAGTGGTAACAAAGAGCACTTTCTCCTTTGTCACAATGTTTCAAAAGTTGTCTGCTGCGGATGTGTCAGCCCTTTCCCACATACAGACGACTTTGAAAGTATCTTTTGAGAAGCTCTATAAATAAATAGGTATGATAACCAAAAAAGGTTGAAAACATTGTGTCAAAAGGAGAAATTGCTTGTTTTGATCAATTTCTTCTTTTGCCGCAATGTTTTCAAAAATCTGTCTGCTGCAGAGGCATTAGAAAGCGTCTATATGAGGGAAAGGGTTAATTTTGTTCCTTTTCTAAACAGGTTACTATTGTGTAGAGAATGCCACAGTAAATGCCTCAACAGATGATACTACAGGAAACATATGTCCAACTGGGTCTTACTGTCCAACTGGTTTCCCTACAAACATTTTCTGTCCAAACAGAACATACACCAACCATACAGTAGCTTCCATCTGCTACACATGCCATGCAGGGTTCTCTTGTACCACCAAAGATAGAGAAGACGCCTGCCTTATGGGATATTACTGCCCGAGGGCACAGGTGCTGATGTGCAGCCTTGCCTTGCTGGTACCTTTGGACCCACAGCGAGTTTGCCACAGGTATCAGAACGTATCCATTGTTCTGGTGGGAAATATTGCCAACTGAGGGGCCAGTCTGCTGAAACCGGGGATTGTACTACAGAATATTATTGTCAGAAAGGTTGGTTTCTCTTCATTATCTTTTCGGTAAAGTGAGCTGGTTGCCGGGGTTGAATGGTATATTGAGCACTTGTGTGAAAAAGCTAGGAAATGCATTTGTAGGACAATTTGCAACATTACTGAAATAATGTTAAAAATGGAGTTTATAGATTATTTCTGTTTCTATGACTTAAATTGATACCTTGAGAAAACCTGTGCCATGACATGTTTTGTAAATATATTTACTAGCAGGGTGCTTAACCATTTATGTAATAGTACTTTCTTTAAAAATGTTTTCTTTAAGGTAGAACGCACCTCTAAAAAAGTATTCGAATTTCCTCACGAAATTTTGCATCACCATAATACAGCATATGCCCAATAAGATTCTGTTCTTACTTTTTCATATCTAAAACAGTTTCTAAACTACGAGACCTCAAAGTATACCACTGATGTGACTTTTAAGACGTCTCTCAAATGTCCCTCGTTAAAACAACAACAGCTGGTAGTTTGGTAAATAATAGGTTGATAGCTGCGAAATTATATCACGATTTTCATCTTAAAAATACCTTCACGTATATGTAATTTTCTTCTTTGTGTCGCAGAATAACGCTTCTGTAACGTCGCTTTTCAGGAGCGAAATGCTGTTGCGTTAAGCGTAAGAAAATGCGCCTTTCTTTCATTTAAACAAAATCTGTAAATTTAAGTTTTGATTTGTTTAAATCTTTTTATTTAGAATCTTATTACAAATGGTTTGATATCAAGAAAAGTTGACCTTACTGACTTGGTTTTTGCACAATATCAGTTTATCTCGCCCCTTTACCTATTCAGTTATGACGTTAAACTGCTGATGTGACGTCATTTTCATAGTTCAGTTTCCATGTTGTAACAAAGACTTGTGCGTAAGACTTGAAACCAAACTAGTAGTGCCATATGATTTTCGTGTAGTGTCATATGATATTTATGTAATGGCATTTTGACACTCCCAGAGAGGATTTATGTGATAATGATGAATTCGATTCAACCAGAATAATTGCATTACATCAAATAAATTATCATAGGTCGTGTTATGAAGCCTATGCTAGTAATCAAATTCGGAAACATTTTAAATAGTACAAGACCAATGCAAACCAGTCTGTGCTGGACGTTCCGTTGTTGAATTAACTTGCTTTAAGACATGCTCCATGGCATTACCATTAGACTGGTAGCAATGCCTTTTCTGCAGGCAAAAATCTTATAAAGGAGATAAGCAACTAATATGGCGTGTCGATTCGACTGATAATATTTTAAATGACGCAAAGTGTCAGTCTGACTAAGAAATGGTTAGTTTACTCTCCATAAATAATTTCAATGAAAAGGCGCTGTATCATTCAGTATGTATTGCTAAATATATGCTGAATTTACAAAAGGAACCTAGTGGTCCTGATGCCTCACACGAGTCTGAGCATGATGTTGCTTTTCATTAACTCACAGAAAGTCTAAACGATGATCTGTTTGTGAAAAAAAGACATTTCCGATGACGTTTTTGCTAGTAACGTCTGGTTTGATCCTTTCTTTCAGAACAGAAGAAATTGAGAGCAATTATACAACTGCTAAACTGCAACGCAAACTAGAAAATCACTTAGGTGATTCCAGAGGACAGGGTATATTAAACATGATTTCCAGTAGCTCGATCAGTGTTTTCGATGCTTCAAACAATTTGAGAAGCAAATTTGGATCGTTGGAAATTTCAAATGATTACTATACATTTGCATCAGACGTTTCCATCTCTACAGCATCACAATTGCTTAGTTTGTAGATGACAATTATTTTCACATGGAAGATAATTACAAAGAACTCTCAAGTTAAACAGTACAGAAATGTATTGCTTTAGGTGAGTGCAAGATATCTCTTCATAAAAACCAGTACACACCTTTTACTTTAGCATTGGCCCTTCAGCTGCATCATGAATATGGGTCGAAAAAGCTTATTTCACATCGCTCTTGCGCGTCGTACACTGATGCGAGAACTTCTGGGGACTTCTGCAAATCACGAAATTATCAGATCCCAAATCGTCGATCTGAATACAGAACTAATTGACGGCAAAAATACATTCTATTCTATAGCTCGAGCAGTATTTCAGGTTGATGACAAACTGACTTCTCTGACAAAAATGGCTACAGTCAAAATGAAACGCGGTCAAGAAAGATCACTTGCTCTGGATGAGAAAACTACTGGACTCATGTCGTGTTTGCCTTTCTGTAAGCCAAAAGTAAGATTAGGCCAGCCTAGATGCTTAGATCCATACAGGAAAATTTAATCATGTTCAACCAACAAAAATGACATGTCTGATATGGCTTGGGTACTGCTCCGATCACTGTCACGCGACATTGTTGAACTACCTGTGATTCGAAATTAAACAAAACAAGTAATAACGTTTCGGACAGGTTTCCACAAAATAATATCTGACATAAAAGCAATGCACGTAGTCATTGATTATCCCCCAATCATAGACGCCAAACCTGCTGACATGGCGACAGTATACATAACAATGCAGAAATGCCTCGAGATGTCGGAGACAGTAGGCTATAATAACCCGGTGTAGACCTTTGACCAACAGCTTTATACAAGTATAGTGGTCAATCTTCCAAGCGCACGTGGTAAGGTTAGGTGGATTCCATACGGTATTGTGTTATATATCAGCAATCTGGAAGATCTGGGCATCAGCTAGACTTCGTGATGCAGGTACATATGCAGGTTGTACTGTAGATCAGATACTGTGGTGTTGGAACTATGGTGCAAGGCATTTTTCCAATGGTCTATAAGTCAAGGAAATATTGCTAACATGAACAAACACTTCTGGCAAACGATGCTTGCCTGTCATGACGCATTCATGCAGTGACCTTAATGCGAACGTAATAGATATCTCAAAAATTCTTATATCCTTTTACGGGGGCAACTTTCTCTGTTGATTTCTACTTTTAGAGAGTATTGTTATAAAGCATCTCCAAAGTTTGAGAAATGTTTTTATGAGCCGTAGAAGTAATGGTCATGAATGTCAGAGCAGAGTGTGATGGAGATTGGACTTTACATCTACAATCGGTGTCTTCTATGTTGCTATATTATTTTTATTGCAAACAAGACAAATTATTCCAGGTGGCAATGGCTTATTTAATTGACATGCTGAATCTCCCCGAAAACATGTCTGGAAAGTTTGCAGTCAGCATGGTGTATCCAATGGTATATTGAGTGATATGGCAACAGAGAAGACTATAATCAAGGATCTGACGGGACGGGCGGTATAGTCAGATTGACTGCGCAAAAATCTGCTCTTCTTCGATGGACATTTACTAGGCACATTCTTGCAAAGTACGCCTCTGAGATGAGGAAAAGGTCTGGAATTGCTTTGGCCTCCGATATTGATCATGAAGATAATAGACATACAGCGATGAAACGCGATGAGCGGCATGTAACTGATCTCATAATATGTCAGATCCATTTGACATTGAAGCATGCCCCAAATCCCTTATTAACATTGCCATGGGTTTGCATGCCAGTAATAAAGTTGATGATTCGCTCCTGAGAAGAGTAGAACCTGGACAAAAATCGTTTCAGTCTTTTATGAATGGTTGTTCAATGACAACGAAACTTGCGATTTTTACTCTCCAATTGCTAAATCTTCACTCAAAACATTTGACGATATGACCAACCGTAGAATCTAAAATGTCGATATAGCAATATGGTATGTCTTTCGAAGAGTTTTAGCCCTGGCAAATGTACGAGATGAAGTTACTGTTGAAAAGGTTTTGGCCTACCCTGTCGGTCGAATACCAACATCTATTTTTCAACGCAGATTTCATTCATTTATTGCAAAATGAGGTTTGTACATCTTTTACACTGCCTTCATATGCAAAAAGTCGGTCAATCTTAGTCAGAGATGGTATGGGTATTGTGCAAAGTCTTCATGTAAAACGGTACAACAGTGTTGGCGATTTGGCTAAGGACTACTTTAAAAACCTCACAGCTTGTTTTAAAACTTATGGCTGTGTCATGGACGTGTTTGATCGGTATGATGTGGTACATTCTACAAAATCAGCAGTAATAATCAGAAGGTCTATTTCAAGTGGTGGTAAGGGTTTTCAGGTAATTGAAGGCAGATCAATTCCAGATTGGAAGAAATTTCTATGTACATCCGAAAATAAACGGGGTTTGGTCAGATTTCTAGGCGACTATGCGCTCAAGCACTACAATGAATTCGCGTTGCAAGACCACGACGAAATATTCATGGCTGAATATTTTCAAAATCCTGAGACTGTGAAACAATTCTGATGAAGAGGCAGACATGATCATTATATTGCATTTTCTGTTCGCTAACGGATGTTAAATAGAAACTCTAGTGGCCGTATCGTTAAAAGTCATCAGACATTGATATTTTACTACTTTGAGTAAAATATTTCGCACAAATGTCAAACATTGTTGAATAATGGTTCCAAACTGGATGCGTTGCTCCAACCAAAGACGCAAGACGATTTACACCTGTGCATGAAACATTCACAGATATTGGGCCAGTAATGTCTAGCACACTACCAGCTGCTCACGCTCTGACAGGATGCGACACAAAGTCTTCTTGTTATAGACGGTTTATAAGGCGTTTGTTTTCCCCAAATTTAGCTGGTGTTAATATTGACACATCTGTTGAAGTGGGCAGACAATTCATCGCTGATCTGTATGACCCCAAAAGCAAGGCAACATCTGTACATGAAGGTCTCAATGAATTTAGAATGAAGTCGGCGGTATCAAAAGATG